>AP025047.1:18518645-18589367 GCA_036186865.1 Eustoma russellianum
AAATAAGATCGTTTGACCCTTCAAATAAATAAAAAGATTCAGATGGTCAATCTGGACAGAATTGGACAGAATGTTGCTGATTTTGCAAAACGTGTTTCTCTTTGAATACTCAACCAAAAAGGTTGATCTTTATATCAAAACACTCCTTAGGATGTGTAGATGAAGTTTCCAAAAGTCCCTGACCTTAACCAACTCTTGAAAAATACAGAATTTAAGTTTTCTCAAAACTGGTCAGATTGCATCCAGATTGGAGCAGTTATTTTGCAAAGACTGAAAGACTAACTTTCTCTTGCTCAAATCAAGTGATTCTTGTTGCAAATGAAAGCTAACAGTCTGAAGTATAACTCCACCAAAAATCACGAATTTTGAAAATGTTTAGCTATTTTTTCAAATTGTGAGAAGTTGTGTGAAAACTGCAGTCAAAAACGGGCAGAAAATAGAAATAAAGAAACAAGAGAAGAACACCGAGAATTTATCCTGGTTCAGTCAATGTGACCTACTCCAGTCCCAAGGAACACCTTTCCTTGGATTTCACTATCAAATGAACACCTTACAACAAGAGCCAAGCTTGATCCTTGGGTTATACACCAACCCTATTCAAGACTTGGATAATCACCTCTATGCAACTCTTGATTACAACACCTCTACAACCTATTGATGTAGCCTTATAAATTTGGCTAATCAATCATAAAAATCCAACCCAAGAAGGTGTGTATAGTGTAGCTAGACAACAACTAGAAATGGAACACCTTAGCTACACAAAGTATAAACGAAAATATGAAAAGAGAATAGCAAGACAACAATCTTCAATTTTTGCTTTCAAGTGTGTGTCTTCTCTTCTTCACCTTGCCTCCTATTTATAGTGTGAATGGATGGCATATTCTCTCCAACTTTTAGACCATGTGATGGCTGAGAATTTTGAATTAAAGCACCTCCATAATCATCTCCAACAACCTTGTCTCCATTAACTTCAAATTTGAAATTTCAAGTTGACAACTTTTGCCAACTAGCTTGTTTTTGAATTGTCCACTTGCCCAAAAGTCATAAAATGAGTATACCACCTTCTCCACCTGTTTATGGACGTTTTTGATGTTGTATGTATATATACCAACTCATATTTTGTGAATAAAAAATAATGAATAAGTGTTGACAAGATTATGTCAACATATAACACCAAAATTCATACTTTCTTCTCCTTTACATATTGTGATGAATCTTGCACCAAGGACACCTTGTAATCTCTAAAAGATGATGATTAATATCCTCTTATAACATATATAAGAGGGTCTTCAAGAAAAAATAGAGTGTGACATCTCAAATCGTCACATATCCAGCTATAGTCAATAATATCATCGGTTGAGAGAATAAGATATAAGATCACCATATAATCTTCAAAATAATAATAACACAGCTCCAGAATGAAGATAATAATATGCTCAAGAGATTCCTTGAGTGAAAATACCGAAACTGTCTTCGGGGGTAAAATGACCAAAATGCCCCTAGTGAGATAAAACTCCAGAAATGACCTCGATGGTCAGAATTAAATATAATAACACCTTATTGATAATAAATAAGATGATAATATCTTCTTGAATCATATTCACCATGTTGAGTACCTACAAAAACTCAAAATACCATTTTTGCCCTTTTTGGTAAGTTGTAGAAACTTCGAGGGCATATTAGTAACAAGATATTATCATCATAAAAATCACATAATCACAACATGATAAACATATATAAATCATGTAAAAATAAAAACAACTATTTTATCACATTTTAGAAAAATATTTCTAACAACCCTAGACATCGTGTCATTTTTCTTCACTTATTCAACTCTTTCATTTATAACACCATATGTGACATTTTTAAGTATTCATCACTTAAAATCATGACTTTGAAAATTATCCTAACATATTTCTCAACATTATTGTTGGGTGCATCAATTGTCCCGTGGCGTAGGCCGTGTGGGCGTAGGCCATGTGGGCCAAGTCACAGTCGAATGCCGTGGGCGCTTGTGTGCTGAATAAGGCTATGGTATGCGCATCTCCTGTCACCAATTGGTTTTGAGAGAGATGGTAGCGCCTGAGGTCCTACAAGTGGTATCAGAGCGAGGTCACGGGTTCGATTCCCAGCAGGAGCAATTGCTGAGGGGGAGATTGTTGGGTGCATCAATTGTCCCGTGGCGTAGGCCGTGTGGGCGTAGGCCATGTGGGCCAAGTCACAGTCGAATGCCGTGGGCGCTTGTGTGCTGAATAAGGCTATGGTATGCGCATCTCCTGTCACCAATTGGTTTTGGGAGAGATGGTAGCGCCTGAGGTCCTACATCTTTTTTCTTTTCCACATACCCCGAATATCGCTCTGTAAGGTTACTGTAGTACAGTGTTTGGAACATCCACTTGTGTATATCATAATACGATATACGTCTTAACCCACTATATACGACTTAACCATAATTACTCTATGTTTTTCTACACATTTCTTACCACTGATGTAATTAATATATTATATAACTTCATTATGAAAATTTCTCTTATTATATCAACCTAAATAAATAACCCAGTTACGAAATATATCATCTCTTAAATGCATGTCTATCCAATTAAGGTCAAACTTGAAAAAAAATCACTTAATGTGTTATGCTGAAAGTTCAAAAATTTTCATGTCATCCGTGCAGTTTCGCCCCCTTCCTCTTGTAGTTGTGCACAATCTCCCATTTATTTTTGTTGATATTTAACACTTGAGTCATAATTATATATCATGTCACTGTCTTGTTTTTTTCTGCATGTTTTTTTGAGTGTTCACATATTGGCCTGCATAAAATATTGAGAGTATGACTCATAAAGGATTTCTTTTATGATATTTTGTAATACGATTCAAACTACTTTGAAATTTGGGTTTATATAGTAGTTTAGGGGGTTTAAAAAAATATAGTTTTAATAAAAACCACAAATACGATACGAATTAGAAAATTTCAAAAAATAGGCAAGACGTCATTCGGAATGACACCTTAGATGTTCTAACAATGGCGCCTTAGGGAAAACTATCTTTGAACCTAAGGAGCCATTCAGAATGGCATCTTAGGCCCAAAGATGGTTTTACAATTATATGTTATGTAATCTATTAATCATTCTCTACCTAATGGCGATGAGAACGCATAAAAAAGATTATCTTGATTTTTGTTTTATAATCTTCAAACAGTAAAAATCATCTCGAATTTCGTTCGACCAATTTTCTTTGTATTACAAGGAGTGCCTGTTGTACAAGAGAGACACGCGTTCGACGAGGAGGTAGCATCCAACTCCGATAAAAGGTTCGTAATATTATTATCTGAATACTTTCTCATACACATGATGAGTTACTAATATTTGTCGAAAATTATAGGTTCTTTTGGGACTTAGATGATCTTCTTGATGTGCAACATATGGGGCTTGGTCACATGGATGATGCAAAGACGTTCAGATTCATCCTAAAGATGACAAAGCAGGACCATCTCATGTTCAGTCACAGTCACTATTCATATTGACACGTCTCTCGTCCAGACCTACCCAACCTCTCAAACATGGATAACCGAATAAACATAAGAGGTCGTGTGGTACAGATGGATATGGTACAGAATAGGCACACGAGGCCACGCTTTATTTTTATTCAAAAGAAATATGAATATACTACTTTGTAGATGTGGGTAGAATTAACCAAATCAGGTTAATTTTGACTTTGTTTTTCATCGCTTTCACCTTTCTTGTTTATAATCTGCAATTCTACAACCTTAATGCTTCAAGCACAAAATTTTGTTTTACTTGTTTTACCTTTTCTTTTCTCCAACCCCAACTCCTTGCAACAATAAATACATAAAAAACTCCCACTTTAGCATATATATATATTTGAAGAATCAAAATTTTAGGTTCATCATATTCCTCCCTTTTTTATTCTATCTCCATTTTAGGACGACCCATTCAGCTGGTAAAGTAGATGACATGCTCCACTTTCTTCACTCACTGAACTGTTGCTACTTTTTGCTCTTTTTTTCCCATCACAATCGCACTTCACTTTAAATACTTTTCCTTTTGCATTGCTTTATCTTTTTGTCCGTTTGCGTTTTGCAAATCCTTGAGGTGCATATATGTACTTCCCTGCCATGTGCACGATTCAATTAAAAGTTGATAAGAACTAACTACTATTGGGGATATAGATAGACAGACCAAGAGCATAATATACATATATCTGTATGTGACTATACAAATATAAATAAATAAATAAATATAAATAAATTGTTTTAGGTGAAGGATGGACGGTACCGTCCGGAGATTTTATTAATGTATAACCCTCATTTATGGCGGAGAAATACCGTGGTTACATGCAGTCGCTTATCTACAGGGGAGACTCTCTCAAACTAAAGAAAATAGATGAAGAAAAACATACATAAAATGTAGAGTATGAGCAAACAAAAGACTATAGAATGTAAAATCTGTGTGTGCCGCATGCTCGCGCGTGTGCATGCATAGATATGTGTGTTTCTGTAAGCATACAAACATACATATATATGTGTGTGTATATATGTGTGTGTATGTGTATATATGTATGCATGTATGTATATATGTATGTTTATATGCATATATATGTATCTATATATATATGTATATATACATCCGTATATATATGTGTGTACACATATACATACATATGTATACACACATATATACATGTGTGTGTATATATGTGTATCAAGAAATCCTTGGTCTTTCAGGTGGATAAGGTCCAAGTTACATTGTCACCTTGGATACGAAATTCAGACCTCATTTGAAAATTCTATTAAATTCGGTACGTTATTTTGAATTTTTAGGTCGATTCATGCCTAAGAAAGTCAATAGAGATCCAGCAATGACTTGTGAAAACTTAAAAGTAAGCTAAGCTTCACACACAAGAAGACGATGTCTAACCCAAAAAAAACAATAGAAAAAGAGAATTCGTAATAATAGCTCATCAATCAACCATTTGTATTTTGTAATTAAAATTGTATTTAACAAAGAAAAAACGAATTCGTAATTATATTGAACCTTAAGCCACCTTTTAGAATCGTAGCTATAATCAAGATCTTTAGCTTTCTGACTTTAATCATGTTTGGATGTATTTGATTTAAATTATTTTACTCACTTTATAACAATAAATTGTCAATACGGATAGTATATAATATTATATAATATTTAATATGATGTTTACATAACATGCTTTTCGATATAAAAGCACTATAAGTTTCGAATGTTATAATGAAGACAAGTATTAGGAAGAAGACATGTAAGAGGATTCAAGTACTTGATATCACATGTGAGTCTTATCTTTATCTCTTTATATAGGTTTTCTAGTTGTACTCAATACCTAATTTTCTTACAGTTGCTATGTCAAATTCTCCTGTAAATTCAAGTATAAGTGGCCGGCTACATGTGGTTGTTTTTGAGCTGGCCGACTTTGGTTTTTCTACAAAACTTTCATGTTCTTGTTACATTCTTTGTTTTATCGTTCGTTTATTTCATATGCATTCTCGATTTATTATCATCTAATAGTCACAATTTTCTTTAAAATTTTTTCTTCTTAATGGTGAAAAGTATTAAACACAAAGATAAGTTAAATGACTATGAAGAACTGTATAAGCTTGAAGTCATGATTATAAGTTTATAACAATAGTTACACACCACAGCTTAATATCCTCCTTTTTGTCCATATAGATGGGCAAAAAAAATATTACTTACTCCTGTTGGACAGAAAAACAAGCACACATGAATACATAAGATAGCCCAGTTGATAATGATAGATTACATTTAATGTTATCGGTTCGATTTTTAGCATCTGCTATGGATGTTTGATTATGTTATCAATTTCATATACCATAGTGGGTTTGAGATCAAACATCTTGTGGGTATCAAATCCTTAATATCTTGTCTAAGAGATCGATGAATGACCTGATGTGGGTTTGTGGTTGATGAAGACGGATCTTTACCAGTTGAATCAGAAGTGATCCGAAGACAATGCCTTTAGCACCTCATTAAGCTGTGAAGGTGCTTTTCCCTAAAACCTGCGAAGTGAAGACGTCGTTAGAGGCTCAGGGCTACTGCCCCGGAGAAAACTCTCCGACGCTCAAGTCAGTGTTGGGCATGGTTATATGGATATAAATTAGAAGTAGAGGTCGTGGCAACCAGTAGAGTGTTCTCTTTGAGGAGTTGGTGGCTATTTATGCTGGGATGAGCTTGGTGTAGCTTTTCTTGGCTTGATTCGGCTTGGTCTTGTCCCTGGCAAAGGATGGCTTCTTTATATAAGTTGATGTAGTCGGTGCATGGTAGGAGAATAGTACGATGATGACACCTGGCTGCCTTTGTTGACATTGCATGACGGCTACATGGTGCTACATGTCACGATGCATGGCTTAGGCAGCTAGCTGGCAGATGTCTGCCTAAGCATGCATGGCTGAGCTGAGGCACTCTCTGAGTATCATAGACGAGGTATGGGTGGCGTGGCCTGAACTAATCTGAGTTACCGTGCCGAGCTGAACTGAAAGATTTTGGCCTGGTGATTACCTTTTGGTTGAATAGGAACAGGGCTAAGCAAGTCTAGGTGGAAAAGCTATGTCCATGAAGTCTAGCGACATTAACCATCGCTGGCCGGAGCGAGAAGACAGGCAAAATTGCCCCCCGAGCAGGTGTGTCGGGGCTACAATATTGAACTGCCCCGTGGGCACGTTTGTCTTTATACCAAGTAGAAGATTTGTCTTGTCACAGATGACGATAGATACTTTGGCGAGCTAAACTGGTCGAAGCCTCCTAGAATAAGTCGCCTTCTGAGCCGAGCACGAGTAGGGTTTAGCAAGAGTAGGAGTGAGCATGGCAAGGATGTCTTCCGAGCTGAAGTGGTCAGCACCGGTAGTGGGGCCAAGTAACGTTGACCGTTACATGCCGAGGTGTAACTACTTTGTTGGGGCCAAGTAACGTTGACCGTTACCTGCCGAGGTGTAACTACTTTGTCATATTCAGCAGTTAGTTTCTAAGTTTGTTAGTGGTCAAATAACTTGTGGCCACCAAATCTTTAATCTATTATCCAAAAAATTAATGAATGATTGGACTTACATATTTTATAAGACTTTTTATGATTGAGATAATAAACACATCGGAGTCACTATATGACGTTTTCCATCTATGGTCAAATTTTCAGTGTCATGCACAAAGTTATTTAATTTATAACTTCTTGTGCCGACGATATTGAAAAATTGTTTTGCGTATTGACCCGGTTGGCAATTTTTAAGAACAGAGCAGCGAATCAACGGTTGTTGTTCCACCCACGTTGGCGTGGGAAAGCACATAAAGTTTGATTGCGACCTTTATGCATCCAGAATAAATAATGACAACTAGCCGATTCAGACAAAACATTAAAGTGCTCTGTTTAACTTTGTTTTTGTAACAATATTTTAACGTTGCGTGCGTGTACAGAAGAATTTATACAAATATAGGTAATGACATTGACGTCAAAAGAATAATTTCGTATTACTAAATACAAACTAATATTTACATTAATAATGGCATAGATCAATAAAGGAAGAAAATAAAGTAAGAAGAATGAGTTCTTTATGTTCTAACCCAACAATAGGTCAATCTTTTTTTCGTGTAAGAAAAATTTTATACTCTATCCATTTTAAAACTTTGGTATATAAGACGCTAATTCGTTAAACTTTTAGATATGAGATGCTAATTTGTTGAATTCTTGTATAACATCGCCGGTAAGATATTAATTTTTCTGTTAAATATTCGAATTTTTTACCAAATGTTAAACTGGTAAATATGAAATGTTAATACGATAATTATAAGTACTAATCGCATAACAATTTTGAAAAATATAGACATAACATCTAATTAACTCTCAAACTTTAATTCCCTTGAATTTCAGTGCAAAGTGTGGGAAATTGACGTTGAAATTTGTGCATGTATAAACAGCAAGTAGCCGTGCATCAACAGCTATTTCCACTTTTGAATTGCCAAGGACGAAAGCAACGTTCCGGTCAAGTATCATGATGCAATAAAGTTACAAAAATTTGTTCTCATAATATCACTCAATAGTTTCGAAGGTGGAGACTCGAGAGAGTGATAAGAGTTCGATTTTTATCTCAAACACGATTTTTGACTCTCTTTCCAGGTAAGCGTATAGTATTGGAATCCACTACTTACAGTGGGCTCCTTGTGTGACTGTCTAACCAGTCCAAACTCTGCCATAGGGCCTTGGACATCTGACTTTTATACCTATCGCACCGTGAAATAGGATGATAGTAGTCCAGTTTAGGTTTCTGGTCATAAAACTTTTTTTTACAAACATTTCTAGTGTTTGGAGCAAAAATGCCACATCCTGGTCTTAAGGGCCTCAAGGAGCATTGTGGAGGATCCACCGTCACAACCTCAAAGAGTATTGTGGAGGAGGCAAATCAGAAAATCAACGCCTTATCAGTTGGAGAGGTTATGGACAAGGAGCCCACATAAAGTGTCCACTGCAAACTGGACCTTTGACCCAGACAGCAGTGAAACACACACTGCGTGTGTCCTAGAATCGAACCATGTACCTCTTGAAGTAACTCCTAACCCGAATGTCAATTGAGCTATGTTTTGGAAGCAACTCTCTACTACATATACAAATATAATTTGCCAAATCTTGTTAGAAGGAAAAAAAAAACAAAAAACTATAACATTTACAAGCTCTTGCATAGCTATGTATTACAGCACACATGGCATAATTTAGTGATCATAAAGTCACGAGTGTCTAAAAGATTGCAGGGTGATGTTTCAAATTTAGACATCGATACTAATTTGAATTTGACCTTTTATGTAGTTCTACTAGAGATGATAATGTAGAAGAAACTATTTCCATTTATCTATATGCATACACCCTCAATAAATTCTGTGGATTAGACAGTAAAATCCTCGAGGCTGGGGCTTGCTTAATGTATTTGTGTTACAGTCACATTTGATTTAAATATGTTTAGTTTCATTTGGTTTAGTCATTTGTTTGAAAAAATTTTCTACAATAAAGTATCAATGTGTATTATATTAACTATACAATATTGTACTTATTTTTATCTTCGTAACACGTTATTTAATTAGGATGCATTCAAATGTTACAAACAGCGTCACGATTTCTTAACAAAACTTTTTGTTTCATATGGCGAAATATTATTTGCCTTATTACATTATATAGAAATTATTCCATATACGTTGTTACAGTCGAAATCATTGTCGATACGATAGTACTGGAAGAGTACTTATAACTATGGATGTAATTATAGGCTCATAAAGGAGTGTTACATCAAACCTTCATTTAAGCGAGGAGCCAGGGTCAGCTTGTTTGTAAGGTTGAAATTCCAGTGGCACGAGGTTTTAATTTTAAGTCTTGCAAGATTTAATGACTTTTCACTTGAGTGATATATATTTTTTTTTATAAAAAAAAAAGAAGAAAGTTCCAGATTCTTGATTCAGAATTAAGGTTAAATCACTTACACCCTTATCTAATGATGAAAAAGAAAATAACCACATCTGATCTGGTCTCCCTTTCATTTTTTTTTTGTTAAAATAGTTAGAGAAGTATTTGTTATATAATAGTAGAATTTTAAATACTCATAAAAAGAAATATAAGTCAAGTGTGTTCCAGTTTATCGATCATATGTAACTTAAACAGAAATACATATTATCAATATGAGGTAACCCTGAAAATCCAAAACAGAAAATGCAAAGAAAAAACAGAAGGGGTGTTATATATAGCACCACTTGCCGAAAGCTAGATCCTCTTTAAGAATAACAAATGAAATAACGAGTAACCCAAAAGGGCTGAAAATATTATTATTTTTTGTTTACTTCGTTCCGATGCAATTATGAATAAATTTAGCTCTTGATGAAACCCAAAATTTTTTTTATCAAGATTTAGAAATTATTGTCTAACGTAAAAGGAGCAAAAATTGTTTAAATGAGACCATCTCCATATAAGAATAAGTCAACTTATATGAGATATGTAACTCTTCATTTATGCATATAAAAGTTCAGCTATACACAGAAGAAATCGGATCTACATTGTAGCAGCTCTTCAGGATAATATTTCTTCACAAAAAAAAGTATGCATATAAAAGTTTAGCTCTACTCAGAAGAGATCAGATCTACATTGTAGCAGCTCTTCAGTATAACAGTTGTTCACAAAGAAAGCTTCAGGTGTTCATTGTTGCAGCTTATCGTAAATGGTTTCAATTCTTCTTTATTTCTACTCTACAAGTCTATTGAGATATAAATAGAGTAACTTTATTCAGCTAAACGTTCACTTTTTAATTTTCACAACTCTACATTGAAGAGCTACACGCCTTCACCACTTCAAATGTTGGTTAACTTAGTAGTGTCACACCAGGCCTCATTGTTATCACATTTACCTTGATGCATGAGGAACCAAGTCTAATAGCATGATACTTGTCAAATTTAACACGCGAAAGACTTTATCATTCTTATAGAAGGACATCAACACGGCATATTGAAAGTTATGTTCTTTCTCGTAATACACACTTCAATTTTATACTACATATTCTAAGATACGTTCTCTAATTTTATATTAATCAGATTTTTAAACTGATTTGAGTATCGTATTGTTTTTCTAAGACAAAATTTTGAGATCTCTGACGCGTTATTATTTTGTAGATTTCGGTAACAATCTCAACATATTCAAGGTCAAAATTACTAACAACTCAGGTCAATTATCGGGGTGACGGTTTCTGCTTATGAGCTCTTAAGCATAGTATTAAATCTTTTAAAAAAAAAGTTCAGACAGATGATATACTTCGACAGATATATAAAAGCAAAGTATGTCTGCATTTCCACGTTACAGTCCTGAAACTTTCACAAACTAGTCTCCCTTGGCCTACTAAAGTGCCTACCTGTTCTTTGGCCAAAGGGAATTATTAATGCAGTGGATATTTTTAAAATAAAAGGATTTAAACTTCATTTATGTCTGCGTTTGATGACATGAAAAATAGGCATCTTAATTTTCAATCACATGATGATGTTACAATTAAGCCAACAAACCATGTGCCACACCTTCGCTGCGCCCAAAATTAATACACACACATACATATATATATATGTATGTATATGTATGTATGTATATGTATGTATGTATATATACAGACACATACATACACACATGTAAATTTGCTGAATTCTAGATCCAGCCACACTGTATAGAGTAAATACTTTATCCACCTCTTATTCCTACTCAAAAATGTTTTATTTGTCGGACATCTAACCTGCAGCAGCACCTTTTTATTTGTTTCTGTTTTTCATTTTGGTTGGTTGGGGTAGACACCTTTTGACAGCTATTAATTTACAAGAAAATTATAAAAACAGGAACCCAATGCTATGTCCAATCTTGAACATATATATTTGAGCATATCCCGCAAAAAGCAAACTCCTAACATGTTTTGTGTACGCCTGTATAAATATACGTACATAAATACACACGTGTATAGATACATACACAGAGAGACATGTATACACATACAATCCTTTGCCGCTGCTTTCATCCGCTCATGCCGTCGCCACCGGGTCAACTGGCCCCAGCACCATCCTTTGCCGCTGTTCTCAAGGGATCGTCTTCTCCGATTATTAGTCTCAAGGTTCCATTGCGCTTTAAGGGTTTTCCATCTATCCGATTTGATGAGGAGGAGATTGACACACTCATTGCCCCTTTCAGTCACACACTCGTCGGCTCCTTTTGGCATGGCCGTCCGGGTATGGCGACGCTCAAGAAAGCCTTTGACAAGATCGGATTTGTCGGACCGGTGCATGTTGATTTAATGGATCAATCTCATGTCTTGATCCGATTTTCCAATGAAGAAGACTATAATCGCTGTTTTTGCCGCCGATCATGGAATTTCCTGGGCTATCCAATAAGGGTACAAAGTATATTTTCGATTTTGATCCTCGATATGATGCCCCTATTGTACCTATTTGGGTCTCACTCCCCGTGCCGCCGCCATATCTCCATAATCAGGAAGCGTTATTTGTGGTGGCTAGCTTGATTGGCTCCCCAATCCGATTGAATGTTGCCATCAAAAACTTTCTTCGACCATCGGTTGCCCGAGTCTGCATTGAGATAGATGTCTCCAAAGAATTACCTGCCAAAATTCATATCCAAATTCAGACGCATTAATTCTTTCAGAATGTCCTATACGAAGATGTCCCCCTATTTTGTGGAACTTGTTGCATTCTTGGGCATAAAATAGGTGAATGCTCGAAACCTCCACCGCCCATTGTTGATCCTACCCTAGTGCTTGAGACTCAGAAAGTCTGGAAAGTCAAGCCGTCTATGGAGCCGCATGTTGCAATCTTAGACGAGCCCATAAAGCTTCATGTAGAGCAAACAAAAGCTACAGAAGAGGCTGAGCCTGCTTGCTTGTCTCAACAGCCCACCTTTTGCCAAAATTTAGAATTGTTAGGACGTGATTCAGATGATCTTCAACAAGCGCACTTGTCAGATGATATCCCACATCTAGCTTCTGCTTCGGATATTGAGCTACCCGATGTCCTGCATGTGACCCGTCCTAGCAGAGTAGCTCTACAGGATCTCAAACATTCCATTATAGAAGCATCTGAAAGTGTGGGTCGCCGGATGCTATATGTATCGCAACACCAAACAGATGATGATCTTCTTCAGTGTATGTTGCACTCACCAGACACATTGGACAACCATGGTTTTATCCCATTTATTAAAAAGCAACGTCGCCGTCATCCGAGTCAAATGCCTCGTCCTCCTAGACGGGTGATTACATGCAGTGCTATTCACTCTTCAAACTCACAACCTGAACGGTCTTGATGCATATCCTTACCAAGAATATACGCGGTATTCGTACATCTTTGTCTCGTTTGCGTTTGTTATTGTAGCAATTTCCCGTCATGTTTATTTTTCTCATTGGACCCCATCAGCCTGCTGCCCGACTGGATAGAGCAAAACTTCAACTGGGCATTTCCTCAGGTATGTCCTTGTGTGAAGGTCATGCTTGGAGTTTTTGGTGATCAAATATCCTAGACCTAATGGAGACACGGTTGAGAGACCAGGTCTCCCATTTGCGGCTGGGCTTTTATCAAACAATAGTATTTTTTGGCATTCACGTGTATATGGACGGTATACGGTTGTTGAGCATCGAGATATGTGGGCTGATTTGCGACTGCTCAGTGACTCTATTCATGAGTAATGGACAATATCAGCTGATTTTAACACATTCCTGTCTCTTTCATACCATAAAGGTGTGTCTCGCCCCGCTTTATCCACACTATCAGACTTTAATGCTTTGGTAGATTATTGTGCCTGGCATATCCTTCCTCTTCAGCATGCGGTACACATGCCTTGGTGGAAAGGGCTTAGGTCGGGTCTGGCACCGGCTAGATTGTGTATTCTTAATGACGCTTTTCATGATCTATTTTCGGAGCTTCATCTCACCCACTTGAGTCAGATCACCTCAGATCATTGTCCTTTATTGCTTCGGTGTGGCAGATTGGGGCTGTGGATCCACGTCAATTTCTCTTTTTATCAATGTGGACTACACATCCTGACTTTCTCTCCTGTATGCGTACCAATGGGGCTCTTATCCTACAATTGGTGGCATGTGAGGATTGTGTGCAAAGTTGATATTGCTTAAGATGGACCTTACTAAACGGAATAAAGATGTCTTTGGTAATATCTTTCGTCGGGTAAAATATGCAGCACGAAGATTTCGCTGTGCTGAAGAGGCATATGACCTCAGTCCATGTAATGACACATGGCTTGCATATTCTGTAGCCGAAGCGGATTTCGTAGTGGCATCCACTCAAGAAATGGAATTTGGGAAACAAAAATCCGATGTCAAATGGTTGCCGGAGGGGGAGGCCAACACTAAGTATTATCATTCTATTGTCAAAGATAGGCGACGCCATCAATCCATCCGGCACGTTGAGCTTGCGGATGGTACACTCTGCAATACATATGATGCTATTCAACAGGCGGTCGTGACTTATTATTCTCACCTATTCACGGATCAGCAAACCATGGATGGTTCAACATTGTTAGACTGTATTCCTCAGCTCTTGTCACCAGATAATAATGTGCATCTCTATATGATGCCTACGGAAGATGAGGTTAAGCAGGCTGTCTGGGATCTTAACCCTCAGAGCGCTGCCGGTCCAGATGGCTATAATAGATGTTTCTTTTGTAACTGCTGGGAGATAATACATACCGACGTATATAATGCGGTCCAGGAGTTTTTTTAGTTTCCTATTACCTAAGGCTATAGCTCATATTTTGCTTATTCTTCTGCCGAAAGGATCCACACAGGGCTCTTTTGCTGATTTTCGGCCAGTAGCCTTATCGACGTTTATGAGCAAAATACAAACCATCATTCTTGCGACAAGATTGAGTGGAGTACTCTCATGGGTTATATCTCCAGAGCAGGCCAGCTTTCAGAAAGGTCGAGGCATTGCTGAGCATGTACTCTTAGGCAATGTGTTGGGCCACTCGCTTGATCATTCATCTCATGCTACTGTAAATTTGGATATGGCTAAGGCTTTTGATCGAGTCAGTTGGCAGTTTTTACATTCTATTCTGCAACGCTTTGGCTTCTCCGACCTCTTTATCACTTTATTCCTTAACCATCTTGGTAGCACTTATTTTTCTATTTTAATAAATGGGCTACCTAATGGCTTGTTTAAGCCTACTCACGGGTCAAGCATGGTGATCCACTGTCTCCTATGCTTTTTATACTGGTTGCAGAAGCTCTCAGTCGACGCCTAAACAGTCTTGGTTGTCGTTGCCTTATCTCCCCTTTTCCTCTCGGCCACCTACCTTTTGTCATCTATCACTTATCATATTTAGACGAATTATTGGTTTTCTTGGCTGCTAAGTGTCGAAACCTTCAGCGCTTTAAGCAGTTTCTTACTTTGTATGAACAGGTTTCAGGACAAGCAATCAATTGGCACAAAAGCAATGTGGTTTTCTCTTCTCGCATATCAGCCTCTACCCGTCGGTCTTTGCTTGATTTATTGGATATGTGTCATACTACTTTGCCATTGAAGTACTTAGGCTCTTATCTGCATAAGGGTATTATGCGTACACGGTATTGTACGGATCTTATACATCATATTGACTCCAGACTAGGCAGTTGGCAGCAGAAGATATTAGGGGCCACTGGTCGCTTAGTTCTTATTCGTTCAGTACTATCTTCAATGCCTATCCACATTATGGTTGGAACCTGTATCCCACGGGGACTAGTCAGACTTATGGCGAGGCGCTTTGCTAGATTTTTATAGGGGGCAAACCGACACAACTGGGTTTCATGGGACACCTTATCGTATCCTACATCGGAAGGTGGTATCAGCATCAAGAACTTAGTGAGTATACAGGAAGCATTTGCAAGTAAAGTTTGGATCATGTATCATCAGAGTGACAACCTATTGGGCAAGTACATGCGCGCCTGCTACGGTGGCATGGGGGATTACTGTCCACGCCTTTATGACTCGGCAGAATGGAGACGTACTTGTGACATTTACGCGTTTTGTTCGAGCCACGCAGGTATGGCAGACAACATTCCACTTTAGCCAACCCCTTCAGGTGAGTTCACATTGCGATATGCATATGACATTGCATGACCCTCACAGACCGCTTCTCTCGCATACACTTTTTTGGAGGAAAACTCAGAGGCTGGCTATACAGTTATTTCTATGGAAATTATATCATGGTGCCCTTCCGCTTCCAGATAATTTGATGCATTTCTCCATGGTTTTACCCTCGCGTTGTCCATTTTGTGCATCAGTCAAAGCATCGGTTAATCATATCTTTTTTATTTGCCCAGGGGTACGTTTCTTGTGGTCTTATTTTGGTGCTTTTTTAGACGTTTTGCCACAATCCTCCAGACATTGGGGATCTTATTTGTTGATGATTTGGACTGGAGCTTCCCGGACATTTTTAGGATAAGTCTAGATTACTATCTTGGGGTACTCTTATTGAATATTTGGAAGAGGTATGCAGCTATTGTCATTAATGACGCTACATGGTCACAACGCCTATCATTCACTTGGTTTGTCGGGATATTTTCATGTGGCCCAAATTCATGTCTGGCCGGTCAATAGCAACAAGTCTACCTGCTCTCATTCAGGCTGGACTCTCACCGCCTAGGGGTGTCAAACAGGTCGTGTATCATGTTTCATATTTTATATTTTTCGGGTTTCGTGTATCAAAGTACCATACCCATACATTACCCATTTGCTTCTCGTGTATGAATGTAGATATCCAAACCCATACATGTCAGGTTTTGTATCGTGTTTCATGTAGACCCACGAACTTGACAAGTACAAATATTTCAAGTTGTATACGGGTCATTTCATGTATTTTTCAGGTATTTTCAGGTTTCATGTACTCAAACGGCTACTGTTAAAATGTATGAACAACAATAAGTACAAAACCAAAGGTCAAAGATTAAAAATGTCATAGACTATGAAACTAAATCACATCTTTCTAGTCACGTAAATCAAAAGAAAGGGGGGATGACAAACTATTTGAACATGAATCCTCAGCTTCTTCACCATTGCAACTGTAGTTTACTTATTTGAGCATGAATCTTCAACTTCTTCACCATCATATTTTGCAATATGAAAACTCAAGATGTCATGAGGTGGATGTATATAGCAGTGTAGCTGAAGGTGGATTTGAAGTGAATTTCGTTTCTTTTTTAAAAGAAATATCATTGTAAATAATCATCAAAAATTTTATGAATATAGAAAAGATAACAAGTAGCTATCTGCTCATGAAGAAGAAGTTGTCAAGATACTCACCTGAACTGTAGATCTGGCGACAGACGGGTGGAGATTGGAGAAGAAGAGAGATAGAGAGAGGACTGGTTGATGGCTGCGGGCTGCTAGACAAGAGATTTGAGAAGGGGGAACGAGATTTGGATTTGGGAATGGGGATTGGGATTTTGGAAATGGTGAAACGGGGAGAACCGGGGAAGGGATTAGCGATTAAGTTAGTATTTTTTTTGGGAAATTTATTTTTTTACTTTATTAATTATAAATTTTTATTTAAAATATATTTTTAAATTTTTGGGTATTTCGAGTATAAATTGATAACCCACGGGTATACCTGGACACGACCCATCCTTAGAGGGTATCTTTTAGGTCTTATCCGATTTGTACACAAAACCCACCAAGGTCATACCCATACCCGCAAAAATCGTGTCAGATTCGGGTCGTGTTTTCGTGTCGTGTCTGAAATTGTCACCCCTATCACCAGCCCTGCGTATTAGTCAGATGCGGATTTTTCGTTGGATTCCTCTATTAGCTGGACGGTTGAAGCTCAATAATGATGCTTCCATTGGACGATATGTGACAGGCAGATGCGCCATTTTACGTGTGTCCACTTGTACATTTGTGCATGCGATCTCATTCCCACTGTGCCTTGATTTCCCATTAGGTGTTGAGGCTCAGGCAGTCTACATGGCCTTAATGTATTATCTTCGATACTATGCTTGCTTGATCATTGAGGTTGATTGTTCGGAATTGATTAGTATCTTTGCTTCTACATCTATACACCTAGCCCCGGATCTACATCGTCTACATATATTACTAGATGCTCTCCAGTTGAGGATGACTCACACACACCGAGAGACTAATCAACCAGCACAATTCTTGGCGCAATCCTCCCTGATTACGTAGAGTTTTCATATTTATCCCACTATCTCTTCCCTCCCAGCATATATTCATGGTCATGTACATATTGATGTTACGTAGCATCCTTTCGGCACCCTAGCTCGGATGCATATTACGGGGCACTCCCACCTTGATTTATGTTTCTGGACCATCTATACAGCTCATTTCTTTGTTTGGCTGCCTGTATCTTCGGATGCAAGCAACTGTGGTATGTTTTTCTCTCATTTTGTTGGATACATTATGGATTATGTTCTTTATACATGAATATAACTTATGTTTTCCTCTATTGCTTTAATGTCGGACCATTGCTTTGCTGTTGGACGCTCCTAAGCATGCCTCCGGACCACCATGCGGCTTAACGCCAAGGACTTCCTCGATCCGCGAACCCATACCCTCGATGATGCCAACAGCTACACACTTTTTAACATTCATTTTCTTGTTTAATTATGTAGAAACATGTATTTATTTTATTATAATTGTAGGATTCATGTATTTCTTTACATTGGGAGAATATCCTGTAGCGATTGGTATTCCATGTAACAACGGTATTCCTCCGCCACAAGTGAGGGCATGATTAATAAAATATACTGAAGGTGCCGTCCGCCTTTCATATATATATATACACACATACACACACACACATATATACACATGCATATATGTATACATATATATATGTATATTTTGTAATTATGCATACATATATATTCGTATATACATATGTATGTACACATAGATACATATATGTATATATGTATGTATACATATATGTGTATATGTGTATATGTATAGATGTATACGCATACATGTATATATGCATATACGTATATATGTATACATACATTTCTATATACTTGTCTATATATATATATGCATATGATGACGCGATCTCTCCCTTGCGATGCATGGCGGCGGGCATAATGCCGCTGTCAGCCACCCTTCTCAGCCCTCCTTGATCCCATACCAATATGTGTTTCTTCATCCTCTCTTTTCTGCAATCTTTCTCCTTCGCTGGGTACCGTTTCAGCACAATGGCGGCACTGCCGTCTCAAACCCAGTGTACCGCAACCCCAGATGCGAAAGTTTTGGCCCCGCAAAAATCGTTTGCATCATTGTTCAAAACAGTCACGGAGGAAGTCGCACCGAAATAAATTCACTGATTCAAAGGCAGTCCGATGATTATATTTCACGAATGACGAGATTCAATCTTTGGCTGCACCGTTTCGCTTTACGTTGGTTGGCATGTCTTGGTACGGCTGACCTCCACTTGCAACAATCCGTTCAGCGATTGATCGCATTGGATTTTCTGGATCTGTCACGGTAGGTCGACGACATGGATATGTGCTTTCTGCAGTTCTTTACACTCATTGCTTCTGCTGTTCATTCAACTGTCTATGATTCTGCTTCTTTATTGTGCGAGGTTCAATGGCTTTTTTGGACTGCCTCTATCATCCGTTTGATGTCCACTGGAGCTGCAGGTTTTTCTTCGTCAAACAACGATTGTATCTTACATATGTTTAAATTTTCATCTTTTGTTGTATTATTTCAACAATCCAAGCATATAAACGCTTTTTCCTTCACCAAGTTTTTATCCACAAGGGTGGTTTTACTTGGGAAGGTTTTAATGCGACATATCGTATATGATTGGAGGTTGAAAATCATTAGCTCGCTACATTATCTATTTTCGTACGCTGAATTGTTGTAATATGGTTTTCCTCCGCCAAAAGTGAGGCTTTTCTAATAATACATGATCTTTATATAAAAACAATATATGCATATATGTATGTATGTATGGGAAATAAGCACTGGAAACTTTTTTTATTTTCCTTTTTTGAGAAAACGTATGCATGCAGGTGTTAGGATATAGAATATATAAATCAGACACTTGTTTATGCAGATATTTAAGGTAAAGCTATTAATATAAGTGATGTTGATGACTATGAGGCTTGTGATGTTGGGATTAATTCGAGATACGTGTGATGCGCAGCACGTTGATAAGGTTTATACGAATTAATCATAAGGTGGACGTTATGTATGATAATATTATATGTCACATATGTCACGTAATGATATTAATTGTTACGTAAAACATCCACACGTTAAGTGATCATCGGGTATACTCGTGGATGTATAGTGTGGTCTAAATAGAAACCCCAAATATGTAGACAGTCATATGGTCAGAGACCGCGATGGATGGGCTCAAAGTGCAACGAACATAAAGTTACGACATCTGGTCCCCGAGGGGCGACAACCCACGTGTGGCTAGTAGATAATTGTTGGTACAATAATTAAATATTAAATAATATTTAATAATATTTATTATTAAATATTAGATAATATTTGGAAATGGATATAGATAACTTGAATATGGCATCAAGTATATTCCAGGTATCTGAGATAAAGGAATCTCTATCCATAAAGGAATATGCCAACCAGGATTCCTATTGGATAATGGATAAATATAACTTGAATATAGCATCAAGTATATTTCAGACATCTGGGATAAAAGAAACTTTATCCATTAAGGAATATGTCTATCAGGATTCCCCCTTTCTCCCTCTATATAAAGGAGGAGGCTTTCACCTCCTCATACAGACCAAAGAGAAATTGACCTATAGAGAGATAAAGGGGAGGGTGTGCCAACCTTGTTCTACAAAGTCCACACTGTCTAGCCTCTCCATTGGGTAAAGCAGTGAATTGTTGAAACCAGTCAAGGGGTATATCAGCAATTGGTGGGAGGTCGTGAATCCTTGGATCATACCAGATTCTTGATCAGCAGGAGCAGTCGCAGCGTACGTGTTCAGATTAACAACAGCAATGGAACAAGGTATATTTTCCGCATTTTGTTACTTTGTCCATTGATTCGACTAAACGGTCATATTCAGGGATTTATTAAATTAAATCCAACAAGTGGTATCAGAGCAGGCCTAATTGAATCAATTATTCATTATTGTTAATCTGTTCATGCTGAAAATTGGAAACTTTTTGGGGGTCAAAAAACGTCTTTCTACGGGGAAAAATTATAGTAAAGAAAAGCTTCTCGTTTTATTAAATAAATAAGAGCTGTGAGGTTACTGGCGCAAAACAGGCCTCAGCCTGGTGGCCAATGCCTCTGACGAAAAACTGAAAGGTCTCAGTTCGACTCCCGTTTTGCGAAATTTTCGGTCCCTTTTCAGAATTCCAGATTTAATACAAATATGAAACATTTTCCTATTTTTCGCAAAATTATCGCCGGCGCTGGTGGCCAGAATCCTCTGCCAGTGGATGGAAGGTCACGGGATCAATTTTGCTGGTGCGAAAATTCAGAAAGTTTTCTTCTCCAGCAGGCTTGCTGTTTTTTAATATAAAACTAAGTGGCTCCACTTTGAAGACTGAAAGGCCTTCTAGCTTAGTGGGAGCAGCGGCTGCCAAGCAACTTAAGGTGTAGAGTTCGAAACTCTCTTCTGAAATTCTGGAGCATTTTTGCTCCTGACATGCTGGCGGGTTTGGGCTGAGTTTCGATCTGGTTCAGATTGGGCTTCGGCCCGAATTTCAGCTCAAATTAAGAAAAAAAAGGGGGAAAATCTGGAAAATTAATTTGGGCGGGCGGGTACTGAACCGAACCGACCCGGCCAGGCCCTAGCCCCTTTATTTATTTTTAATTTCAGTTTTTATTTATTTGGTATATTATTATTATTTTGGATAAAGTAAATAATAATAATAATTTTATTATTATTATTATTATTTAAAGTTTCTTTTAAAGAAAATAGTAGTAATAACAAATTGTTGTTATTATTATTATTTTAAAGTCTCCTTTTAAAGAAAATAACAATAATAATGATGATAATTTAATTATTATTGTTATTATTATTAAAGGAAAATAGTAATAATAAGTAATTATTATTATTTTAAAGTTCTTTTAAAGGAAAATAAAGTAAATAATAATGATAATAATTTGATTATTATTGTTATTATTTAAGGTTTATTGAGGAAAATAGTAATAATAATAAATTCTTGTTATTATTATTGTTATTATTTTAAAGAAATCCAAAATAATAATAATCAAGTGTTAAGTTTCATTTCTGGTTATGATTGCATTATTTCGTTATATGCATGCAGTTATTTGTTTATTTATTTATTTATGCCTTATGTTTATGCATGTTAATAAATAAATAAAATAAAGTTAAGGAACTTAACCCAATAAGGACTCGAATCTTGTTTGACCTGGTTTGACCGAGTTCAACCAAGTTAATTCGATGGGTTAAGTTGACTGAATTAACCAATACTTATCAATCAATGCGGTTTGTACTCGTGATAGATGACTCATTGAGTTGTGATAAAAACACCGTACACATAGTTTTGTCTAAGAAAGCCGGTACTTAAGCGAGACCATTGTGACTCCACCGGTGGCCTGGAAATTATGTGGAATGGTAATACACTCTTATGGCAAGTGGGTATTGTTGAATCGGTTCACTTCACACTCAATGTGACCCATCATAAGGTTATATCACTTGTTAAATTGATTGATAAAGATATTGTTTTCTTATACCGTAAGGAGAACTGAGCTTGGTTCAAGGTGGTTCTTATTTGAGCCGTAAAAGGGAATCAAGCTAGTTCAAATTGGGGTGTTAAGTATGCACAGTACGTGCAAAAGGGTCAGTCAGTAAACTGCGGATCATGTAGAACCATAAAGTTACGCGACTTAGCAAATGTAGGGCTTTAATATGATCCCCTTAAAGTGCGGCAATCATATCATCGCCACTATATTTATTATGATCGTGAAGGGCATGTATGTGTTGGAGGCAATCATTGACCGGCCCAAAGGAAGGTGTGATTGTCGAAAACACATATGAGCATGGTAGTGGACCCAAATAGGGCCGGCGGCGAAGCTTTAAATGCATAGGTTAACTCATCGGCCCAAAGGAAGGTGGTTAACCCGTGCATGGAGAGCCGTCATATTGACCACTACACCCAATTGTAGGAAGGTATTGGGATGACTCCAAAGAGCCCCAATATTGGAAGACAATTGGTAGATGGAATCGGCGTTCTATTTTGATATTTGTTTTTATGCAGTTTAAAGATTACACGTGTTGTGTATTTAAGTCCGTTTCTTGTTTGCTTTTCACCAATAATGTCTAACATTAAGGATATTCCTACAATGAACGGTTCAAACTATAAGCAATGGAAAGGTCAATTTGAGATCTTTATGGGGATTGCTGATCTAGACAATGCATTATAGATAGATCGTCCAGCTGTGCTAACAGACGAAAGTACCAGTGAGGAAAAATCTCACATGGCACGCTGGCTACGATCAAATCTCATGTGTCTTATGATCATGCAAAAGACTATCCCCAAATGCTTCAGGGGACATGTTTCTGAGTCCACGACGGCTAAAGAATTTTTAGCCGATCTCGAGCAAAGATATGTAAAGAATGAGAAAGCCAAGACAGGCAATCTCTTAAAGAAACTTTGCTCGAAACAGTATCGTGGAATCGACAGCATAAGGGTGCATAAAGTTATGAATGCTGTCGCCACCAAGTTCGGTGGTAAGAAACGCAAAGCTGCGGAAATGGTTACTGTGCAAAAGGCAAGTCAAAAGGGAAAGGGGGTGGCTACTAATGACACACCCAAAAGCATGACTTGTTTCTTTTGCAATAAGGAAGGACATTTAAGGAAGAGCTGTACCGGTTATATATCTTGTCTCAAGAAAAAGGGTACATTCTTGGTTTGTTATGAAGTTAATTTTGTTTCGGATATAGCCACTTGATGGGTCGATACGGGAGCCACGACTCACCTATCTGTGACTAAGAAAGGTTGCCTAAGCCATAGAAAACCAAGAGACGATGAAAGATACGTCTATTGGGGAAATGGCAGTGTCATAAAGGTTGAAGCCATCGGGCATTTCAGATTGCTGTTGACATCCGGTTTCTATCTAGATTTGCATGACACTTTTGTAGTACCATCGTTTAAACAAAATCTTATTTTGTTTTATCGATTGGATAAAAGTGGATATTACGGTTATTTTGGAAATGGAAATTTCCAACTTTATCATGCTTCTAGATTGATTGGTTACGATATAATGTCCGAAATTGATAAACTTTATTCAATAAATGTTGCTTCAAATCAGGAAACCTTGCATGTTGTAACGCGAAACGTTAAAGCAAAATTAACTCATAAGAATTCAGGATCACTTTGGCATCGACGTTTAGGACACGTGTCCAAAAACATAATAGAACGTCTTGTCAAAACAGAAATTCTCAATCCTTTAGACTTAACCGACTTAGAGTCGTGTGTATTTTGTGGTAAAGGAAAACAAACTAAAGTCTGAAGATATGAAGCAAATCGTGCAAATAGTCCGTTAGAGTTGATTCATACCGATATTAGTGGCCCATTTCATCCGGTTACTCGAAATGGCCACTCTTATTTTATCACTTTTATTGACGACTATTCGCGATATGGCTACATATTCTTGATTAAAGAAAAAGCGCAAGCAATAGACATGTTCAAATCCTTTAAAGCTGAAGTTGAGTTACAGCTCAACAAAATGATTAAAGCCATCAGATCGGACCGTGGGGGTGAATACTACGGTCGATATGATAGATCAGGAGAACAGTGTCCAGGACCATTTGCTAAATACCTAGAGGAAAACGGAATCGTCCCTCAGTACATCATGCCTGGGTCACCAAGCATGAATGGTGTAGCTGAAAGACGAAACCGTACACTTATGGACATGGTGCGTAGTATGATGAGTCAAACTACGCTACCATTATTCCTCTGGGGAGAAGCGCTTAAAGCCGCAGCTTACATCCTCAATCGAGTACCAACTAAGGCAACGATAAGGACCCCTTATGAGTTATGGACTAAGCGTAAGCCTAGCCTTAACCACATAAGGTTTTGGGGCTGTCCAGCAGAGGCGAAGCCTTACAGACCAAATGAAAGAAAGCTGGATACCAAAACAGTTAGTTGCTATTTCGTTGGTTACTCGGAAAGGTCACGAGGGTATAAATTCTACGATCCCACAAGTAAAGTGTTTTTCGAGACAAATTCAGTAAAGTTCTTTGAGGATACTTTGGTTCCGGGGGGAATGATTTGCATCAGCAGATCATCGAGTTAGATGAGGCACACTCATATGCGACAGAAATGCGAATCGAACCATCTTTTGGGGAGATAGCATCAGCGATACCCGCACCTGAGGTACCTCATCCCAGTAGTGACGCTCCACATGAACAAGTTCATGTTTCTGAGGAAGTTACTGAAGATCCCGATGAATTGCCAGCTGATGCAGTTCAGGAACCTACAGTATCCCAAGAACAAGTGTCCCTAAGGAGATCCACTCGTGAACGGAGAAACCCCATACCTAGCGACTATGTGGTGTATCTCCAAGAACACGAATTCGATGTTGGTATGTTGGACGATGACCCCGAAAACGTCCAACAAGCAGTACAATATCGAAATAAAGAAAAGTGGATAAAAGCCATGGAAGAAGAGATAAAGTCTATACACGACAACAAGGTATGGGTTGTCGTCTCGTTGCCTAAAGGTTCGAAACTCGTTGGTTGCAAATGGATATTTAAAACCAACCGGGATTCAAAAGGCAACGAAGAACAATATAAGGCTCGACTTGTTGCTATAGGGTTTACCCAAAAGGAGGGCATAGACTATACGAAAACCTTCTCTCTAGTATCCACGAAGGATTCCTTCCGGATAATCATGGCTTTAGTGGCACACTTAGATCTTGAGCTACATCAGATGGATGTTAAGACTGCGTTTCTAAACGGAGAACTCGACGAAACCATTTACATGGTTCAACCGCCTTAATTCGAGGTGGGAGATCTAAAAGGCATGGTTTGTCGACTAAACAAATCCATCTATGGGCTCAAGTAACCGTCTCGACAGTGGTACTTCAAATTCGCCAAAGTGGTTGTCTCCTTCGGTTTTGATGCAAACCAAATTGACGAATGCGTGTATCACAAGTTCAGTGGAAGCAAGTTCATATTCATGATCTTGTACGTAGATGACATACTGCTTGTCGACACCAAAGCCTTTCTGAGAAAGCATTTCGAGATGAAAGACCTTGGTGAAGCCTCATATGTGTTGAGACTTGAGATACGGAGGAATCGTACCCAAGGTATTTTAGGTCTCTCACAACAGGCATACATCGAAAAAATGTTGAAGCGGCATAGCATGGATAAGTGTAAACCACTTAATACCCCTGTGGCAAGAGGAGACAAGTTTAGTCTGAAACAATGTCTCCAGACTGAGTTTGAACGTTCGGAAATGAAGAATACTCCCTATGCTTCGGTAGTAGGGAGTATAATGTATGTCCAAGTATGTACACGACCAGATTTGGCATTCATTACGGGAATGTTAGGCAGATATCTCTCTGATCCGGGCAAGGATCACTAGACCGCGACAAAGAGGGTGCTAAGATATTTACAAGGAACGAAGCAACACGTACTGACGTATCGGAGATCTGATGAGTTAGAGATCACTGGATATACAGATTCCGATTTTGCTGGATGCCAGGACAGTATGAAATCGACCTCGGGCTATGTGTTTACTTTAGCCGGAGGTGCGATCTCATGGAAAAGCGCGAAACAGACCTTATTGGCGTCTTCCACTATGGAGGCGGAATTCGTTGCACCATTCCACGCATCCAATCAGGCGATATGGCTTCGCAATTTTGTCATAGGGCTACGGGTATTGGAGACTATCTCATCTCCAATGAGGATTTACTGTGATAGGAAAGCTGCGGTGCTATATTCAAATAACAACCGGAGTTCATCTAAAGCAAAATACATAGAGATGAAGTATCTGGCTGTTAAAGAAAGAATCTGAGTGGTCTGGTCAGTATTGAGCATATCAGTACAGACTCTATGGTGGCCGACCCTTTGACTAAGGCCGTGGAACTGGTAGTGTTTCACAAGCATGTTAGCCGTATGTGTCTTAGTCCAGTTGAGGATGTTTTATCCTAGTGGGAGTCTGTAAGGTTTTTCTTGTGTTTAATAAAGTTGTTTATTTCAGACATACAGTATAATGTACATTCCGGTTATATTAAAGTTTTTTCTGCAGAAGTAATGTACATTAAGCAGTTATGGCATACATTCTGAATTCTGTTGATCTCGCTAAAGAGGGCCAAGTTGGAATTAGATATGTATGATCACCAAGCATATTAATTCCACACTACATATCCATTTCAGTATCCATGTCATTCAGTAGAATGTTAGTATCATGATTTAAGAGGGACTAGTCACTAATTCAATGTGGCGACGTGCGGCTTAAGTCTTTTGCTAACGTTTGCTGATGGACCGGAAAAGGAAAAACACACTAAGGGACATAAGGTATATGAGCTCAAAAGGGTGACATATAATCTTTAAGATACATACATAGTCCAAGTGGGAGATTGTTGGGATTAATTCGAGATACGTGTGATGCGCAGCACGTTGATAAGGTTTATACGAATTAATCATAAGGTGGACGTTGTGTATGATAATATTATATGTCACATATGTCACGTAATGATATTAATTGTTACGTAAAACATCCACACGTTAAGTGATCATCGGGTATACTTGTGGATGTATAGTGTGGTCTAAATGGAAACCCCAAATATGTAGACAGTCATGTGGTCAGAGACCGCGATGGATGGGCTCAAAGTGCAACGACCATAAAGTTACGACATCTGGTCCCCGAGGGGCGACAACCCACGTGTGGCTAGTAGATAATTGTTGGTACAATAATTAAATATTAAATAATATTTAATAATATTTATTATTAAATATTAGATAATATTTGGAAATGGATAGAGATAACTTGAATATGGCATCAAGTATATTCCAGGTATCTGAGATAAAGGAATCTCTATCCATAAAGGAATATGCCCACCAGGATTCCTATTGGATAATGGATAAATATAACTTGAATATAACATCAAGTATATTTCAGGCATCTGGGATAAAAGAAACTTTATCCATTAAGGAATATGCCTATCAGGATTCCCCCTTTCTCCCTCTATATAAAGGAGGAGGCTTTCACCTCCTCATACAGACTAAGGAGAAATTGGCCTATAGAGAGATAAAGGGGAGGGTGTGCCAGCCTTGTTCTACAAAGTCCACACTGCCTAGCCTCTCCATCGGGTAAAGCAGTGAATTGTTGAAACCAGTCAAGGGGTATATCAGCAATTGGTGGGAGGTCGTGAATCCTTAGATCACGCCAGATTCTTCATCAGCAGGAGCAGTCGCAGCGTACGTGTTCAAATTAACAACAGCAATGGAGCAAGATATATTTTCCGCATTTTGTTACTTTGTCCATTGTTTCGATTAAACTGTCATATTCAGGGATTTATTAAATTAAATCCAATATGTGATTCATCTTTATTGGCCTAATTTGCAGTCTCTTTCTCTTTGTCTTTTAGATGCCAGCGTTATATTTACTTTATTCTTTGATCGACCCTTTTTTTCTCATCATGAAATAGCGATACAGAGATGTGGGATAAAGGAAGAGGCGTCAAATATATCATGTTTCATATTTTTTAGTTTTGGGTATCTAAGTACCAAATCTATATCCGACCCATTTTTTCGCGTGTACGAAAATAGATACTCAAACTTGTACATATCAAGTTTCGTGTCGTACATCAGATTTACCGGCAAACTTGGCAAGCACAAATATTTCAAGTCGTGTTCGGGTCGTCTCATGTATTTTTCAGGTTTTTTCAAGTTTTGTGTATTTTTCAAGTTTCATGTATTTAAATCAATTACTGTTACAATGTATTATTGAAACAACAATAGGTCCAAAACCAAACGTTCAAGATTATTAATGTTATAAACCGTGGAATGAAATCACATAATCTCACAATCTAAAAGGAAATATACAAAAGGTGTGATTTAACTCTTGAGCGTGGGTGTGGAAGAGAGCGGATGCAGAGGGGGGCCGGCGGCAATTGTAAAAGATGGAAGCAGAGGCAGCAACTGTTAAAGACGGTAGATGAGACGGAGGGCAGCGACTGTAAAATGCGGGAGCAGAGGTAAAGGCGACGGCTGTTAAAGATGGGAGAGGATACCGAGGAAGACAGAGGGCAGTAGGTCAGCGACTGTAAAAGGTGAGAGCAGAGGCGGATGCGACGGCTGTTAAAGACGAGAGAGGAGACGGAGGGAGACAAAGGCCGGAGGGAGATGGAAGGTGGCGGGGCAGGAGATAGAGAGTTCAGACTTCAGGGAAGAGAAGAGAGAACGACGTAAGGATTGGATTTGGATAGGGGGCAACGGGTGGGCAAAAGGTAAGGGCTTTGATTTTAGGATTTTCAATTTTACAATCTTAACTTTAATAACTAATATTTGGAAAATATTTAAAAAATCAGGGTATGATGGGTTTAAATGGGTAATCCGCGGGTGTATCTGGATATGACACATTCGTAGCAGGTAAGTTTCAGGTCTTACCTGATTTGTACACGAAAACCCTCAAGGCTATGCCCATACCTGTGAGGAGCTTGTCAAATTAGAATCGTGTTTTTTGTGTCGTATCTAAGATTGTCGTCCATAGATAAAAGACTAAACATTGTATTTAATTCTATGCAAATTTAGGCTTTTTTTTAACTTTTATAACAAATGATCATTACTCTACAAGAAACATATCCAAAGAAAAAATAGGTGCGACAAATTTTCCACTTTATAAGCTACAAAAGCATCTTAGCAACTCATCTGTTACTGTTCCTAGGTTTGCTCGCTACATTTATTACTTATGCGATGTAATACCCATCTGAGGTATGAACTCCCCAATTAAGCAACCTATCTAATCTAATCTCAAGAGCAAATAGACAACCAAACCGACGAATAAAGAATGTAAATCTAGAGCAATGTGCTAACAAGTTAGGCGGTGTTTGGTTGTGAGGTTTCTCATTGAGGGAATGGTTTGGAGGAATCCAAACCAATAAAAATTGTTTGTTTGAAAAAATAAAAGATATGAGTTTCGGATTGATATCTAAGTATTTGATAATGGATATCGTTTTTTGATATACTAGGTCCTCTTGTCTATCAATATGAGGAAATAGGGTATGATTGGTCAACGCTGCAGGCCACCGCCATCGGCCGCTGTCCTCCGTCGGTCCGCCGCTGTCTGCCACCGGTCGATCACTATTCTGGCCGGTCAAATTTTTTCGGCCAATTTTTCGGTTGTCCAACTTCGATACCCATTTCGATTTCGATACGTTCCAAACATCATCAATGTCAATCTTATTCATTCTCATTTCAATACCAAACAACTATCATTTTTACGTCAAAACCCATATAATGTAAACCTATATTTTTTTTATACCGATTCTGATTATGATTGCCAAGTGCGAGTCAAACGGTATTTTTTTTTTAGCGTAACCAAACGCTACCTTAAATTAATCAATTTTGTAATTTTGTTGCAGTGAGTCACCTAGTCAGACAACAAAACTGGCAACAAATTCGTCCTGCCCTTAGGGGTGTTAACGAACCGAGCCGAACCGAATACTAAGTTTTCGAACTCGAATTCGTTTAGCTAAACGAATAGTTCGGCTCGGTTCGTTTAGCTAAACGAACTTTAAAATTGGTTCGAGTTCGGCTCGATAACCTTATAACTGTTTAAACGAGCCGAACTGTTCGCGAACAGTTTGACTCGTTTAACTAAACGAACTCGAATACCTATTCGAATTCGGCTCGTTAACAAATAATTAACGAACGAATACGAACCGAACACGAACCGAACTCGAATAGTTCGCGAACGGCTCGGTTTGTTTAACACCCCTACCTGCCCTTTATACTTTATTATTCCTTTTGATGAAAATATGTACTATATGCACGTGTGCTAATTTGGCCTCTTTTTATGTATCCCGGTTTTAAAAGATGATTTCACATTCTTGAAACTGGAGCCCATACACCTATTAAAACTTCGTACTCTCTTCAATCAAAAAAGTTGTTCTCTTTGTTTAAAAAACGTTTTTAGTGCAATAGACTTCTGTGTTTGTAAAAGGTATGAAGAAAGATCAGATCAATTTGCTATTTGATATAAGTATCCATATCCTACATTTTGTACAAGAGGCTGTTTCCGTAGCTCAAACATGTGACCTCAAAATCACAAAGCAGTAATTTTATCAATTGATTTAAGATCTGTTCTCTTCTTTTTAATAAAAAGGCAAAATAGATAATATCTTTTTGTACAAAAAAAAAATATCTTAAGTTTAGGTATGACTTGACTACCATTTTACAATTAAATATGTCACTGAATGCTCAAACTGACTTGGAATGAGCAGATTAGGCACGATCTACTAGATTTGCATCTCTCTGAGGACATGGTCCAGGATAGGAATTCATGGAGACATCAGATTAATGTTAACGGGGTATAAGTCATATATAGGGACATTTTAGAGTATATTTAGGGATATAGATAGTCGTAGACACTATCTACACTTTCCACTTGGTGGCGTATATTATACTGTTGTTTTACATTACATGTACATATACACGTGATGTGTATTTTAATATCAAAATTCTTTCTTTGTATTTCTTGTATTTTTTCACTAACACACTAGCATAGTATATCTCTATTATTATGTCATTTTTGCAGGTACATATAGAGTCGGGGGTCTCACTGGAAGCAGACTCTCTATCTCTTGGGATATTGGTATTGTCTGCCTACCACTTACCCTTCCCAGACCCTGACGATAACTTTTGTTGTCGTTGGGATATACTGAGTCCGGATGATGAAGACGAGGACTGAATGCTCTTAACGTTAGGTCACATACGGCAGAAGATTCTTACCGGCCAAAACCCACAAGAGAACAGGAAGAAAATTGAAATAACAAAAAGAAACATATGATGAAAGTAACTGCAAAACTTTTTGCAGATAGGATTCCAGCCAGAGCCAGGCCTTAACTAGGGCTTTAATTTTCATTAACACTCTTTTTATATTTGGTTATGGTTTTATTTTCATACCAGGTTGATTGCATTATTACTTTTTGTTTTTTATTTTTTATATCTGTTGTTAGTATGATTTAGTTCAGTATTGTCCATAAACTCAACCAATTGGACTTTGCCTACAAATTAACACTCCAAAGTGCGCATGATATGAGATGATATCTTATGTCATTTTGGATCAATTGCATTGGAAGGACCGAAGGACGGAAGGAGTATTTCTATAAACTGTAATTTTGCTAAAACTAGTTATGAAAAGTATACTGTATTCCAGTTATTATGCGCATATCAGAAATCAACTATAATCCTAATTTGTCGATGTAGTATAAAAAAAAATTCGAATTCTTAACTTTTTTCTTTTGATTTATTCAAATTCCTAACTTTAAGTTAAGACAAAATATTTGTGACGAAGGACATGTTGTATTGTACATCTAACAACAAAAGGGGACCTACTACCTCTTTCTTTTCTTATTTTTTTTGGTCCTCTTTTTCTTTAAGAGAACGGGAGGCTAATCCAAAATTTTATTAATGAAAAACCCTCATTTTCTACTGACGAAAACCATTATTAAATGAAAAGTACATATGAGCGTTACCTTCCAAATGCAAGTGGCCGATAGAACTATATACATGCGATCTAAGTAGAATATTTATATCATATCCTACCTCAAAGCGAGTCCACAAAATTACAAAAAAAAAACAAACAATATGTAGTATGACCTTATGTAAACCGCTGAGGTTTTGATTTATATCTTATACGAAATTTCTTGAGATTTTGATAATGAGAACTTTGACAATTGATGAAGCCGGATCTTCACCAAGGATCTAGATGACCTCGAAATAGATTCGTCAATTAACTTGAAGAGTTGTTAACTGGGATCGAAAGTGTGTAGCTGGAATAGCGCCAAGTATCCTGCACAAAGAAGCACAGGTCAGAGGTCCCGGGGGGTTGGCCCCGAGAAAAACCCTCCGATGCTCAAGTCAGTTTGGGCCATATCTCACTGAGATTATAATGTAAAAGGGGTGAATTAGGGTTTCCTCACAGTATTTGCCGAGGAGCAAAGTGTATGAATATGCTTTAGAATATGGGTGTCTGAACTCCGGATCCTCCTCCTTTGTCTTGATTGGCTTGCCTTTATAGATTTTTTCCCTGCTTTAAGCCACTGATAGTAGCTTGGAGAAGACGCTTGTTTAGGATAGAAAACCTAAGATGCAATAGGTCTGCTGATGTGATTAATAGTCTGACTGATGTAGTCAATAGGTCGGCCTGATTGATGTAACTAGTAGAACGGCTGTTGTGACCTTGGCGTGTTCAAGAAGAATAGCCCGCTGTAGTCATTATATTTGTAGAATATCTATGTTTAAGGGTCCCACGAAATAATATCTTAGCATGGTTCATTTGCTGTGGTACACAGCTGAACCTTGCCGAAGTGCATGACTAGGCCTTGCCGAAGTGCATGACTAGGCCTTGCCGAAGTGCATGACTAGGCCTTGCCGAAGTGCATGACTTGGCCTTATCCTGTAGAAACGGTTTGAAGTGCGGCATTTGAGTATGAACTGAAGTTGGTGTCGAGGTTGAGACTGGGGTGCAGCTGAGGCCGGACAGCCATGCTTAGGCGCTGAACTACTGAACTGCAGTACTTTGAATGCTGAGCTACTGAAATCGAGCCGTTGACTGTTGTTGACTAACAGGTGGTTCAGTTATGGTTTATCATTTGCCCCCAGATTTTGTGTGGCTGAGTTGAACTGCAAAGGCGGACAAATCTTGTTCCAGTAACGCGGCAACCCTTCATTTTTTACGCGGTCACCTTATTAGTTGTGTAGTAATTCCCGCTTCTAATGCGAACGCTAATTCCGATGCCTTATTATTGCTTTTTCGGCGGTTCCATTCCCCGAGGGAGGGAAATACGTGAACCCCCGCCTTTTAGAATTTCAAATTTCAAACGAAAAGGAGCACCTTTTGTCTTCCCCTGCCTATGAATAGAGACGTTTTCTTCCCCTCATTCTGCATTCTCCCTTTAACTTCCCAGTCTTTGATGCCTGTCTTGGTTTTCCATAGTGTTTTTCCTTTCAATACAGTCCTTCATTTTATGTAAACATTTCCGAAACATGTATACTTCTTTTTGCCCCAAGAATCTGGAGGGTGACCGTGAGGGTCAGTCCTTTCGTGAAGAATTTGATCCTGATGGGGACAATCTTCCTTCATGGAGGTTGTGCCTTTCTAACAAACCTTTTTCAGTTACTGTCATATCCTCCGCTTTAGCGCCCCTGTCATTTCTTTGCAGGGATTCTCCTTCAACGCGTCCCTTTCCAGCAAAGGTTTCACTTTGCTGTACCTCAAGGATAGATAGGACAAATAAATTGGTCCTGCTTTATTTGCCGCATTGTTGCCCTTGCCTGAGCCTTATTTCACTGCTACCATGTCTTGAAGATGGCCTGTGAAGAATGTAATCGCAATTGTTTATTTCTTCACTGGAAGAAGAGGGATTTGTGTGATTGTTGCTTGTCAAGGAATCTGTCCAGATCTGGATAAGGAGCATTCTGAGCTTGCTGACCTCCATAGTCCTAAGACTGTAGTTGAAAACCGAAGTGCTTAGTCCCAAAGTGGAATTGATCTCAGGGAAGACGAAAAAGTTGTAAAGTAGAATAGGATTTTCTGTAGTTGTAATAGATTTTGTATTTCAATGAAAATCTATTTTCCCCAACTTCTGCTCTTCTGCTTCTTTTAGCTTCTTTTACTGTTTTTATCCACAGCATGTGAAGTTGTGCTTGCTTCGTCTTGAATACAAATATTTGTCCTCAGCTCTGCAAAGCCTTGCTCTTTTTTTCCATAGTTACAAGTGTTTCAGCACTGCAAAGTTTTATTTGCTTTATGCAAATATTTGTCTTCAGCTTTATCAAAAGCTTCACTTGCTTTAAGCAAGTATTTGTCTTCAGCTCAGCCAAAAGAGTGTTTGCCGAAGTAATAAGCTTTAGCTTTTGCACTTGGCTCTTCAACTCTGCTGAGTCTTGATGAATTTTAAGATGTGGGAAAAACTTTGTCCCCTTCTCATCAACCCTTTTAGCTTTGCTGAGCTAGAATATAGGCAAATCTTGTCTCATTGTTGAGACTTGCTGAGTCCCTCAGTTTTGCTGAGGTGAAAATATAAGGAACTTATCCCGCGGTTGAGTCCTGCTCAACCTCTCAGTCCTGCTGAGGTGAAAATATGGGAACTTATCCCGTTTGTTGAGACCTGCTCAACCTCTCAGTCCTGCAGAGGTGAAAATATGGGAACTTATCCCGTTTGTTGAGACCTGCTTAACCTCTCAGTCCTGCTGAGGTGAAAATATGAGAACTTATCCCGTTTGTTGAGACCTGCTCAACCTCTCAGTCCTGCTGAGATGAAAATATGGGAACTTATCTCGTTTGTTGAGACCTACTCAACCTCCCAGACCTGCTGGGGTAAAGATAATGTTGAGACCTGGTTAACCTACCAGACCGCTAGGGTAAAGATAATGTTGAGACCTCCTCAACCTCCCAGACCTGCTGGGGTAAGAATATCGGGAAACCTGTCCCATCCTGCTGAGACCTGCTCAGCCTCCCAGACCTGCTGGGGTGAAGATAATGTTGAGACCTGCTCAACCTCCTAGACCTGCTCGGGTAAAGATAATGTTGAGACATGCTCAACCTCCCAGACCTGCTGGGGTAAGAATATCGGGAAACCTGTCCCATCCTGCTGAGACCTGCTCAGCCTCCCAGACCTGCTGGAGTAAAGATAATGTTGAGACCTGCTCAACCTCCCAGACCTGCTGGGGTAAAGATAATGTTGAGACCTGCTCAACCTCCCAGACCTGCTGGGGTAAAGATGATGTTGAGACCTGCTCAACCTCCCAGACCTGCTAGGATAAAGATAATGTTGAGACCTGCTCAACCTCCCAGACCTGTTGGGGTAAGAATATCGGGTAACCTGTCCCATTCTGCTGAGACCTGCTCAGCCTCCCAGACCAGCTGGGGTATAGATAATGTTGATACCTGCTCAACCTTCCAGACCTGCTTGGGTAAGAATATCGGGAAACCTGTCCCATCCTGCTGAGACCTGTTCAGCCTCCCAGACCTGCTGGGGTAAAGATAATGTTGAGACCTGCTCAACCTCCCAGACCTTCTGGGGTAAGAATATCGTGAAACCTGTCCCATCCTGTTGAGACCTGCTCAGCCTCCCAGACCCGCTGGGGTAAAGATAATGTTGAGACTTGCTCAACCTCCAAGACCTGCTGGGGTAAGAATATCGGAAAACCTGTCCCATCCTGTTGAGACCTGCTCAGCCTCCCAGACCTGCTGGGGTAAAGATAATGTTGAGACCTGCTCAACCTCCCATACCTGCGGGTAAGAATATCGGGAAACCTATCCCATCCTGCTGAGACCTGCTCAGCCTCCCAGACCTGCTGGGGTAAAGATAATGTTGAGACCTGCTCAACCTCCCAGACCTGCTGGGGTAAGAATATCGGGAAACCTGTCCCATCCTGCTGAGACCTGCTCAGCCTCCCAGACCTGCTAGGGTAAAGATAATGTTGAGACCTACTCAACCTCCCAACCTGCTGGGGTAAGAATATCGGGAAACCTGTCCCATCCTGCTGAGACCTGCTCAGCCTCCCAGACCTGCTGGGGTAAAGATAATGTTGAGACCTGCTCAACCTCCCAGACCTGCTGGGGTAAGAATATCGGGAAACCAGTCCCATCCTGCTGAGACCTGCTCAGCCTCCCAGACCTGCTGGGGTAAAGATAATGTTGAGACCTGCTGGGGTAAGAATATCGGAAAACCTGTCCCATCCTGCTGAGACCTGCTCAGCCTCCCAGACCTGCTGGAGTAAAGATGATGTTGAGACCTGCTCAACCTCCCATACCTGCTGGGGTAAGAATATCGGGAAACCTGTCCCATCTTGCTGAGACCTGCTCAGCCTCCCAGACCTGCTGGGGTAAAGGTAATGTTGAGACCTGCTCAACCTCCCAAACCTGCGGGGTAAGAATATCGGGAAACCTGTCCCATCCTGCTGAGACCTGCTCAGCCTCCCAGACCTGCTGGGGTAAAGATAATGTTGTGACCTGCTCAACCTCCCAGACCTGCTGGGGTAAGAATATCGGGAAACCTGTCCCATCCTGCTGAGACCTGCTCAGCCTCCCAGACCTGCTGGGGTAAAGATAATGTTGAGAACTGCTCAACCTCCCAGACCTGCTGGGGTAAGAATATCGGGAAACCTGTCTCATCCTGCTGAGACCTGCTCAGCCTCCCAGACCTGCTGGGGTAAAGATAATGTTGAGACCTGCTCAACCTCCTAGACCTGCTGGGGTAAAGATATCTATGCCTCCACTTTCGCCGTAGGTGATATATAGTCATATTATTGAACCAAGCACCATAGGATGATTTAACTCTCTTGGCTGAATGCCAAATAAGAATATCTAGTTGAATAATAGAAACTGGTCCCTTGATAACATAAGGCTGAACTAGAAGATACCAGATGAGCGCAAGAAGAGATAAGCCATGATTCGATTGAATCAGGTACTATTGCTATTATATCAGCCTTATATGCTCAGGAACCCGTATCCCCCTTTCATCAGAATCTGAATCATTATCACTTAGGAAACCTTGATGAGACCCAGGTTTACAATTCTCACCTGGAGAGGGTCTACCAAAGTCTAGCCTATTGTGGAGTCTAGACCTTGGATTATAAAAACGTTGCAGGTGACCCAGCTCAATAAGACGCCCAATCTCTTGTCCGAGCTGCCTACAATCTTCTGTATCATGACCAATATCATGATGATAAAGGCAGTACAGTTGATGGTTCTTTTTGTGGATTGGTCCAGCCAGGGGCGGGGGTTCTTTTGCCAGAGATTTTTTTCTCATGTAGGAAAGGATATGGGCTTTTGAAGCCAACAGAGAGTTCCTTTCCTTTCCTCGGCCACCTAACCGAATCTTGACAGAGCACCTTTCCTGCAACGGTGTTTTGCCTTTATTGTCAATCTTTCTGCTATGTTTAAATGGCAAGGAGGCCCTCTGGGTACACTTTAGGCTCTGATAGCTAAACCTTTGTTCTGGCTATCTCGCCTCGGCCATAAACTCGGCCCGACGTCTGGGGGAATAACCAGGCTGAGTGGGAGAATACTTCAGATGTTCCAGTGGGTGAGAGTTACCAGAATGGGACCCACTAGACTTTGCTGCAGAGGCCTTCCCCTTCATCTCCCTCACTACTGCTTGGAAGACCTCTGGGTTCTGAGCCACATAGCGAATGACTCGCCTGTGCTCTTCATATGTGAAGGCAATGGGAGTTGAGGATTCTCTCGGCTCCGTAGAGCATTGATCAGTTTGTTGCTGAGAAGACCTTTGACTCCTCTTGGATGTCGTAGGTTGCTTGGACCCTTGACTATCTCTTCTACTCATCTTTCTCTCAATAGCTTTCTTAGGGCAATTAGAAAAGCTCTGAGTAATCATTTTAGAGAAGCTTTGAGTAGCTGCTTTCTGGGTTAAAGGACTAAGAGGCCCTCCTTCTAGCACCAAATGATGAAGCCGGATCTTCACCAAGGGTCTAGATGACCTCGAAATAGATTTGTCAGTTAACTTGAAGAGTTGTTAACTAGGATCGAAAGTGTGTAGCTGGAATAGCGCCAAGTATCCTGCACAAAGAAGCACAGGTCAGAGGTCCCGGGGGGTTGGCCCCGGGAAAAATCCTCCGACGCTCAAGTCAGTTTGGGCCATATCTCACTGAGATTATAATGTAAAAGGGGTGAATTAGGGTTTCCTCACAGTATTTTCCGAGGAGCAAAGTGTATGAATATGCTTTAGAATATGGGTGTCTGAACTCCGGATCCTCCTCCTTTGTCTTGATTGGCTTGCCTTTATAGATTTTTTCCCTGCTTTAAGCCACTGATAGTAGCTTGGAGAAGACGCTTGTTTAGGATAGAAAACCTAAGATGCAATAGGTCTGCTGATGTGATTAATAGTCTGACTGATGTAGTCAATAGGTCGGCCTGATTGATGTAACTAGTAGACTGGCTGTTGTGACCTTGGCGTGTTCAAGAAGAATAGCCCGCTGTAGTCACTATATTTGTAGAATATCTATGTTTGAGGATCCCACGAAATAATATCTTAGCATGGTTCATTTGCTGTGGTACACAGCTGAACCTTGCCGAAGTGCATGACTAGGCCTTGCCGAAGTGTATGACTATGCCTTGCCGAAATGCATGACTTGGCCTTATCCCGTGGAAACAGTCTGAAGTGCTGCATTTGAGTATGAACTGAAGTTGGTGTCGAGGCTGAGACTGGGGTGCAGCTGAGGCCGGACCGCCATGCTTAGGCGCTGAACTACTGAACTGCAGTACTTTGAATGCTGAGCTACTGAAATAGAGTCGTTGACTGTTGTTGACTAACATGTGGTTCAGTTATGGTTTATCAACAATCAAGGTATAACATTTTACAACTAAAAAAACCTATAATAGAAGACGACGAACCATTGACAAACGGATTCGATAAGCTAGGATATCACTGTTGGGCAAGTCTTGGATGCTCAACATAGTCCTTGAGGATTGCACTTCATCAACATGGTTAGCTAGCTCATCCAATACTGGCGATATACTACTCATCTTGTTTAGTCTTAAAGAGGAAAAATAACCCAACTAAAAGTTAAGTCCTAGGATGTTGAGGATAAAAAGGGAATTGTAATTGAAGGAATTTTGTAAAGGGAAAAAATTAGAAAAAGGAAAAAACAAAGGTAAAGAATTGATGTTGACACCTTTGGGAGCATGTGCTGATGGAGTTTTACAGGACAAGGATTCCCTGATTTTTAGCTGGCCTGGGCCACACTTGGCCTACCAGCTCAAATAGTGGAAATATAGACTACACAGGGCCCACTTAGGTACCTTTTTTTTATGGGGACCGACTTGCATCACGTTCAAGTCCGCAAGTGGGGAGACGTGACTTTTGCGTTTTGACGTAAGATTTTGGTAGGATAAATTGGGTGCAATTACATTTTTTTATCGAAATTATGTTGGATCCATACGTTTATGATAATTTTTTTGCTTTTTTTTTTTGAAATTGTTCTTAAACGTGGAACGGATATGATGAAGTGATTTTGCGCATTGCCGTAATGACGTTACACCATAATCGCGATGTTCTTATAATTGACCTGCGCCATAACGTTGTACCTTGATCGTGTGTTATGTCAATTGACCTTTGTATTGGGAAGGATGGTGTTATGTAGAAAATAATGAGTGTAGCGGTTTCTATTAATTTAGGAATTTAATAGCAAACAAGGCAATGTACTATGAAATTGTGCTTTTGGCATTGTCTGAAAAAAATAAATATATTAAATCTGTAATTGAAATTTTAATGTAGTTTGAGTTAATAATTACATATTATTCAAAATGTGAATCCAAATGAATCAGTCTAGATGTGTAGAATTAGGGTTCTTTAACAAGCTGAACCGAACTGAAAGTGGGTCTTTAAGTTTGGGCTTGTTTAAATTAATGAACATTTTGGTTTGACTTGTTTAATATGTCGAGCCTAAAGACTTGCTCGAGTTCAGCTCGATAACGTTATAACTTCCTAAATGAGTCAATCTGTTCGAGTTTGGTTTAGTTCGTTTATGTAAACAAATTCAATTAAGTGTTTGAACTCAGCTCGTTTAATTAGAATTGGCGAACAAACTCAAACCGAACATAACCTGAACTCGAACTGTTTGTAAACAATTTGATTCGTGAAACAACGTTACGTAGAATAAATGTCATATCATGATAGTCAGGGAGTAAATGTAAATAAGTAATGCAAATATTCTTGTATTATTGTAGAAATCAAACCTGATTCTATTAGATCCCTTTAACTATTGGATTTTTATTCTTGGAGTTGGACTAGAAATGTAACTATTTGTGTAGTAGAATAGATGAATCATCTGAATGCACTTCCCTTATATGGTATCAGAGATAAACGTTGGCCATACAACATTGATTGATATTACTATCACTCAGAGCTCAACCATCTTTTCCAAGGGTCAGAATTCGACTAAGCCTTCTCGTCCTACACCTGGCCAAGGCGAATGAGATTACTCTCATCTTTCACTTCAGCGTACCATCCATAAACTCAATGCCAAGAATTACATTGAATAGGCCCATTCCATTCAATTAACCATTGATGATATCGGTAGTCTTGGATTTATCACATAAAATATCACCAAGGCAACAACTGGAGAAGACCAAATGGAGAAGTGGAACCGACCTTATTTATTTCTTTCCACTGCCAAGGATGTCTGCGATGCTCTCAAGGAGACTTACTCTGACCTTAAGAACTTTTATAAAATCTATGAATTTAAAAACAAACTATATATGGCAAACTACATAGAGAGAGAGCTCACTAACTACTATAATGAGATGGTCTTTTTATGACAGAAACTTGAGCAATGCACTAATGATGAGTGGGATTGATGTACTGACAATGCTAAAGTCAAGAGGAAAGAGGAGAACTGTCGTGTCTATATATTATTGTCTGACTTTTATTAGACCTTTGATGAAGTTAGATCTCAAATTTTTGGTAGAAACCCTCTGCCTGTAATGAAAAAGGCTTTTTTTTTTGATATCAGGAAAAAAAGATAACAGGAGAGTCATGTTGAAATCAGAGGGCAATCACCAACCTGTAGAGGTTTCTACTCCATTGACCATGAAGCGTTCGTTTGATTGAGAGGCCAAAAAGAGACCATGGGCTGACCGTATGTAAAAACCTTGGCATATTAGAGAGACTGGTTGGAAGAATCATGGTAAGACAACTAATTGGAAGAAAAAAGATGAAGGAAGAGCATATTAAGTGCAAACAAGTCAAAAAAGGAAGGCATCATCAACATATGACCATCTCATGTTCATCAAGGATCAACTAGTGCAGCTGTACAAGCTTCTTAATTTTCTATATCTTGAACCATCTACATAACATTCTTGTTCCTGTGTCAATTTATTTAACCCCAAAAGAGCTCTCCTCAACACTCATGGCTGATTATTTCACTGGATCATTATTTGTTGAACAGAAAACGATATGTCTAGTTGCTCCACTTGTTTCTCTACATACTATCCATGCATAAGAAATCAGCACTGTCCCCTGGGCAGGTGTGTTGGGCTGGAAGACTTAAGTACTCCCTAGGCACGTTTGTCTTTATACCAAGTAAAAGAATTGTCCCATCACATATGGCGATAAATACTTTGGCCGAGCTGAATTTGACCGAGGCCTCATCTCGCCTTCTGCACCGAGCAGGAGTAGAGTGCAGCAAGAGTACGACTAAGTATGGGCAATGATGTCTGCCGAGCTGAAATGGCCGGTGTTATTAGTGGAGCCAAGCAACGTTTACTGTTACCTACCAAAGTGGAACTACTTGTCGTATTCAGTAGTTAGTTTCTGGGTTTGTCAACTATACTGCCGTGCTAATTTCAATTACCGTACTCGAATCCTATTTAGTGGGAGTATGAAATAAAATAATGCTAGAAAAGTATATCTTTAAGAATTTCATTTATTTTCATACAAAACTCAACACAGAACGTGGAAAAGCAAAGTGTTCGGCTACTTCTTTGTTCCCAATCAGTTGGACTTGGTTCTTCCCAGGTTATCCATTGTGACCATCATTTGCTCTTTTCAGTCTACAAAGGGACCAAGATTTTCTAGACTTAGTTTGTAGAAATAAGTTCATATAGCAGGGACCATCTAATGTTAGATAGTCTAAGTCAACCTCCGTATTTGTGTCAAATATACGACACCAAAAGCAGAATTCGGATATTTTTTACTGCTACAAGAGAAATTTAAAAGTGAATTATAATTGTACCGCATCAATATCAGAAGTTAGCATTATATACAGAATATTTAAATATTCAAAACTATATTTATCAAATAGGTGTTAGATATTTGGAATTTGGAATGAAAAAGACTTTTCTTTTCATTGAGAATTTTGTGTTATATACTGTCCTACTTATAGCCTTAGTATTTATACATCTATGGTAACTTCATAACTAAAAGATACATTGTGATATGATTTTATCCATATCTATCAAATCTTTGATCACATCTTTCACTTGCATCTATCATTGATTCACTATCCAACACTCCCCCCTCAAGTTGATCATCAAGGTCTCTAATGTTCAACTTGCCGAGAGTTATTTCAAACACATTTTTCTCTTTGATAAAGAGTCGATTTATCTCAACATGCTTAGTTTGATCATGTTGTAACGGATTTTCAGAGATGCTTATCGCGACTTTGTTATCACACTTCAGTTGTGCTGGACATTTCTGTGGAAATCCAATTTCTCGCAGTAACTTTTTCAACCATAAGACTTTCATAATTCCTTTGGCCATACCTCTGAATTCAGCTTCAGCACTTGATAACGCGACTACTTTCTGTTTTTTGCTCCTCCGCGTAACCAAGTTGCCTCCAACTAATGCGAAGTACCCTGATGTAGATATTCTATCAGTCGGACTCCCTGCCCAATCTGCATCAGTGTAGAACTCTACGTCTAAATATCCACATTTTTCAAATAGTATTCCTCGTCCTGGGGTCTTCTTTAGGTACCTAATAATACACCATACTGCTCTCCAATGCTCTTCTTGTGGCTTGTGCATGAACTGGCTCACCACCCCTACTGCATAAGCGATAGCTGGTCGTGTATGTGACAGATAGATCAACTTCTCTACCAGTCTTTGATATTGTTCCTTATCTACTACGGACGCCTCATCAGTGATTTTTATTTTCAAGTTTGTCGTCATCAGAACACTACTTGGCTTGCAGTCGAGCATCCCTACCTCCGCTAGTAGATCAAGTATATATTTCCTTGGCAACATAAAGATTCCCTTGTTTGACCGGAGAACTTCAATTACAAGGAAGTACTTCAGGGTTCCTAGATCCTTCATCTGAAATTCTGTGAACAACCTCTTCTGGAGCTCTGAAATTTCTGCTTGATCACTTCCAGTAATAATTCTATTGTCTACGTAGATGATAAGACAGGTAACCAGCTGCCCTCTCCTCTTGAAGAACAGCGTGTCGTCTGAATTACTTTGCTTGTACCCACTTGCTTTCAACACCGATGTGAATCTCCCAAATCATGCGCGCAGAGATTGTTTTAATCCACATAGGTCTCTTTTTAGACTGCAAACTTCATTTTTCCGAAACTCGCTTGAAAATCCTGGAGGAGCTTCCATGTATACTTCTTCTTTCAATTCCCCATGTAAGAACGCATCTTTTACATCAAACTGGTGTATCGGCCATCCTCGATTTGCAGCTATAAAGAATAAGAACCTGATTGTGTCAATTTTTACGACTGGTAAAATTTTTTTGAATAATCAATTCCGTAAGTCTGAGTATACCCTTTTGCTACCTGTCGAGCTTTATACTGCTCAATTATACCATCGACTTTACGTTTGATGGTGAACACCCACCGACATCTTACCAGTTTCTTGTTCTGAGGTAAGCTGCACTTTTTCCATGTCTCGTTCTTCTTTAAAGCTTTCATCTCTACATCCATAGCATCACGCAAATGAGGTATTTTACTGGCTCTTTGGCAGTCTTAGGTATAAACTCCTGACATAAGGTGGTAAGTATACTCCGGGCTACCTCCCCTGACCTGGGTTTACTGGATACCTGGACGTCCAAGTAGTTCGCTCAGGAGAGTACCTTCTCATTGGTCTCTCCCTGTTTTCCCTGAATGGAAGTCTCCATACGTGTGGCTCAGGTTGGTCATTAGAGATAATATCTTCAAGATTTATACCATCAGTGTTACTTACCTCTTGCAGATCACTCAGCGAAGGAGACTCATGGGGTGTTTCTTTCACATCAGTACTTCCCATGTTGTCTGGGGTTTGCTCGGTGGCGCCATCTGCCTGATCTTGTTGGATAGTCTCTGGCAACCTGTAATTGTGTAACCAGTCGAGTGACACACTGTAGCGCCATGGCCCGACATCAAACATCGGTACCAGTGCACCTGTCGTAGTCTGCTACGAGAACTACCAGGTGTCAAAGCAGATCAAGTACTCGTCATCTATGACATAGGATAAATCAGCAGAAACGTCGTAAAAATTTAAAACTTCCAATCAACATTGAAACCCAATGAAATTCGATGGAAATGGACCAAGTATAGGGGAAAATCTAATGTATCCTCCAACAGAGAAAAATCTAATGTATCCTCCAATACCAAAATATTAAACAACAAGTCTATTAGCTAAAAAAAATGAACATAAAGCTATCCAATTCAGTGACCATCATCCTAATGTTCCCACTCGCCATCGTCCTCTACAAAGATCATTTCATACTCAGGCTCACCTGAAAAGAAATAGAGTATCTATTCTTAGCGAAAACAACGCTATCAAGTAACCCATCTATAGCCCTTACATGATCACACACGACGAGTCACCAGTACGTAAAACAATGCCAAAAATAGGATGCTCGAGTTAGCAAATAACATTTTTGCACATGAAAGCCAAGCAAATCACATAAATTAAAGCAGGAAATGAACAATCGCATATCGAATAAAACATACAAAATAAACAGAGCATATACACATGCTGTTCCTTTCATGTCATAACCTATGCAACATGTCACATGATGTATGCAATTCTTCAAAACAATGCACCGGACTGAACAGAGCATATACTCATGCCTCCTTTCGCAAACATGTCATTCACAAAGCTTTTCATACTTCTTATCATATCCTTCGCGTAGCAGAAAACTTTATACCCTGTGGGTGATTAATCCACAGCAAAGCCAAACTTTATACCCTATCCTGAAAGGTCCACGGCCTAATAACATAAACTTTATACCTTGCTGATGATTCACATGTCATGCTTTTATACCCTGCCACTGCAGGCGTGACTTTTATGCTATGCGATCAACCAGCAGCCACAAACTTGTCTTTTCGCAAAGCAGAACTCCTATCAGAATGCAAAATGCTCATGTCGTGGTGGAAAAAATGCTCATGTCACATCATATCAAGCTTCTAAACACGTACACACACTTTACCTATCGAGTACATGGTCACAACCTCAACATGCCTCACTTGCACTATTTCACGCATTTTTTTCGAGCAAAATCCCTTCAAGTTCATGCTTAGCCTTACTTCTTCACCCTTAAGGTTTCCAACCCAAAACGTACCTCAAACACACCTCTAGACATATGCACTAGTTCCAATTATCACACACAAGCCCTTCAAACAACTCGCCGTTCATTTCCTATCATTTCTAAAAGTTCATCTTAAATTCTGCAGACATCGATCGATTGATGTCCCCCTTCTTGATCGATCTAGTTCTTCCATAGAGTTTCAATTCTACATCTCTCACTTCATCGATCGATCGATGTGGTCCTCTGATCGGTCAATGTCCAGTTTTTATGGACATCGATCGATCAATGTCCCCCTGTCCGAGAGCATTACAATCCTGCCATGGCCACTTGGATTAATCGATGTCACCCCCAGATCGATCCAAGTCCCTGTTTCTGCAACTTTTCACCATGTTTAACCCTAATGTCGACCCAACTTTCAAACCACTTCCTCCCAAGCCTAGCAAACACCTAAAATGATTCCTAAAACCTGGTTCCAATCTACATATGCACACATTACACCAAAATTGAATCCTTAGATACCTCAGATGGCATCAACGCTGGGTCTTCTACACTTTCACACCTACGAATATGCTATCAAACCTTCCATCCCAAATTAAATTTGCAACAAACTCATCAATCAACCATTCAAACCCTTCTCAAATCATCTCAAATCATCTAAGGCATAAACAACAAGCATGATAGAAAATCACCAAGGAATATATTGCATCAAAAACGACACATTTAGGACATATTCACTGTAAATCACCCAAGTTGCAAATATTCTCAAAAATTGGCCCAAAAATTTGTGATTTTTCTGAATCAAACAACAATAGATGCACAGAATAAAGCAGTTAACATAAACATATCAACACTACAAATGTGTGATCCAATTTTTCTCTTTCTAGAGAAATAATGCCTATTGAATCAAAATCTAGCAAAGCGTATAGAAAAGTCACTTGCGTTGTTTCTTAGGGTATCTTACACTTGAAAGGCTGCTGTTTGGGATAAGATTGGCCTAGGTTACCTTTGTTTCCACCTACTCCTCCTCTTTTCTCCCTTCTTCCCTTATTCTCTGCTGAAAGTCGACTCCAAAGGCTTCAGAATGGCTAAAGTCAACTTTCCTGAGGAAGTTGTACATTTGAATATAACTTCTTCAGATTTTTAATTGGGAAGGGCAACTTCGGTATTTTGGGCCTAATTTTCTCATTTTTTATTTTTGATTGTTTTTCCACCTATAACTCATTTGACTAAGCCTCATAAACATATCTAGTCATTAAAATTATATTTTTGGTCTATTTTAATTATTTAACGTCAGACTCGAGAAATATGGGGTATGACATTCCTGTTGAGAAAAAGAGTTTGAGTGATTCACAAAATACATGATTTAAATAACGCGTGTTTAAGAAATGCATGACACAATTTATTACTTGACACGTTTTTGCGACAAACTTTCCTTATATACTTTATATATAATGTTACCAAACTAACAAGCCATGAAGCTTTAAAGCTTACATCAAATGGAAAACATTTGTTGTGTTTGAACTATTTTCAGGTGCCACCATTAATGAACTAAACTAGTTCAATAAGTGAAGTACTTAATTAAATGAACTAAGCAGTTCATTAAATGGAGATATATTTGGAGAAGACATGATGCCAACAAATTGAAACATGGAAAGTCTCATCTCCTTATTATTCACACGTTTTATACATACATACATGCATATATATATATATATATATATATATATATATATATATATTCAGATTTTTTATAAGAAGGCACAAGACACATATATTCCGACGTACTACCGACACGTTACATACATTACGAACGTACGTCAACGTCACACCACTATATATACCTCATATTTATGAGTATATTCAGGTCTTATATCATATCATATAAGTCATGGTGATGAAAAAATTATTACGATATGTTACAAGGTTATAAACCGAAAATTGTCGTACCGGGTGACTACCGAAACTTTGCTAATATGTCACGTACTTTCCATATATAGATGGCCAGCTCCTATGCTTCAAAAATGGCCACAAATTTCGTAGCTAACATGTTAGACTCAGTCATGAAATCATTCCATGTTGGCACACACAAATCACCCCCAATTAAGGCCAAATTATTGAGATTTCAAATTCAACCTATTTTGTCACATGTGGGCGCCATTTTGCCTCAGACATTAAGAGCTGAATGTTGAATTTATTTTATGTATATTTTATGTGACATAATATATATAACATGTGCAAAACGTTTGAATTTAATCGGAGAAAAATCGCATAATCGACAAAAGTCAAAAATTCAGTTTTCTACGAACACAACACATGGAATGTTTTTGTCATTACATTTAACATGTATCTAGACACTTTTTATATATTCAAGACATATTAAAGTGTTCTAGAATATTCAAATTAGGGATGATTGGAATATACCATATATGTGTAAATTAATGTGCAATATTTGACAAAGTTTACAAAAGTAAAATTCAGCACATGCTCAAGACATATCACACGCCTATCCCAGCTTGGTGGAGCTTATGTGGAGCTTAGTTGGTATCTCAATTGATGAAGAATAAGCCACACAAGGTTAGTGACATAAAGGATAGAGCTATACAAGGTAACATTTCAAAATCTTGAGAATATAACACATGCTAAAAATTCAGCATGTACCAATCTAGGTGTGGCCGGTTTTTGGTCTTGAATGGAGAATAATTTGCTTCCCAAATTTGAAGGGATTGATTGTAGAATATTTGGCAATGTTTTGAACTTTATTTGGCACATGTTTTTCATTTTATTCTCATATTTTTACAGCCATTAAATGATGACAAGACTCATTCAATCAAGGAGTGCCAAGTAAGCAAAGCCAAGACATTCATCCAATCAAGTTATGCCAAGTAAGCAAGATGGTGTCACATCTATACAAGACGTTCTTCCAAGGACATAAAAGAGAATTTTCAAGGTGAAGATAACCTTAGAGGGGGTGGCCAACTCATGCTTAAAAAGAAGAGAAGAGAGCCAAACAAAAGCAAGACAATTCTCATAATCTCACGAGTGCAAAAAGTGTCTTCTCTCTTCTTCTACATTTCTTTCTTCTTCTTCTTCTTCTCTCAAGACTATTATTCTTATATTCAACATATTGAATATGCTTTGATTAGACCACCATGCACGTTTCAATTATTGTAAAAGGATTGATCAAGGTGTGATCAAACCTTCATCCGTTTGGTGGTTGTGTTCGTGATCGGTGTGATTAATTGTATTGTGTGTAAAGGGTTGGTGTTGGTGTGTAACTCCAGCAACCCTTGTGTGGTGCCTTACAGGTCCTACAAGTGGTATCAGAGTGCCGACACACTCACAACAAGGAGATCGTGAGATGAAAACCACTAGCTTCAAAACTGAACAAGAAGGTATGTCGAGTCAAATGCCTCTTGTTTTTGATGGTGAGTCCTTTATCCAATGGAAACTTAGAATGGAACTATTTCTTATGGCTATTGATATTGATTTGTGGTCTATTATAGAAGACAGTCCATTCGTTCCATCTAAATTATTTACTGTTGATGGTGTTACACTAGAGGTTATAAAAACGAAACAGGAATATACTAGTGATGACAAAAAGCATGTAACTACTTCTAAACGGACTAAGTAAAAGTGAATCAAGTTACGTGTCTAATTGCTCTAGTGCTCAAGAGATATGGAGAATTTTTGAGATGAAACATGAAGGGACTAGCCAAGTTAAGGAGGCTAAAATAAGCATGCTCATGTCCACTCTTGAATCTTTTAAATTATTGCCAAATGAATCGATTGTTGATATGGATTTACGATTGACTAACATCTATAATTCTCTTGAGTTTCTTGGCAAAGCTTTCTCCACACAGGAAAAGGTCCAAATGGTTTTAAGGAGTCTCCCATCCGAATGGGATTCGAAAGTCACTGCAATTGATGAAAGTAAAGATACTAAATCGATAAAAATAGAGGAATTGATCGGATCATTAAAGGTATATGAAAACAAACTCACTTTAAGAAATCTGGAATCTACTTCTAAACAAGATAAGGGTATAGCGTTTAAATCAAATGAATATGTCTATACTTCTTATGATCACGTAGACGATAGTGACACAGATTCCGATGATGAAGATCTAATCACGATGGCTAGAAGATTAAGAAAGATCATGAGAAAATCAATTAAAGACAAACACAAGCCTACTTCATCTAAGAACCATAGAAATAAAAATAATGAGGAAATAAAGTGTTATGAATGTGGGAAACTAGGACACTTGTCATATGATTGCCTTAACAAGGACAAACAAACGAACAAACACCTTGACAAGGATAGGACAAAAACTAGACTCGTCTCAGAATCTAAACAAAGGAGAAGAGCCTTCAAAGCCTTCACTTGGAGTGATTCATCCGACTCTGAGACTGACGATACGGAAGAACAAACGGCACAAGTATGCCTTACATCTAAGGCATCAAATGCGGTATCTTCTGACTCTGATTCTGATTCTGAGCCTTCTTATGATGATCTATTCTATCAATATCTTGAGTTGCATAAGTTTTCTAAGACTCTTGTAGAAGAAAAGAAACGATTAATTGAAGACAAGAAGTTGTCAGAATCATCTAACACGAACCTTGTTGCTCAATTAAACGATTCAAAAGAAGAGTCGTCTTACAAAATCAATGCATTAAAATCAGAGGTCTCATCATCAACGACACAAAAAAATGAAATGAAATCCAAGATTTCAAATTTGAAATCAAGGAATATAGATCTAGAAAAAATGGTGAAACAATTTGACACATGTACAAACATGCTAGATCACATCATTTCTTCACAAAAGCATGATAGTGATAAAACCGGATTAGGTTACGTTGAGAAAAACGAGACACTAAACATATCAACAAAATTCATTCCATATAAGAAAATAGATGCGTCTAACACATATGTGGCGCCTAGGAAGACGCCTAGATCACCCTCTATGTCATCTCATCGTGCTTCATCTTCATATCATATGAGATATAATTATTTGCCATATAGATATGAAAAGAAACCATCGATACATGCACAACGATCATACAACAAAAATGCATTTAGATCACGCACTATGCACACTAACACAAAGGCATATCAAAAGCAAAGATCATACTATGTGCACAATGGGATTCTCACCCAAAGGCCAAATGCATTTGCCCCTAACATATATTATATTGTGTCTTCATCTCTTTTCTCACCTTTTGGAAAACCTAGAAAGGTCACCCGAATTTGGGTAGCAAAAGGGACATTTGCAAATGGTTGAATAAATAACCCTTAAGAAATGCATGAATTTTTGTTGATATACTATAAACTACTATTTCTTTCTTACATGTACTTTTTATATTATTTACAAAATAAATGGAGAGAGAAAGTGCATGATTTAAGGGGGAGGAAAGAGCATGATTGCGAAATTCAAGGGGGAAACAAATAGAAATTCAAAATTCGAATTTGTGCATGATTGGAGGGGGAGCAGTTGAATTTAAATCATGAACTAATGTTATTTTGTAAATCATCAAAAGGGGGAGAATGTTGAGAAAAAGAGTTTGAGTGATTCATAAAATACATGATTTAAATAACGCGTGTTTAAGAAATGCATGACACAATTTATTACTTGACATGTTTTTGCGACAAACTTGCCTTATATACTTTATATATAATGTTGCCGTACTAACATGCCATGAAGCTTTAAAGCTTACATCAAGTGGCAAACATTTGTTGTGTTTGAACTATTTTCAGGTGCCACCATTAATGAACTAAACTAGTTCATTAAGTGAAGTACTTAGTTAAATGAACTAACTAGTTCATTAAATAGAGATATGCAACAAATTGAAACATGAAAAGTCTCATCTCCTTATTATTCACACGTTTTATACATATATACATTGTATATATATTTAGATTTTTTATAAAAAGGCACAATTTATATTCTGACGTACTACCGACACGTTACATACATTACGAGCGTACGTCAGTGTCACACCACTATATACACCTCATATTTATGAGTATATTCAGGTCTTATTTCATATGATATAAGTCATGGTGATGACAAAATTATTACGACACGTTACAAGGTTATAAATCGAAAATTGTTGTATCGGGTGACTGCCGAAACTTCGCTAACATGTCACGTACTTGCCATATATAGATGGCCAGCCTCTATACTTCAAAAATGGCCACAAATTTCGTGGCTAACATGTTATACTCAGTCATGAAATCATTCCATGTTGGCACACCTAAATCACCCCCAATTAAGGCCAAATTGTGGAGATTTCAAATTCAACCTATTTTGTCACACGTGGGCGCCATTTTGTCTCAGCCATTAAGAGCTGAACATTAAATTTATTTTATTTAAATTATGTATATTATGTGTGACATAATATATATAACATGTGCAAAAAGTTTGAATTTAATCGGAGAAAAATCGTGTAACCAACAAAAGTCGAAAATTCGGTTTTCTACGAATATAACACATAGAACGTTTTTGGCATGACATGTAACATGTATCTAGACACTTTTTATATATTCAAGACATATTAAAGTGTTCTAGAATATTCAAATTAGGGCTGATTGGAATATACCATATATGTGTAATTATTGTACAATATTTGACAAAGTTTACAAGAGTAAAATTCAGCACATGCTCAAGACATATCACACGCCTATCTCAGCTTGGTGGAGCTTATGTGGAGCTTAATTGGCATCTCAATTGGTGGAGAATAAGACACACAAGGTTAGTGACATAAAGGAGGGAACTAAAGAAGGTAACATTTCAAAATCTTGAGAATATAACACATGCTGAAAATTCAGCATGTGACAATCTAGGTGTATCCGATTTTTGGTCTTGAATGGAGACTAATTTGCTTCCCAAATTTGAAGGGATTGATTGTAGAATATTTGGCAATGTTTTGAACTTTATTTGGAACATGTTTATCATTTTATTTTCAGATTTTTACAACCACTAAATGATGACAAAACTCATCCAATCAAGGAGTTCCAAGTAAGCAAAGCCAAGACATTCATCCAATTAAGTTGTGCCAAGTAAGCAAGATGGTATCACATCTATACAAGGCATTCTTCTAAGGACATAAAAGAGAATTCTCAAAAAAAGAAAAACCCTAGAGAGGGCGGCCAACTTATGCTTAAAAAGAAGAGAAGAGAGCCAAACAAAAGCAAGACAATTCTCATAATCTCACGAGTGCAAAAAGTGTCTTCTACTCTCTTCTTCTACATTTCTTTATTCTTCTTCTTCTTCTCTCAAGCCTATTGTTCTTATATTCAACATATTGAATAGGCTTTGATTAGACCACCATACATGTTTCAATTATTGTAAAAGGATTGATCAAGGTGTGATCAAACCTTCATCCGTTTGGTGGTGGTGTTTGTGATCGGTGTGATTAATTGTATTGTGTGTAAAGAGTTGGAGTTGGTGTGTAAATTCAGCAACCTTTGTATGGTGCCTTAGAGGTCTTACAATTCCACCCCCTTACAAAATGTTTCGTCCTCAAAATTTACGTACCTTAATTGAAGAGTTGAGGGTATTTCTCCTGTATCTACTCTTCAAGTTCCTAGGTGGCTTCCTGCTCCGTGTGATTGCTCTACTAGACCTTCACATAAGGGGTTGCTCGCTTTCTCAACACTTGTTCCTTCTGGTCAATTATCCTCACCGGCACCTCCTCGTAAGTAACATCCCTTTTAATTTCCAGTGGTTATGCTTTTAGCACATAGCTCGGATCCATTACGTACTTTCTTAACTGTGGTACGTGAAAGCCGTTATGGACCTGCGCCAATACTGGGGGTAATGCCAACCTATACGTCAAAGCTCCCATCTTCTCAAGTATCTCATAAGGACCAATAAAACGGGGACTTAGCTTGCATTTCACTCTAACTCTCATAATACCCTTCGTAGGTGATAGTCTTAAGTAAACTTTTTCACCTACATCAAACTCCAAAGGTCGTCGCTTGTAACCTGTCCAACTTTTGTTACGGTCCTGAGCCGTCTTAAATCTGTCTCAAATGATTTTGACCTTTTCTAATGTCTTCTCAAGCAGCTCAGGTCTGGTGATAGCTCTCACACCGACCTCGTCCCAATAAACAAGGGACCTGCACTTTCGTCCATACAACGCTTCAAAAGGAGCCATGTCAATTGCACTGTGGTGACAGTTATTGTACGAAAACTCCATTAACTTCACCATTCCATCCTAACTCCATTTGAAAACTAGAGCACAAGCCCTCAACATATCTATTACTCGGGCCATACTTATACACCACGCCATTATTTTTTCTTTTTCCAATGTAAGTTATTTTAGAGACTTTAAAAATTCACTCCAAGATTTTTATTAAGATTTCAAATGAAAAAATTCCTATCTACCTAATATATTTACTATTCAAGCACTAAAAACTTACTTGACAATAAGAAAAAAAATTCATGCTATTGTCAAAAATTGTTAATGAAATATTCTTTTTACCTAAGTAGTAGTATCCTATGGTGAATGTAAAACAAATTCACGATAATTATAAAAATAATACCTGCTATACCTCTCGAGTTTATCGAATGAATCGCCACACCCCTTCTAGTCTCAGATCAGATAGTTTGACCCATGGGGGGTTTCAACATAAAATGAAGAAGCTGTTAACTTTTGGAAGGAAAAAGGGTATTAGAATAAAATATTGCAGGTAGAAAAAAGAAAGAAAAAGAAAATCAACTATGGAGTGAAATTACTCGAAGTCCACCCATATTTCTGAAATTGCTCTCCGTTACTATTTCTTTCCGAAATGTATCTTTTTGCCAAATTCAACTCATGCACTGATGTTTATATTGAGTTTATGTCTATTCAACAAATAACCACCTGAATCCTAGTGGCGTAGTTTTAGTAATTACATTGGTGATTCTAGTTAGAAAAAAGATTGATGGATAATACTCACGTGCAGCTTTATTGAGCTACCAGGATACAAGTATTACAGTCATGCAGCTTCATCTCCTAGCTTGCAAGTCTTGTTTCCTAGTTTCTGACTCTATTGCTGTTCTGAAGTAAGTTGCTGGCCGAAGCAATCACTTCTTGAGAAATTATGGATTATTGATCATTATTTACCATTATGGAACGTAAGAAAAAGATTTTGATAATTGTAGGTTAAGAATATTATGGAATGAAATATGAAATTATTAAAAGTAATATTTAAGTGGTCAACTTCGAATGTAAATTGTAAAAGATGTATGCACTATTTTAGCTGTGTTTTTTAAAGACTTTGAATGTGTGAAAAGTTATCAAAAATCAAAAAACTGTAAAATCATATTGATTGATGGAAATAAATGAAACATTTGGTGCAAATTTTCATATGCTTGTCACGTGTTTTACATGTCTTTTTGTGCATATTATGATGCCTGTCCTATGCTTGTCAAATCCAGAATGAAAACTTAGTTTTAATTAGTTTCAACAATTTACATTGGTCATGTATGTATACAATCACAATTGCGTCTATTTATAGAATGTAACAAAGTACTTTGAATAGAAAATATTCTATCTTCATAATTACATAATTTGATTCTGATTTGATTCGATTCCATCTATATTTGTTAACACCCTCTCTCAAGTTGGACAATAACGTCATCATAAATCCCTAACTTGCATAATATCGCGTTGAACATATTTCTGGTTATGGCATTTGTAAGGATGTCCACAAGTTGATCTTCATGCTTTACAAACAAAAGTTCAATGGCGCCCTCATCGATCTTCTCCTTTGTGAAATGTTGGTTGACTTCCACATGTTTCATCCTATCGTATTGTACTGGATTCTCATAAATAGAAATTACCACTTTGTTATCACACATATAACTGAGTTGAACGTTTATGTAGAAATCCAATTTCAGTCATCAATTTTTTTAACAACAGGATTGCTATTACTCCTTTCTAGATAAATGCCACCATCTTTTCTTTTTTTACTTCTTCATGTGACTAGATTTCCTCTGACAAGTGCAAAGTGTCATGAAGCAGACCGTCAGTCATTCGGATTCCCTGTCTAATTAGTATCAGTGTAAACTTCAACATCCAGATGCCCACTTTTGCTGAATAATATGTCTTTTCTTGGTGTGCCTATGAGGTACCACACTATCTGCATGGCTACGTCCATGTATTCCTCCTGAGAGTAATACATAAACTGGCTTACCAATCCCATTACGCATGCGATGTCTGGTCTAGTGTGTGATAAGTATATTAGTTTTCTTACTAACCTCTGGTATCAGTCATTTTCTTCTGACAAGCCTTCTGCTTTTATCTGAAGTTTATGATTCTCTATCATTTGAATATCACCTGGCTTAAAATCAACCATCCTAACTTATGCTAGTAGATTAAGTATGCACTTCCGTTGAGAGACAACGATCTCCTTCCTTGATCAAAGAACTTTGATCCCCAAGAAATATTTAAGATTTCCTAGGTCCTTCATCTCGAACTCCTTTAACATACTCTTCCAAAGTTGAGCAATTTCTTTTTAATCATTCCTCGTAATTATCAATATCATCAACATATATGATCTGTTGGACCTTGACACCTGCAATAAAAACCACTAGAGGGGGGGTGAATAGTGGTTAGTGGAAATTTCACTATAAAAAAAACTTTTCAAAACTCCTCTGAAAACTGGTTCTGCAAATTTCAGAATCAGAGTCTGCCTTTAAAAATTTGTTTCTCTTTGTGTAGAACTTCAAAACCTTTGAAACTTTCCAGAAATAAACTTTAAGATGTTTTATAACTTCTGTAAAAATTTGAGAGAAATCCAAATTCGTTTAGCCCTTCAAAAAGGTAAAAACGTTTAGTCTCACAGATTTTTCAGAACAGGACAGAAAAGTTGTTCAACTTAGAAAAGCAAGAACTCCTTGTGTACTTATCCAAAAGGTGTGATATTTATGTCAAAACAAAGCTTAGGAAGTTTAGTTTATGTTTTCAAAAAGACTTGATCAATTATCCTAGCCAAATAATACAGAATTGCAAAACTTTAAAGACAGGTCAGTTTTGCTGACAGATTTGCGCAACTAACTTGCAATGACCGTTTGACTAACTTTTCTTTGCTCAAATCAAGTGATTCTTATTGCAAATGAAAGCTAACAGTCTGAAGTTATTTGACACCAAAAATCAGAATTTTGGAAAACGTTTTTCTATTTTTTTCCAGATTTTAGAAGTTCCGTGCAGAAATAGTAAAAAAACGGACAGAAAAATAAAGAAGACAAAGACACCAAGAATTATCCTGGTTCGGTCAACATGACCTACTCCAGTCCCAAGGAACACCTTTCCTTGGATTTTCACTATGGGAATAATACCTTACAACTTAAAAAGTACTTGATTCTTGGGTTATACACCAACCCTAATCAAGACTTGATCACATCACCTTACAATCTCAAGAATGTAATCACCTCACCACCTATTGATATAGCCTTATAGAATGGCTAATCAATTACAAATTTTTATGAGTAAAAGAGGTGTGTATGCAACACAATAACAATCAAAATCACCTATAACATCAGCTGCAAGAACAAGAATGAAGAATGGAGAAGAAGATAGCTTCAAGTGGTGTGTGTTTCTTCTTCAACTCCACTTCTATTTATAGGTGTGAGCAGCCCCTTGTGGATTGGATGCATACATGTCACCTTCCACATCATCAATCTTACTTGTCTTCATTTGATTGGAAGACCACCTCATCACCTTGATTAGTTGGCACCTTCAAGACATGCGTTTGGACCATTTTGAATGCTGAAATTTCTACAGGAATTTTCAGATTTGTTCAAGTGCTTTGGATGACCACTTCTTCTTCCACCTTTTGCTCAACCTCTTCAAAAACTTTGGAAGGATAATAGCTGATCATATTTGCAGATTTACATCTTCCAAAAACAAAATTACTGCCACCTAGAGTGCCAAGAATGCAGCTCCTTGCCAACATGTCATCTTGGAGTGTTTTGGTTGGTCTTTGTGATGTAGTCTTGCTCATATGTCAAAATTTGAGTTTTCCACCTTACATACACATATATGAACGTTTTTAATGTTCAAAATTGAGTAGAAAATCAGATAATAATGGATGGATAATAGTGAGAATCAGCTGCATAGTAAATATCATCCTTTGACCCAACTACTTCCACTTTTCTCTCCTTCAAGTGTGGCTTATTGTTTCTCAGCTTTTTGACCAATATCCATCCAAAAATAATGAAACAATAAGTCCCAAAATATGTGTATGATAACACCATGATGATCATATAATGTGATAAAATAAATGTCACAACATAAGAAGTCCAAGAAAACCGAAAACCATAGCATATGTGGTTAATATAGGTATGAAGTCCATGAATCACCAACAATAATATGAAGATCATGAATATGATATAAGAGACATCCATAGGGAAACCATTTTAGCATTACACAGAAAATAAATCTGTGTAAATGACCAAAATACCCTTGAGCACCAATATGACAAAAATACCCTTGAGCGCCAAATATGTCAAAAAGAATGTAGAGATACTCCAACTTTGTAATTTCATGCATATGGACACTATCCATTTTATAAGACCCTGAAAAAGATCAAAACACACTCCTTTCCCCTTGTGGTAAGTTGTAATAACTTTCTTGGCACGTTAGTGAATAATACATGCATATACGAACTCATAAACACATAAAATCCAAGTAATGAAACATGATAAACATATATGGAATATTTAAAAACTCATTACATGCCAAGAAGATCCTGTGTATATCAAAAATGAATATTAGTTTGTCATATGTTGGAGAAATTTTTCAGAATTCTGCAGACATCGATCGATCCATGCCTCAATTGTAGAGACTGATGTATACGTCGATCGATCGACATCCCTGCAGTTGAGAGATCCATGTCTCACCGTAAGTTTTGTTTTTGATTCTGTGAGACGTGGATCGATCCATGTGAGAGGCTGACGTATGTCGATAGATCCACGTGAGGGGCTGACGTACGTCGATGGATCCACGTGAGAGATCGACGTCTCACCGAAAGTTTTTGGTTCTATTCTGTCCAACATCGATCGATCGATGTTAGGGGATGATGTACATCGATCGATCCAAGTGTCTCCGCCTGAGAGATCGACATCACTTTTTCACTTATTTCAACTTTGTTTCAACTTTTTGATACTTTTATAATATTAAGTGATACTTTTAAGCATTTAACACTCAAAACCATGCTTTTGAAAATTATTCAAACACAACATTCTCAACATGATCAAGCAGATAACTAGGTTTCCATATCTTTTGGAGCATAGAGTTAACTAGGTTTCCATATCATAAGAAGCATAGAGTGTGATCAGCAGTAATTTGTTTGATCAATTCTTTCTCATAGCCATCATCAATCTCCCAATCACATACTAGGAGATTGTTTCAGTCAATAGAGTGTCCTTTTTAGCTTGCACACTTTATGTTACCTGAATTCTTTTAAGAATCTTAGTAGTGTCTCCATGTATACATCCTCTTTTAGTTCCCTATATAAAGAAGCATTTTTTATGTTAAAAAGTGTCCAATCATTATTCGCTGCAACGAAGAATAGCACCATGATAGTATCAATATAAGCCACATGAGAGAAAGTCTATGAGTACTCAATACTGTGTGCCTGTGTATATTCCTTTGTTATTTGTCTCACTTTCTGCCGCTCAATCTTAACATCTGCCCTGTACTCGAATGTGAATACCCACCTAAATCAAACTGGTTTTTTCCCTTTTTGGTAGGGCATATTTTCCAGGTTTAATTTTTCTATAGAGCCTCCATATTTGCTTCCATGGCTTGTTGCCATTCAACTGTCTATCTTGCCTCCCAAATTGTTTTAGGAATAGATTTTGAGAGCAGTATCAACGAAAATGCTCGGGCACTCTCCACAAGTCTCCCTTTGACAATGTTCACAGTATACCTATAATTCAGAGATATGTGCTCTAGTTCTCTGGAGGTATTCCCGTTACTCTGAGGTGGTAGGACAAATACTCTGTGTTCCTCTGTGCTGTCATGAGTGGGATCAGAAGCACCAAAGTATGAAATGTTACCTGGAAAACAGTCACTTACCTCTTGTCGGAGATTCACCAGAGGAGACTTATGGGTTGGCAGTGGCTTGTCAACCCTTCCTTCGTTTAGATAGGCTTGCTCTGTATCACCATCTACTCTTTTGGTTTCGAAAGTCTCGAAACCTCTGAGGTTATGTTACCAACCTAGTGGCTCAATACGTAACAATTCTATTGTATGTAATTGTGTTTTATGTTGAAGGATTTAAGTGGGCAAGCGGTTTAGGAGATAAGTTGCTGTGGTGACAGGTCGACTCAAAAAGTTTTGAACGCGGGACTCAAATATCATGTGCAGGTGAATTCAAGCAGTCAATTTTCTTTTGGCAACCCTATTTTTGGGGGTGTACTTGGGTAGGAATTTTTGTGGATAAGACCGTTGATATGGAGAAGTTATTTAGTTCGCGGTACATATATTCATCGCTATTATTAGACTGAATAATTTGAATCTGTCTATCAAATTATTTTTGAACCATGACAGAAAACTCAATGAATTTTATACAAACTTTAGATTTAAGTTGTAAAAAGTATATACAAGTCATGTGGAAAAAACATCCACTCCGATAACAATGTATTGAAAACACTAAGGAGTCAGGCAGGGAGCATAAGGAATACATTCGACCCATCTAAGTATTAGTAGGTTTAATTGTAACAAGAAGTTTTTTCGCCAAAATGTAAGTTTCAAAAGACATATGAGTTGTTTGGCAAGTAAATAAAATTGGAAACATAAATTTTAGATAACTGAAGGAGATCACTTAAACGGTGGTGACATAACCACATTTGTTGGTGGACAGTCCCATAATCGAGCATAGACTAACCCAGTTGGGCTACCACGTCAACGTAGTATGGTGCTTTACGTTCAGCCTCACTACCAATTATCCAGTTTGTGTGAATGTCCTACAAGGCAAAACTCAGAGTATATGAGTACTACACAATTGAGATCCTTTGTGACTTGACTAAGGGATAAACTTGGAGGATAACGTCGGAACATACAAACAATTCTTGAGTTTCATGTGTGGGGATAGAAGGATAGTCCCCCTCTCCTTAAACAAGAACCAATTCTCCACTTGCAATTTTGATTCGGGATCTGGTAGTTTTAGTGAGTCTATGGAATTTAAATATTGAAACACTTCATGAATGAGATAAAAAATGAATCTTATCCACTTGACTTTTATAAGTCGATGGATTGAAATATATATACATGAATGAGGGAAGAAGGCCAACGGCTATAACCTTCATGACACAACTAGCTCCAACAGCTAGTTTCTAACAATTGCTTAATTGGGTAATTAGCGTGATCAATCATCAAAATAATGATTTCACTATTGTATGGTCATTCTACTGTGTTAAGAAGTTGAGGAAACATGAATATATACAATGTACACACTAAAATAAATTCTGGAAAACATGTTCCACGCTTTTGTTCATATGCTTGATGAAATGCCCTAAAGAACGTTCAAACTGCAGAAGTCATGTTCTCCCCTTTGTGTTCATCTGTTTTATTCCTGCATATCAATCCTTGTATTCCAACACTCTCCCTCATGTTAGGACTGTACATGTTGATTCAGCCTAGCTTGTTAAGCAAGGTATTGAACACTTGAGTGCTGACAGGCTTGGTGAGGATGTCAGCCACTTGATTCCTTGATTTAACATGATGAATCTTTAAGCTCTTGTTCTCAATCTTTTCCCTTAGAAAATGCCTATCAATCTCAATGTGCCTGTACTTATCATGTTGAACTGGATTTTTTGTCATGTTGATAGCTGAAATGTTGTCACAGTAGTCATGGATATATAGTGTTACCTCAAGATGAAGATCAGTTGTTACACGTGAGATCCAGATTCCTTCACATACGCCTAAGGAGAGAGCCTTTAACTCAACTTCAGCACTACTTCTTTAAACAACAAGTTGGTTTTTACTCCTCCAGGTGATCAATTTTCCTCATAAATATGATGCATAACTGAAGTCGACCTCATGTCTGATATAGAACCAGCTCAGTAAGCATCAATGAATACTTTGATTTCTCTGTCATCATTTTTTTGTGAAATATAAACCCCGTCCAGTAGAAGACTTTATGTGTCTCAATATTCTGAAAGCATAATTATAGTGTTTAGCTGTAGGGTTATGCATAAATTGACTCATAAAGCTCACCCCACAGCATATGTCAGGTCTAGTGAAGGATAGGTATATCAGTTTACCTATGTGCCTCTGATACCTCAACTTATCTGTGTATGAGGAATCCCATTCCTTGGTTGATTTGTACCCTGGCTCTACTGGTGTGCTTGCAGGCTTAGAGTTTCTGACCTAGATCTTTGATTACAAAAGATGAGGCAAGTTGTTTCTTTGTGTTAAGTATATCAGGGTGGTTATTACCACTTAAAATTATATCATCAACATGCACCAGTACAATAGTGCAACAATTGTTGTTAAAGGTTTTAACAAAGTGTGTGTGATCACTGTGAGACTGGGAGAAACCAAGACTGGTCAAGACAGAACTAAAGTGTTTGAATCATGATCTAGGACATTGTTTTAGTCCATAGAAGGATTTCTTGAGTCTACATAACATGTGCTTGTTAGAATCAGTAATAAACCCAGGAGGAATATGCATGCACACCTCTTCCTCTAAGTCTCCATTTAAAAACATTTTTTTACATTTAGCTGTAACAAGGGCCAGTCAACATTAGCTGCAATGGTAAACAAAATTCTTACAGTATTAAGCTTGGCCACTGGAGCAAATGTTTCCTCATAGTCTATCCTCAGATTTTGAGTAAAGCCTCTCGCCACAAGTCTAGCTTTGTACCTATTAACAGAATCATCAACATTGAATTTTATAGAGAAGATCCACTTACAGCTAACATGCTTGGCTCCACCACTAGCTGGTACTAGTTCCCACGTGTCATTCTTAATCAGTGCTTCCATTTCATCATTCACTGCATATTTCTATTGTGGATGCTTCAATGCTTCATAAATATCCCTTGGAACCTGAGTATTGTTCAAGCTGGAAAAAATGCCTTGCACTTCTTTCCCAAACAGTTATAGCTAACATATTTGTTTACAGGATACAGTTTCTTTACACATGCTCTTACTCCTTTCCTGAGAGCAATAGGTCTGTCATCATGAGACAACTTCTCTGATAGAAGATGATCCATCAGACTCATCAACTTGATCACTAACAATGTCCCTATTATTTTGATCACTTACCAGTGGATCAGCATCCTCCCCTGAAGCTGATGCATATGATTTGTGTTCTCAGAGGGAACAGACATATCAATCACACTCCAGAGGTTATTGTCCCCATCAGAGTATTTTTCATATAAATTAGGCATATAATAAGGTTTATACTAATCAAATACAACATCAAAAGACACATACATTTTTCTGTCCTTAGGAGAAAAACGCTTATATCCTTTTTGAGTTTGATAATAACCAAGGAACATGCATTTTTACAAAAACATACTGTCCAATTTTCCTCTAAATGATGCAGGAATATGTCTATATACAGTACATCCAAACACCTTGAGAGAAAGATCAGACAACAGGTTAGACATATGATAAACCAGAGACATCATATCTTTGGGAGTTTTAAACTCAATAAATTTGGAGGGCATCTTGTCATCTTCCAATCATATTGCACCAAGGTTGTCATACCCCGTAATTTTTAAGCACGACATTCAATACGTTAGGTCAACCTTAAACACAATTTAATTGATGATGTAGGATGTGCAACGTAGTAAAGATAAGAAGTGGGGTTAGAAGTAGAATTAAAGGTAATTAAAGAAAATTACCTAAAAGGTCCCTACTAAGAGATAGGGAGTTACACCACTTTTAGTATAACTCCCCATCTAAACCTAGGGGATGGTTATTGCACAAAAGAGGAGAGGAAAAAAAAACGCCTAGGAGGAAGAAAAGGAAGAAGAGAGAGAGAGAAGAAGAAGAAAGGAAGAAGAAGAAGGCTAATCTAGGTCCAATTCGTCTCGAAATTCTAGCACACACTCGTAAGCTTATCTCGATTCCAAGGCAAGTAATCTTTCTATACGCTTTACGCAAATTTTGATACTTTAGGCCCTATGTTCTTACAAAGAGAAAACGTGAATCACACATTAGTAATCTTGTCTTGTTTATGTTAAATGCTTTACTATATGTAATTTTTGTTGCTAGCTGCGTAAAGTCCTGTTCTTTGGGCCATATCTCTGAAATTAGTTATGTGGTGTTTGTTGTTTGTCAAGCATGCCCATGAAAGTGTATATATTGATGTACTTATCGTTGTGCCCTACTCTTATGATGATTGTCTACCTTAGACGTTGAGAGTAAGTGCAAGGAATTGAAGGATGAGTGATGGCATTGTGAGAGACTTGTTGTGTTGGGAAAGTTGATGAGATCTTTTGGAAGTTGTGAATGATTGCAGGTTAGAGAGGATATTGTTAGACGATAAGTTTGATCAAGTTAGAATAAGATTGAATCTTGATTGAATTCGTAAGAAGAATGGGCTTGGAAAGATACAACGATGGAGTGGTTGAGGAGCAAAACTGTATACTTGATAAGTACGATATATGAATGCGTGTGTTACATGTTTGAAACGAAGTTGCATGTGCATCCTGCATCATGACATGGGCACTTGCATTTGATTCGAGATTTGCTTTGCAAAAGAACATGTGATTACAAGAAAGGTTTAATGTTTTCGAAAGACAAAATGGCTGCTGGTTGATCGCAGGGTATAAAAGTCACGTCTGCGAAAGCAGGGTATAAAAGCGTGATCTGTGAATCAACAGCAGGGTATAAAGTATTTTATCGGACCGTGGACCTATCAGCACGGAAAATAAAGTATTTTATGGGGGCCGTGGACCTATCAGCACGGATATATAATATATGTAATGGGGCTGTGGACCTATCAGCACGGGGTATAAAGTTATATGTTATGGGTCCGTGGACCTTTCAGCACGGGGTATAAAGTTGTGTTTGCTGTGGACTGATCACCCACAGGGTATAAAGTTCTGCTACGCGAAGAATTTGATATGTAAAGTGATGAAATGTTTTGTGAAATGACATGCATGACATGTTTATGAAAGAAGACATATGCATGGGTGTTGTGTGTGATTTTAAAGAAGAACATGCATCATGGTACACGAAGCATAAGACTTGATTTGCAAGAAACGTGGCTAGTGTATGACTTGCTTATGTGATACGTTGTTTTAATACATGTTGGTTCTCGTACCTGTGTACATATATGTGCTTTATCTATTTTGAGGAATTCTTATTATGATGCTATTTGTTAACCCGAGCACCTTATTTTTGGGCAATGTTTTGTACACTGGTGACTCGTCGTGTGTGATTCCGTAAGGTGTATAGACAGGTTACTTGCTGGCGATAATTTCGCTAAGAACAGTTACTCTATTCCTTTTCAGGTGAGCCTAAATATGAGTTGATATTTATCGAAGACGACGGCGAGTGGGCTCAATGGGATGATGGACATGGGAATAGATAGATGCTGGACTACTTTCTTTAAGTTTGGAAATTCATTGTTATTATATTGTCTTAAAACTTATGTTGGCTGGATGAACAAACACCTTTTATTTCCGCTGCAGTTTCTGATTGTATTATCGACGATGAAGGTTTAAATTTTATGACGTTTCCGCTGGTTTTTATCTTACATTATGAAGGATGTACGCTTGATCTGCTTGACGCTTCGTAGTTCTCATATTAGGCTACGGCGGGTGCACTGGTTCCGATGACGGTATCGGGCCGGGGCGCTACAGGTGGTATCAGAGCCTAGGCTTCAGATCTATCTCGGAAACTTAGGTTCATGATCTTTAGACACCTAAGTTATGATTCTCCCTTAAGTTTGATCCTTAGACATAAGTATTGATTTTTTTCATAGTGGTTAAGAATGATATGGGTTGGGTGTGTGCGAGCGCGTTTATTATCTAATTTCGTATTCATATTTGGATTACATACCTCACCGCTTTGTACGCGTTCAAGCTTGCAGTAACCTCTTGTATTTACGGAATGCTAATGCGATGTTAAGCTTTCAGAGAAGTATGCCTCCAAGAAGAGATAACACAGGCAACTCTGGCAATGGACAGGAGAACCAACCACCACAAGTTGTTTTACCTCAGGTGCTCACTGATGCACTGACGGTGATTGCACAAGGTTATGTGCAACAACATCAGCCTCTGCCTCCACCACCGCCACAGCATAACATTAGGTTCTTTTATGGAGAGATGAGGAAGATGAGGGTGCCGGAGTTCGGTGGATGTACTGATCCGGAGGAGGCTCAACACTGGTTGGCTGAGGTGGAGAAATGTTTTAGGCTAGTGCAAGTACCGAATGAGATAAAGGTTGAGGTGGCCACACCCCTTCTAAGTGGCAAGGCTGGCGAATGGTGGGAAAGAATGGTGTTGAGAATGACCCCACCAATCTCTTGGACACAGTTTTGTGATGCTTTCCTGAAGTACTACGTACCGGAGACTGCGATATTGGACAAGATAAGAGCATTTGACAGATTGGAGCAAGGAAGGATGACGGTGTCGGAGTATGCAGATCGTTTTCATGCCTTGGGTAAGTTTGCCCCTGCGATCTTGTCTGATAATCGTCTTAAGATGACGAAGTTCGAGAGGGGTTTGGACTCGAGGATACAGTCGGCGATAGTGAACGTAGGAATGAAAACTTACGAGGACATGTTGGATGCATGTTTTCGGGTTGAGAGCGATTTCCGCAGAGTAGCGGCAAGATCATCTAGTGCTGGAGGGTTGGATAGGGGCAAGAGGCCAAGAGATGATGTGTGAGCTGGTGGAAGACCCGGACGTTGGGTCAAGATTCCGAAGAGAGGGCCGGTTGGAAATTTTCAGAGACCCCCACCCCAGAATCCGGTAATTCAACAGGCTGTAGGAGTTTGTCCACATTGCAACAGGAACCACGTTGGAGAGTGTAGGAAAGTGGCTGGAGCATGTTTTCGATGCGGTCAAATGGGCCATATGATTAGAGACTGTCCAGAGATGAAGAAGAATAATCCTGGAGAGGCGGCTCAGCAGCCGAGAGTGAAGCCTCGAGCAAATGCTCGTGTACATCTCATGACGGACACGGATGTGCAGGAGGCTACCGAAGTAGTAGCAGGTATCATTTAAACTAAGTTTGTATTCATATTGAATTAAGTGTTTTCATGCTTAACTTCTGTGTAAAACTTTATATGGCCTTAGGTGCGGTTTTAGTAAATAAGATGCCTGCCAATGTACTTTTCGATAGCGGCGCAAGCCACTCCTTTGTAGCAAAGAGATTCACTAAGCACCTTGACAGTTTGCCTAAATGGTTAGAAACTCCGTATCGCGTTCAAGCGGCCGGAGATCAGATTATGGTTTCATACCAGCTGTATCGAGATTGTGAATTGGAGTTTGAAGGACAAACATTCTCCACCACACTGATTCCTATTCAGATGTATGACTTTGATGTTATATTAGGAATGGACTGGTTGGCCAAGAATCACGCCAATATTGATTGTCGGTTGAAGCAAGTGACAATCAAGAATGCTAAGATGGAGGAGGTAATATTTCAAGGAGATGCGGAACGGAAGAAAGTTCCCAAGAAGGTGTATGTGTCCGTCGCGCAAGCACGCAAAGCATTAAGGAAAGGTGCTGAGGGATTCCTAGTGTATGCCATGGATGTTACTCAGGAGGTACCGTCTATTGAGCAAATTCCAGTGGTCAATGAATTTCCTGATGTGTTTCCGGAGGATTTACCAGGAGTACCACCCCCGAGAGAAGTTGAGTTCGAGATTAACTTGATTTCTGGGACAGAACCTATTTCTAAAGCTCCTTATAGAATGGCTCTGGTAGAACTGAGAGAGTTGAAGGAACAACTGCAGGAGTTGTTGGACAAGAAGTTTATCCGCCCTAGTGTATCGCCCTGGGGAGCACCTGTTTTATTTGTAAAGAAGAAAGATGGTAGCATGAGACTTTGTATCGATTATAGAGAGTTGAATAAAGTTACTATCAAGAATAAGTATCCCCTTCCACGCATTGAGGATTTGTTTGACCATCTCAAAGGCGCCAAGATCTTCTCTAAAATTGATCTCTGATCAGGATATCACCAATTGAGGGTGAAGGCTGAGGACATCGCAAAGACAGCCTTCCGCACACGATATGGTCATTATGAGTTTTTAGTGATGCCGTTTGGATTAACAAATGCCCCTGCAGCTTTTATGGATCTTATGAATACCGTCTTTCGAGAACAGTTGGACAAGTTTGTTGTGGTATTCATAGATGATATTCTGGTGTACTCCCCTGACGAACAAACTCACACTGAGCATTTGACAACCGTACTGGGTATTTTGAGACAGAAACAACTTTATGCTAAGTTTAGCAAGTGTGAGTTTTGGTTGAGAAGTGTGGCTTTCTTAGGTCACGTGATATCAGAAGAGGGGATTGCTGTTGACCCGAAGAAGGTGGAAGCTATAACTGAATGGCCTAGACCTACCAATGTCACGGAAGTGCGAAGTTTCTTGGGTCTAGCGGGTTATTACAGAAAATTTGTTGAGGGATTCTCAAGGATTGCCGTACCTCTCAGTCGCCTTACTCAAAAGAAGTCTAAGTTCGAGTGGACGGCGAAATGCGAGCAAAGTTTCACGGAGCTTAAGAAGAGACTAACGACAGCTCCAGTATTGGCTCAACCCTCCGGAACTGATGGGTTTGTGATTTATAGTGATGCGTCAAAGAACGGCTTAGGTATGTAAACTTTAGTATAAGGTTATGATCTTGTATACCCATTAAGCTTAGACTAATACCTTGTTTGTAGGTTGTGTTTTGATGCAAAACGAACGAGTCATCGCATATGCCTCAAGACAGCTAAAGCCTTACGAACAAAACTATCCCACACATGATCTTGAACTTGCCGCTGTTGTGTTCGCCTTGAAGATCTGGCGGCATTATTTGTATGGAGAGAAGTGTGCGTTATTCACGGATCATAAGAGCTTAAAGTACTTGTTCTCACAGAAGGAACTAAATATGAGGCAGCGGAGATGGTTGGAATTGCTAAAAGACTATGACCTGACTATTCATTATCACCCGGGAAAGGCTAATAAGGTAGCCGACGCCTTAAGCAGGAAATCCAGCCATGCAAGGCAATCACCACTAGAGAGAGAGATTGAGAAATTTGGTTTGGATGTGGTGGAGTCCACGGTGAACGTCCTGACAGCATTGACTATCACACCGAGTTTTATTGATCGGATAAAGGAGGCTCAGAAGAAAGATAAGGCTCTAAGTGAGATAATGGAAAGGGTGAAACATAGTCAAGTTGAAGGATTTCGGACCAAAGAGAATGGGGGCTTATGGTTTAGGGAAAGATTATGCGTACCGGATGTTGACGAGCTTAGGAAGGAAGTTTTGCAAGAAGCTCATAGTTCGAGGTTATCAATACACCCCGGTAGCACCAAGATGTATAGAGATCTCAAGCAATATTATTGGTGGTCTGGGATGAAAAGACATATTGCGGAATTCATAGAGAGGTGTTTGGTTTGTCAACAAGTCAAGGCAGAACACCAACGGCCTGGTGGATTGTTGATGCCATTGGAAATTCCAGAATGGAAATGGGAACATGTCACGATAGATTTCGTAGCTGGTTTACCAAAGACAAGAAATGGATGTGACATGATTTGGGTCATCGTGGATCGTCTAACAAAGTCTGCACATTTCCTACCCGTTTCAGGTGAAGCACCTCTTGACAAGCTAGTGAATGTATATATGGAGAATATTGTTAGCTTGCATGGTGTTCCGGTAAGTATAGTGTCCGACCGAGATTCACGGTTCACATCTAAGTTTTGGACAACATTTCAGAAAGCTATGGGTACAGAGTTAAGGTTGAGTACGGCGTATCATCCCCAAACCGATGGACAGTCCGAGCGGACTATTCAAACCTTGGAAGATATGCTAAGAGCTTGCGTGTTGGATTTTAGAGGGAGTTGGGATGGAATGGTAAAGCTGATGGAGTTTTCTTATAACAATAGTTACCACAGCGCGATTGACATGGCTCCTTTTGAAGCTTTGTATGGAAGGAAATGTAGATCTTCGGTTTATTGGGACGAAGTAGGCGTGAGGACCATCACCGGACCTGAGCTATTGGAGAAGAAGCTAGAGAAGGTGAAAGTTATTCAGGAAAGACTCAAGACGGCTCAGGATCGCAATAAGAGTTGGGCAGATTCCAAACGACGACCATTGGCATTTGATGTGGGTGAACAAGTTTATTTGAGAGTATCACCCACGAAGGGCGTTATGAGGTTTGGAGTCAAAGGCAAGCTAAGTCCTCGCTTTATTGGTCCCTATGAAATACTGGAGAAAGTGGGAGCCTTGGCATATAGGTTAGCGTTACCCCCCATGTTGGCACAAGTTCATAATGTCTTTCACGTGTCACAACTAAGGAAGTACGTGACGAATCCAAGTCATGTACTTGAAGCTCAACCTTTGGAACTCAAAGACGATGTTACATATAAAGAGATACCCGTGAAAATTGTAGACCGGAAGGATCAAGTGTTGAGGAAGCGAGTAATCCCTTATGTGAAGGTTCAATGGAGCAATCACACGGAACGTGAGGCCACTTGGGAACTCGAAAAACAAATGCGGGAGAAGTATCCTCAACTCTTTGATTAAGGTACGTAAGTTTCGAGGACGAAACTTTTTGTAAGGGGGGTGGAATGTCATACCCCGTAATTTTTAAGCACGACATTCAATACGATAGGTCAACCTTAAACACAATTTAATTGATGATGTAGGATGTGCAACGTAGTAAAGATAAGAAGTGGGGTTAAAAGTAGAATTAAAGGTAATTAAAGAAAATTACCTAAAAGGTCCCTACTAAGAGATAGGGAGTTACACCACTTTTAGTATAACTCCCCATCTCAACCTAGGGGATGGTTATTGCACAAAAGAGGAGAGGAAAAAAAAACGCCT
>AP025047.1:18589377-18675282 GCA_036186865.1 Eustoma russellianum
AAAAGAGGAGAGGAAAAAAAAACGCCTAGGAGGAAGAAAAGGAAGAAGAGAGAGAGAAGAAGAAGAAAGGAAGAAGAAGAAGGCTAACCTAGGTCCAATTCGTCTCGAAATTCTAGCACACACTCGTAAGCTTATTTCGATTCCAAGGCAAGTAATCTTTCCATACGCTTTATGCAAATTTTGATACTTTAGGCCCTATGTTCTTACAAAGAGAAAACGTGAATCACACATTAGTAATCTTGTCTTGTTTATGTTAAATGCTTTACTATATGTAATTTTTGTTGCTAGCTGCTTAAAGTCTTGTTCTTTGGGCCATATCTCTGAAATTAGTTATGTGGTGTTTGTTGTTTGTCAAACATGCCCATGAAAGTGTATATATTGATGTACTTATCGTTGTGCCCTACTCTTATGATGATTGTCTACCTTAGACGTTGAGAGTAAGTGCAAGGAATTGAAGGATGAGTGATGGCATTGTGAGAGACTTGTTGTGTTGGGAAAGTTGATGAGATCTTTTGGAAGTTGTGAATGATTGCAGGTTAGAGAGGATATTGTTAGACATAACTAAGCATCAATTCATGTTTGGATGTGCGTTAAGTAGGATGGATCTAGATGTTAAGATGGATCTTTAAGTGTTGAAAATGAAAAGTGTTGAAGAAGGAGGGTGTTGGGGAGGAAGTTACTGCAGGAAAACTGCAGTTTGGCATCGTCAGAACACTTCGAACGCCTACATTAGGCGCTCTATGTCACATTAGGCGCCTAATGTAGCGTTCAATGTGTCCTGAAGCTTTCCCGTACAGAAAAACTGCAGTTTAGAACCGTCAGAACACTTCGAACGCCTACATTAGGCGCTCTATGTCACATTAGGCGCCTAATGTAGCGTTCAATGTGTCCTGAAGCATCCCCGAACACTTCGAACACCTACATAAGACGCTCTATGTCACATTAGACGCTTCATGTAGGCGTTCAATGTCTACGGAACGTCCCCGAACACTTCGAACGCCTAGTATAGGCGCTCTAAGTCACTATAGGCGCTTCATGTAGCGTTCCAATTATACTGGAAGTCTTTTTGACCCCTTTAGGTGCCCTATGTACGTGTTGTAACCTTATACACTTCTTTTGAACATGAAATGCAAAGCTAATTGAGTTGTAAATGAGGTGTAGATGGTAAGTTTGATCAAGTTAGAATAAGATTGAATCTTGATTGAATTCGTAAGAAGAATGGGCTTGGAAAGATACAACCATGGAGTGATTGAGGTGCAAAACTGTATACTTGATAAGTACGATATATGAATGCGTGTGTTAGATGTTTGATACGAAGTTGCATGTGCATCCTGCATCATGACATGGGCACTTGCATTTGATTCGAGATTTGCTTTGCAAAAGAACATGTGATTACAAGAAAGGTTTAATGTTTTCGAAAGACAAAATGGCTGCTGGGTGATCGCAGGGTATAAAAGTCACATCTGCGAAAGCAGGGTATAAAAGCGTGATCTGTGAATCAACAGCAGGGTATAAAGTATTTTATGAGGCCGTGGACCTATCAGCACGGAAAATAAAGTATTTTATGGGGGCCGTGGACCTATCAGCACGGATATATAATATATGTAATGGGGCCGTGGACCTATCAGCACGGGGTATAAAGTTATATGTTATGGGGCCGTGGACCTTTCAGCACAGGGTATAAAGTTGTGTTTGCTGTGGACTGATCACCCACAGGGTATAAAGTTCTGCTACGCGAAGAATTTGATATGTAAAGTGATGAAATGTTTTGTGAAATGACATGCATGACATGTTTATGAAAGAAGACATATGCATGGGTGTTGTGTGTGATTTTAAAGAAGAACATGTATCATGATACACGAAGCATAAGACTTGACATGCAAGAAACGTGGCTAGTGTATGACTTGCTTATGTGATACGTTGTTTTAATACATGTTGGTTCTCGTACCTGTGTACATATATGTGCTTTATCTGTTTTGAGGAATTCTTATTATGATGCTATTTGTTAACCCGAGCACCTTATTTTTGGGCAATGTTTTGTACACTGGTGACTCGTCGTGTGTGATTCCGTAAGGTGTATAGACGGGTTACTTGCTGGCGATAATTTCGCTAAGAACAGTTACTCTATTCCTTTTCAGGTGAGCCTGAATATGAGTTGATATTTATCGAAGACGAGGGCGAGTGGGCTCAATGGGATGATGGACATGGGAATAGATAGATGCTGGACTACTTTCTTTAAGTTTGAAAATTCATTGTTATTATATTGTTTTAAACTTATGTTGTCTAGATGAACAAACACCTTTTATTTCCGCTGCAGTTTCTGGTTGTATTATCGTCGATGAAGGTTTAAATTTTATGACGTTTCCGCTGGTTTTTATCTTACATTATGAAGGATGTACGCTTGATCTGCTTGACGCTTCGTAGTTCTCATAGTAGGCTACGGCGGGTGCACTGGTTCCGATGACGGTATCGGGCCGGGGTGCTACAAAGGTGGACCAATCAACAAGTGACAACTAAGAAAGGTCAAGTCATCCTTCCAATCATATTGCACCAAGTGAGCAAGATTGTGTCATCTTCTACATAAGGCAATATTCCAAGGACTTTAAAGACAATTCTTAAGAAGGAAGAAAGCCCTAAGAGGGGGGGGGGGGCAAAGAAGAGATAAAAAGGGGAGATAGTGTAAGACAAGTCCAGGCTACAATTCACATTCTCTCAAGTGCAAAAAAGCTAGACTACTTTCTTCTTCTTCTTTTCTTTCTTCTTCTTCTTAGTCTCAAGCCTGTTGTTCATATATTCTACATATTATATAGGCTTTGAATATACCACCTATACTCATTCATTATAAAAGGTTGATCAAGGTGTGATCAAACCTTTATTTAATCGGTGGTGGTGTTCGTGATTGATTTGTTCGATTGCTTTGATTGTAAAAAGGTAGAGTTACTGTTTAACTCTAGTCATCCTTGTGGTAAGATGTTTTTTTGTGTTTAGTGATAACTGAGAAAGGTGTCCTCGAAGACTGGAGTAGGTTGATTTAACCGAACCAGTATAAAATTCTTGGTGTTCTTACTTTTCAGCACTTTACTTTCAGTTTCTAGTTTTCTGTATTAATTTCATTGCAACAGTAAAAATAGTAAACGAATTTCAAAAATCAAAACATTTTGTAGAAACATATCCACACCTCCTAGTTTTCATTTGGCACAAGTTTCACCCCATTTGGATAAGTATAAGTCAGTCAAACATTAATAGTTCTAAGACTAGTACAATCTGATTTTCAGATTTACAAAACATCAACGTGGTTGACATACTTCCCAAAAGAATTTTCAAAAAACTGATTCAACCCACTAAAATACACATCCTGAGGGTCTTGTCATAAAATTATCAGACCATTTAGACTTATCATTTAATAGGAATAAATTGTTCAAATCGGAGTACAGTTTCTGGCATATTTGCGCAATCCGACCAAAAACGTATTTTTAAGGGGTTATGATTGAAGTTTTAATTTGAAATTTTCGTGAGTCACTTATAACATCTGAGAGTATATTCTCACAAAATTTTATAATTTTTGGAGGTCTACAACTAGGTCGTTTAAATAATTCAAATCAGGATATGAAAACAGAAACTGTTTTCAGAAGTGAGTAATTTGGGTCAAAAACTTTAAAAAACCAAATTTTCCGCACTCATTATTCAACCCTCTCCCCTTCTAGTGGTGCTATGCAGGTCCTACACTATCTATACTATTACAATTGCCTCTATTTACCGAATGTAATAAAGTACATTGAATATAAAATATTCTAGCTTTCTAATTACATGATTTGATCCTAACTGGATCCATTCTATTTATATTTGTTTACAATGCTTTCACACGACATTTCTGCACCTTTTCATTCATCTCAACCGTGACAAGAAAACTTACGTAACTAATAGTTTAATATCCAGCTACATTTCGATTTATTCAGAATAGTTAGGACAATTCTGCTGATTATGCAAACTTCAATGCACTTTTTACGGTTTCAATTTGGCCCACAACTTACCACAATTTTTGGACCATCCTACTTTCAGCCTTTTGACGATATTGCTTGTTAACATCACAACTGGAGTAGGCACATGGAGTCCATGTATCACGTGGTTAATTGAAAAAGTGTTGTGCTCAATGAACTGAAAACTGAATTGGGTTTGAATACGAAAGCTCACATTGATTGCTGAATGGAAAGGCTCAGAGAGGTGTAGGGTGGGGGGGACAACTCTGACTGCTGCTTGGTTTTGGATATTCCCCCCTCCCACCCCCCCCCCCCCCAAAAAAAAAAAAGTGATAGGACATTGTAGCTACCATATTTATACGCAATATTACAAACTTAGAGGATCAGGTTCATGACTTTATAAAGATCCCCCATTTGCCCCATACAGAGAAGTCCAAATGAAGTTCATGTGAAGTGATCCCATAAAACAGTAGCCACGTCTAGATTGACAAAGTCTCTATTTCGGTAAAGCATGCAAAATAACATTTTGTGTTTGTTTTTAAAATTTACCACATTCACATAGTGTGATAGCATTCGAGCCCTCGTTGATATCAAAAAGTACAATAACATTTATTGCTAGACTCGATTCGAATCCTGCGTACACAACTTTACTCACAACATAACTTGTACTTATGGTTGGATCACTTACTTCTTTGTGTGTTAAGTGATTAACAGAAAAAAGAAACAAAAAAGGCCAGATGGCTATCTTTGAAACCTTGTAATAAACCGATGCTAATTTATGTTCAAGCCTAAGAAATACCATATATGACATATAATAAAATTACATTCGGACTTACTAGTAGTAATCTGTTATGGTGTCTAGTTTCTATTGTGGTTATTCTAAAGAGACGTATGAGGCTCTCGCCGTGACTTCACCGCAGGAAAATTGCTTATTAATAGCAATTTCTTTTTGGTGACAAAGAGCAATTAACCAAAAAAAAGGTTTAGGGTGAAAAGATATATGCTGTCACTTAATAACAACATTTATAATACTAATATAATGATGATGATGGTGGTATTGTCACACAAATTGTTGAAAATACGATGAACTTAGAGAAAGGTGACGGAATAGAAAGCATGCTGGGAGAGTTAAGGAATGATGAACAGAATAGCATCAATCCAATTAACAAGCATCTGGACCGTCAAATAAGAAGTTTAAACGATGTTCGTTGGTTGCGTTAGAGATTAAGCAACTGGAAGGTGGGATCACGTGATGTGCTGAAGAGGTGAAGTGGTTGAGCTGCGGAACGAAGGTAGAAGAAGAGTAGCGCAGGCGTGAAAGAATTAAATGTAGCGAAATTACTTTTATACCCTTAACTTTGTTTTGTATGGTAGCTGGTCAATAAGGATATTCTTGTAATTTCATGGAGTTTTCTGTTACAACCGCCTTCTTCCTTGTATAAGGCTCGTTTGATGATATTCAGTAGAACAGAGATGAAATTCTTTATGGTAGTTATCTCTCCCTTTCTTTACTGACTTGCTTGCTTTCTCTTGTTCGTTCATCTTCGCTGTGCTTTGTGCATTGATTTGCAGTTTAATCTGAGTCATACAAGATCCATGTTGCAATTGGATTCTGCCATGAATCTTCAGTAGGTTGAGTTCTTGGATTTTTCACATGGTATCAGAGCCTTATTCGATTAATTGATGAATTTTGGCACATTAATGGCCTCAAATCATGATGCTCTCAGCAGTTCCAGTCATTCTCCAATGGCTGTAATATCTGGTGCGATAGATCAGTCTGAGGATCCACTTTACGTTCATCCTGGAGATAGCCCCTCCCTAGTGCTTGTACAACCATTATTGGATGGTAACAATTACCATGGTTGGAGCAGAACCTTTCGCAGAACGCTTGAATCGAAGAATAATGTTGGCTTCATCACATGTATCATTCCTAAACCTATAGAAACTAGTCGTAGATTTGCTACTTGGACAAAGGCAAATAATATAGTTGCTTCTTGGATTGTGAATTCTGTTATACCGTCTATTGGACAAAGTGTGATGTGGTTTGATAATGCTCTAGACATTTGGAATGATTTGAAACATAGGTATGATAATGCTGATGTGTTTAGGCTGTCTGACTTGCAAGAACAATTTTGTGCTACTAAACAAGAAGATGGTTCTGTAAGTGAGCACTACACAAGGCTTAAGGTCCTGTGGGAGGAACTCGTGGTGCTGAGAGCTATTCCTAACTGTGTTTATAACAGATGCACATGTAATGTTTCCAGTCAAATTAACAAATTCATAGAAGATGACCATGTTATACGTTTTATAAAAGGAATTAATGATGAGTATGAACCTGTAAAGTCACAAGTATTGTTGTCTAGTCCATTACCGGATTTAAAGACAAATTTTACGATGGCAGTGAAGCTGGAGAGAAAATTGCACTATTCTGATGGTCACAATCAATTCTCGAATAATCCACCACTTGTTCTTAACACTAATGGTGTGTCAAGACCAGGAAATGTTATTTGGCAGAAGTCTGGTGGCAGAGGTGGAAGAAAGGAGTTTCAGAACAAGAAATCTGGTTATAACTCCAAGGCTCTTGTGTACACTCATTGCAACATGATAGGCCATACTTTGGATAAATGTTACAGAAAAAATAGCTTTCCTCCAGGTTATAAGGGTAAGGGACAATGAACTGTGTAAATAATGATGTTAGTGTGCACCAAGACCCCACTGTATGTGCCTAATCAGAAGGTGATGTATATCAGGCTAGTGATGTAGTGAGTGACAATGTTACACATGTGACCCCTTCCCTAACACATGAGTAGTATGTGCAACTTATTGGATTATTACAAGAGCATAGGGACAAAGGACATCTGATGAGTTCAAACACTGTAGAAGGGTCAAAGAACCAGCACACTGTTCTGTCAGCTCAACAAGTCACTGACTCTGGTAAGTTGCAAGGTAATGTACCCCCTAATGTTTCTCATATATGGATATTGGATTCAGGTGCTATAGATCATATCTGCTGTTCCCTTTCCCTATTTGATTCTTATCAGCCAGTCACTGGGATGTCAGTAAAATTGTTAAATAACCAATCTATCACTGTCAAACACAATGGCTGCGAACATCTTACCTGATCTCATGCTACATAATGTACTGCATATACCCTCTTTTGCTTTTAATCTCATATCCCTTAGCAAGCTTACACTGATTGGTGACATTGACTTATCATTTCACTCAAATATCTGTTGTATTCAGGAACATGTGAGTAAGAGGATAATTGGTTCAGCTGAGGTACACTAAGGACTATATCATCTACTTAGTCAGTCCCTATGCAATGCTCCTATTGCTAGTTCATGGCAAGCATTTGCAGTTTCCAAGCCAAGTTTCAAATCAACCAGTGCCAACATCAGACTTAATTAAACCAGTCTACATTTCCAGCACACAAAACATTCCTGCTTACACATCCCCACATTCTCTACACAAGTACTTGACCTTTGATCTGTTAACACCTAAATTCAAAGCATATGTTTTAAACATTAGTGCATGTATAGAGCCCAAAACTTATGCAGAAGCAGTTGGCTAAGTTGAGTTGCAGAAAGCTATAGAGGCTGAGATAACTGCTTTGCAAGAAAACAACACATGGACGTTGATAGCGTTGCCACCATGAAAGAAGGCTATTGGCTGCAAGTGGGTGTATAAAATAAAACACAAAGCTGATGGCACAGTAGAGAGATTTAAATCAAGGCTAGTTGCAAAGGGGTACATGCATCAGCTGGATATGAACAATGCCTTTTTGCATGATGAGTTACATGAGGAGATTTATATGATTCCACCTCCAGGACTGGTGTTACCACAAGAATGATTGGTTTGTAAATTAGAGAGATCTCTATACGGGTTGAAACAAGCCAGTAGAGAGTTGAATGCAAAATTGACGACCTTTCTCATCCCAAAAGGATTCATACAATCTAAAAATGACTATACTTTAATCACAAAGAGGACAGAAAATTCATTGCCATTACTCCTGGTGTATGTAGATGATCTCATACTAGTGTGTGACGACTTGAAAGCAATTGAGTGGATTAAAGACCATCTACATAGGGAGTTTAGAATTAAGAACCTTGGTGATTTGAAATTCTTTCTAGGCATAGAAGTTGCACAGTCTTACAAGGGAATGTTGATCAATCAGAGGAAGTATACATTGGAGGTGCTGGAGGAATTTGTTTTTTTGGAATGCAAGCCAGTCATTAGCCCAATGGAAGTCCACCTGAAGTTGACTCATAATGATTCTGAAGCATTTGAAGATATAGTTGCTTACAGAAGACTCATAGGTAAACTGATTTACCTTACCATTACCAGGCCGGATATATCATTTTCTGTACAGCAGCTAAGTCAATTTCTTGACTGCCATACACTTAATCATTTGAGAGCTGCTCATAGAGTCTTAAGGTATCTTAAGGGAAACATTGGTCAAGGGTTGTTACTGCCTAGTACAAGAGATTTGAAGCTGAGTGCGTTTGTTGACTCTAATTGGGCTGAATGCAAAGAGACTAGGAAGTCTGTGCTAGGGTATTGTTTGTTTCTAGGAGAGGCATTGATATCTTTGAAAGCAAAGAAACAAACAACAGTGTCACGTTCCTCTACAAAAGCGGAATACAGGGCTATGGCTTCCGCTGTATGTGAAATCCAATGGTTACTGTATCTATGTAATGATTTAGGGATGAGAGATCAAGAACCAGTGGAGATGTTCTGTGATAGTAAGAGTGCACTTTATATTGCTGAAAATCTAGTCTTTCATGAACGTACGAAACATATTGAAATTGATTGTCATATAGTGAGGAATAAGGTGCAAGAAAAGGTGATTAAGCTGATGCCCATTAGGACACAGTTTCATCTTGCAGACTTATTTACCAAATTATTGGACAACACGCGGTTAAATGAGCTCGTAGTGAAACTTGGAGTATGCAACATTTACAGCAAGCACGGCTTGAGGGGGGTGTTGAAAATACGATGAACTTAGAGAAAGGTGAGGGAACAGAAAGCATGCTAGGAGAGTTGAGGAATGATGAACAGAATAGCATCAATCCACGTAACAAAGCATCTGGACTGTCAAATAAGAAGTTTAATCTACGATGTTCATTGGTTGCGTCAGAGATTAAGCAACTGGAAGGTGGTATCACGTGACGGGCTGAAGAGGTGAAGTGGTTGAGCTACGGAACGAAGGTAGAAGAAGAGTAGCACAGGAGTGAAAGAATTAAATGTAGCGAAATTACTTTTATACCCTTAACTTTGTTTCGTATGGTAGTTGGTCAATAAGTATATTCTTGTAATTTCATGGGGTTTTCTGTTACAACCGCCTTCTTCCTTGTACAAGGCTCGTTCGACAATATTCAGTAGAACAGAGGTGAAATTCTTTCTGACAGTTATCTCTTTCTTTCTTTACTGACTTGCTTCCTCTCTCTTGTTCGTTCATCGTCGCGGTGCTTTGTGCACTGATTTACAGTTTAATCTGAGTCATATAAGATCCATGTTGCAATCGGATTCTGCCATGAATCTTCAGTAGGTTGAGTTCTTGGATTTTTCACACAAATAACATGTATCATGTGAATCTAAGTTGTCTTATAGGAATTTGTGAGGACAGAAACTGTTATGCGGACAGCATTTAAGTTGTCATTGGTTGATACTCCTTGCGTCTCAATTTCATAGTCCAATATGTTATTTTCGTTTGCCTTTGAATGATGTCCATTTACTATTTGTGTTTTACCCACTTAATGCATTGTTCCAAATTACTCTTGCAATTGATAAGCATAGTGAGAGTACATATAGAGAATTAAGCAATATAGTGGAATAAATGATCATAAAATTTAAGTCAAAACAAATCAATGCATGAATTTTTTATTTTTTTTTGTGTTTATGAAACAGAAATGTGAATTGGGATGGAGGGAGTAAACGTCACTAACAAAAAATATGATCAAACATTGATATGAACATATAGTGAGAAAGTATAAATATACTAAGAAAAAGTTTATCATCAAATGCTGATATATACTAAAAAAAAGTTTATCATCATACGCTGATATGAATACATAGTGACAAGGTGTAAATACACTAACCAATCATAGTTACCGATGGTAACTTTTTCTTCATACATGATAAACTATGTAATAACGGAATCTAATATGACAATGAATTGTAAAATCTAGTGGTAAGATAAGTTTTGTCGTTTCAAATGATATCATATACCATTACAACATTTAAACCATTAACTACGCATATGAATTATTGATAAGACAATGCATGCCTATTTACAAGAATTAACATTAGTAAAAAAGTTTTCCATAACTAGTATACTCCTAGCCACAAAATCTAAGCGTTAGAGATGAATAAGCTACTTCACTCGAGTTGTTTGGAATTAGACATGTAAGCTTCAAATTGAGTTTAAATAATACTCTTTCGTTTTAAAAACTATTATTTAAAAAATATTTTCACAGCTGAATTTTCAATATAATATAAGTTATGTTATGTTAAAAAATCAAACTGTTAATATGCTTTTAGGATTAAGGGGGTATGAGCTTAAAGTTGAGCTACAACAAGCTATCAGATGCACAAAAATTATCTCGATTCTTGTTCAGTTTAGATTTTGACATTGCAAACTGTCTTGTTTGTATGAGTACTTCTTCAACTCATTTTTGATATGGTCAGACATTATTTTAATATCAATTACCTTTTTCCTTTCTTCAACTTATTTTTGATGTGTCCGGACTTTTCTTTATTTTTCTGATTAAAGATCCTTATATTGGGATTAATTCGAGATACGTGTAATGCATATCACGTTGATCAAGTTTATATGAATTAATCATAAGACGGACATTATGTATGATAATATTATATGTCACATATGTCATGTAATAATATTAATTATTGCGTAAAACATCCACATGTTAAGTGATCATCGGGTATGTTCGTGGATGTATAGTGTGGTCTAAAATGAAAACCTGAATATGCAGAAAGTCATATGGCCATAGACTACAATGGATGAGCTCAAAGTGCAACGACCATAAAGTGTACGACGTCTGGTCCCCGAGGGGCGACAACCCACAGGTGGCTAGTAGATAATTGTTGGTACATGAATTAAATATTAAATAATATTTAATATTAAATATTAAATAATATTTAATAATGGGTAAAAATAACTTGATGATAATAACGAGTATATCATTAGGTATCTGGGATAAAGAAATCTCTATCCATAAAGGAAAATGGTTTAGTTTCAGACAAAACTCTGAACCCTATACTCATCAGGATTCTTCTTTGTCCCTCTATATAAAGGAGGAAGGTAACAACTCCTCATACAATTCAAGAAAACCGATGGCCACAAGAGGGCATCGTGAGGGCGTGCCAACCTTGTTCTATAACGCTCACACTGCCTAGCCTCTCATCGGGTAAAGCAGTGAATTGTTGAATCTGTTCAAGAGGTGTATCAACAATTGATGGGAGGTCGTGAATCCTTCGATCACGCCAGATTCATCATCAAAGCAGCCGCAGTATATCGTGTTCATATTAACATCAGTAATGGAGCAAGGTATAATTTCCGCATTTTGTTACTTTGTCTATTGATTCGATTAAACGGGCATACTCATGGATTTATTAAATTAAATCCAACAAGTGGTATCAGAGCAGGCCTAATCGAATCAATTACGTTAATCTATTCATGATTGAAAAAACTGATTTTTTTGGTCAAAAACGTTTTTCCCAAATAAAGGTTATGTAAAAGAAAAAGCTTCTGTTTTTGGTTATAAAATAAAGCACCCACCAAATTGGACAAAAACCAGCGCTGGCGCTGGTGGAAAACCCTTCAGGCATGAAATCGGTTGGTCGTTCGACTCATTAAACTGAACTGTTCTGGTTTAATTTAAATAAAAAGCAGCCCCTATTAAGACCAAATAGGCAGCTGGCCACCACAGCCACCTGAAGGTCTCAAGTTCAAATCCTCCTGTTGTTGACCGAAATTCAATTATTTTGGGGCTCCTGGCGCTGGATTTATGGCTGCGGATCGGGCTCTTTCTGGAAGGCCCTGGTAGCAGGAGGGCTTTAGCCCAAATCTCAATTAAATAGAAAAAAGTTTCAGGCGGGCTTGCTGGCAGGCTGAATCCGGGTTCGGCCCTTTCAGCTCATTTACAGAAAAACAAAAAGGAAAAAGGCAATTTGGCTGGGAGGTTCTGACTTGACCCGACCCTCGCCCCCATTCCTTTGTTTTTTAATTCCAGTTTTTTATTGCTTTATTATTATTATTTTGGATAAAGTAAATTATTATTATTATTTTTATTATTATTATTATTATTATTATTATTATTATTATTATTATTATTATTATTATTATTATTATTATTATTATTATTATTATTATTATTATTATTATTTAAAGTTTATTTTAAGAAAAATAGTAATAATAATTATGTTAAAGTTTCCTTTTTAAAGGAAATAATAATAATAATGATAAGAATTTAACTATTCTTGTTATTATTATTGAGAAAAATAGTAATAATGATAATTAATTATTATTTTTATTGTTTAAAGTTCTTTTTAAAGGAAAATAAAGTAAATAATAATGATAATAATCTTTTTACTGTTGTTATTATTTAAAATTTATTATGGAAAATAGTAATCATAACAAATTATTATTATTTTAAAGAAATCGAAAATAATAATAATTAAGTATTAAGTTTAATTTCCGGTTATTGTATTATTTGTATATGCATGACTCAATTGTTTATTTATTTATTTATGTCATTTATGCTTATGCATGTTAATAAATAAATGAAACAAATTAAGGAACTTAATCTAATAAGGATCGGAATCATGTTTGACCCGGTTTGATCGAGTTCAACCAAGTTAATTCGATGGACTAAGTTGGCTGTGTTGACCAATAATATCCAAACTTAACAATCGATGCGATTTAAAACTCGTGATAGATGACTTATCGAATTGTGATAAAAACACCATACACATACTTCTGTCTAAGAAAGCCGGTTCTTAAGCGAGACCATTGTGACTCCACCAGTGACCTCGAAATTATGTGGAATGGCAATACACTCTTATCGCAAGTGGTTATTACCGATTCAGTTTATTTCACAACTCAATATGACTCATTATGAGGTTATATCACTTGTTAAATTGATTGATAAGATATTTTTTTAAACCGTAAAGAGAACCAAGCTTGGTTCAAGGTGGTTCTTATTTGAGCCGTGAAGGAAATCAAGCTAGTTCAAATTGGTTTAAATAAAACAAAAAGGTATATTGAGGTCAAAGCATGCACGGTACGTGCAAAAGGGTCAATCAGGAAACGGTGGATCATTTAGAACCGTAAACTTAATCGACTTAGCAAATGTAGGGCTTTAATATGATCCCCTTAAAGTGCGGCAAATATATCATTGCCACTATATTTGTTATGATCATGAAGGGCACGTATGTGTTAGAGGCAATCATTGACCGGTCCAAAAGAAGGTGTGATTGTCGAAAACAATTATGAGCATGGTAGTGGACCCAAACGGGCCTGGCGGTAAAGCTTTAAATGCATAAGTTAACTCACCGGCACAAAGGAAGGTGGTTAACCTGTGCTTGGAGAGCCGTCACATTGACCACTACACCCAATTGTTGGAAGGTATTGGGATCACTCCAAAGAACCCTATGCTTAAAGAAGGTAGATGGAATTAAGGTTCTATTTTGATATTTGGATTTATGCAGATTAAAGATTACACGTGTTGTGTATTTAAGTCCGTTTCTTGTTTGCTTTTCAGCAATAGTGTCCAACATTAAGGATATTCCTACATTTAACGGTTGAAACTATAATCAATGGAAAGATCAACTCGAGATCTTTCTGAGAATTGCTGTTCTGGACACTGCGTTGTAGACAGATCGTCTAGCTGTGCTAACAGACGAAAGTACCAATGAGGAAAATCTCACATGGCACGCTGGTTATGGTCAAATCGCATGTGTCTTATGATCATGCAAAAGACTATTCCCGAATGCTTCAGGAGACACGCTTTTGAGTCCACGACAGCCAAAGAATTTTTGACTGATCTCGAGCAAAGATTTGTCAAGAATGAGAAAGCCGAGGCAGGCAATCTCTTAAAGAAACTTTGCTTGAAACCTTACCGCGGAAACGGCAGCATAAGGGAGTACATCCTAGAGATGACTCACATTGCTTCTTAATTGAGAAACATGAAATTGTATGTCTCTCACGACATGCTAGTTGTCATGATTCTCAACTCCTTACCTCCAAAGTTCAAACACTTCCTAGTCAGTTATAACTGCCAAAACGAAAGATGGATAGTGAATGAACTTATCGCGCATTACGTGCAAGTGGAGGAAAGGTTAAAGAATGAGGGGCATGAGGCTGTGAATGCTATCGCCACCAAGTCCGGTGATAAGAAATGTAAAGCTGCAGATAAAGATGTGCAAAAGGCAAGTAAAAAAGGAAAAGGGGGTGCCTATTGATGACGCACCCAACAGCATGACTTGTTTCTTTTGCAAGAAGAAAGGACATCTCAAGAAGAATTGTACCGTTTATATTTCTTGGCTCAAGAAAAAGGGTATGTTCTTAGTTTGTTCTGAAGTTAATTTTTTTTCGGATATAGCCACTTGGTGGGTCGATACAGGAGACACGACTCACCTATCTGTGACTATGCAGGGTTGCCTCAGCCACAGAAAACCAAGGGACAATGAAAGATACATCTATTGGGGAAATGACAGAGGCATAAAGGTTGAAGCAATTGGGCATTTTAGATTTCTATTAACATCCTGTTTCTATCTAGATTTGCATGACACTTTTGTGGTACCATCGTTTGAACAAAACCTTATTTTGTTTTATCGATTGGATAAAAGTGGATATTACAGTTATTTTGGAAATGGAAATTTTTAACTTGATCATGCTTCTAGATTAATTGGCCACGGTATAATGTTCAAAATTGATAAACTTTCAATAAATGTTGTTTCAAATCAAGAAACCTTGAATGTTGTAACGCGAAACGTTAAAACAAAATTAACTCATGAGAATTCAGGATCATTATGGCATCGACGTTTAGGACATGTGTCCAAAAACAGAATAGAACGTCTTGTCAAAACATAAATTCTCAATCCTTTAGACTTGACCGGCATAAAGTCGTGTGTATTTTGTGCTAAAGGAAAACAAACTAAATTCCAAAGATATAAAGCAAATCGTGCAAATAGTCCGTTAGAGTTGATTCATACCGATATTAATGGCTCATTTCATCCGGTTACTCGAAATGATCACTCTTATTTATCACCTTTCTTGATGACTATTCGCGATATGGCTACATATTCTTGATTAAAGAAAAAGCGCAAGCACTGGACATGTTCAGATCCTTTAAAGCTGAAGTTGAGCTACAACTCAACAAAAGGATTAAAGTCGTCAGATCGGACCGTGGGGGTGAATACTAAGGTTGATATGATGGATCAGGAGAACAATTTCCGGGACCATTTGCTAAATACTAGTGGAAAACAGAATCGTCCCTCAGTACAACATGCCTGAGTCACCAATTATGAATGGTGAAGTTGAAAGACGAAACCGTGCGTTTATGGACATGGTGTGTATTATGAAGTCAAACTACGCTACCATTAGTCCTCTAGGGAGAAGCGCTTAAAACTGCAGCTTACATCCTCAACCGAGTACCAACTAAAGCAACGATAAGGATCCCTTATGAGTTATGGACTAAGCGTAAGCGTAGCCTTAATCACATAAGAGTTTGGGGTTGTCCAACAGAGGTGAAGCCTTACGAACCAAATGAAAGCAAGCTGGACAACAAAACAGTTAGTTGCTATCTTGTTGGTTACTCGGAAAGATCACTAAGGTATAAATTCTACAATCCCAAAAGTAAAGTGTTTTTTGAGACAAATTCGGTAAAGTTCTTTGAGGATACTTTGGTTCCGAGGGGAATGATTCGCATCAAAAGATCATCGAGTCAAATGAAGGTCACTCAGATGCGACAGAAATGCAAATCGAACCATCTTTTGGGGAGATAGGATCAGCGACACCCGCACTTGAGGTATCTCATCCCAGCAGTGATGCTCCACAGGAACAAGTTCTTGAGGAAGTCACTAAAGAAACCAAAGAATTGCCTACTGATGCAGTTCAGGAACCTACATTATCCTAAGAACAAGTGCCCTAAGGAGATCCACTAGTGAACGGAGAAATCTCATACCTAGCAACTGTGTGGTGTATCTCCAAAAAAATGAATTCGATGCTAGCATGTTGGAAGATGACCCTGAAAACGTCCAACAAGCATTACAATGACGAAATTTAGAAAAGTGGATAAAAGCCATGGAAGAAGAAATTAAGTCTATGCATGACAACAATGTTTGGGAGGTTGTCTCGTTGCGTAAAGGTTCGAAACCCGTTTAATGCAAATGGATATTTAAAACCAAACAGGATTCAAAAGGCAACGTAGAACGATATAAGGCATGACTTGTTGCTAAAGAGTTTACTCAAAAGGAGGGCATAGACTATACGGAAACCTACTCTACAGTATCCCGAAGGATTCCTTCCAGATAATCATGGCTTTAGTGACACACTTAGATCTTGAGCTACTTCAGATGTGTTACGACTCGCATTTCTAGATCAGTAGAAAATGAAATAAAATGATGGAAAATAGAACGTAAATGCGATGTCGATAAAATTTCGATGGAATTTAAATTTTTATTTAGGATTAATAAAGACATCGACATTAAATATCCGGATCAGAAATGATCGGTAAAATAACTGAACGATAAGCTAACGAATATAGCGAGAATTGACGGGACTAGATAATGAACTTTTCAGGTATACGATACGATTTAAATAAATTAGTCGGTAACAACCTAAGTCGGTAAATATAAATTAAACCAAATAAAAATACCCAATACGATAATTCCACAACACAATTTCACCACATTTTCTTCCACTCTATCCTACATGGCACAAAAGACAAACTTTTCCCCTACCTGAAACCCTAGGCCACCCCCTACTCCCCAAAAAGTCAAGACTTTTTTCTCCTTTTTCTTACACACTCTTACTTTTCATCATTGCCTACACCTAACTTTTCCCACCCATCACTCCATTAAAGTTTTCTTCTCTTTCCTCCCCTCCCTCTCACCATATGTTGATTTTCTTTCCATTTCCCCTAAAGCCTTACAACCCTTTAATTTTGTTTCCTTCACATGCTACAACCCTACTTCAAAGAAAAACCATTCCTTTCTTACATTTTCTCATTCCTCACATTATCAAAGAAAATCATTTTCATTTTCCCATACCCCCACCTCGGGTGAAGCTACAAAAAAGGGGAAAATATTTTCTCTTTTCATCCATTACCCATCTCACTTTCTTACACAATTCAAACCACCATTATCCTCCTTTCACTTTCTTCCAACACTTCATTTCTTTTCTTTCTCCCTCCCTACACTCAAAAAAATGTCTAACCTCCTCTTTCTCTCTCATTTTCATTTTCAACTCACTCCCCTCTTCTTATACTCTCTTTCTCCTCTAATACATCAAAGAAATCTCCAATTCCTTTTTCATCCTCATATTGGACGAAATCTTCCCTCAAGAACAAGGAGAAAATTTTCATCTCCTTACTTCGCATCAACATCATTCAAACCAAGCTCCATAAATCCTTAATCATTTAAGAGTGCTTCAAGAAGAATTTAGAAGTTATAATCAAGGGAGAACAAGTTATGAAACTTTATGTAGTTCAAGCTAAATTCTTCTATCTACATAGCTTCATAAGTTGCTCACTAATCTTCTTATTTTTGGTCCAAAACTGTGAGTTCCAACAAAGAAGGAGGATAAAGTTTTCTTCAAGCTAAGTGAAGAAATATTTACTTTCATACTATGATCAAGTGATGAAGGAAATTACTCTTCTTAGATCCTACATGGATTTACAAATGTTTAGTATATATGTTTATATCAAAGTTAGATCATCATGTAGTATGTTCAAGATTGCTCCTCAAGAATATGTACAAATCTATATTTTATGTGATATACATATGTATATGCATACTATATATTCGCATATGGCCCTAGGCCTTTTTAATGAAAATAAAATGTATTTAGAGTGTATATATATATAATTTTTTTTGAATAAATGCGGGATTTTATTGATAATCAAAAGCCTCACTTATGGCGGAGGGAACCATAATACCACAATGTATATCATGTAAGAATAAGAAATGTAAAGTCGTGAGAATATGCAATCTCCAATCATATATGATATGCCGCATTAAAACCTTGCCAAGTAAAACCACCCTTGTGGATAAAACCTTGGCGAAGGAAAATGCGTACATATTTATATCATTGGAGTGACTATGCATGAGTACAATCACGGTATAACATAATGTGGAATACAACGAGTATCCGTTGATATGAAATGTATCCACTCGATCGTTGTATAAGAATTTGATGAAGCATCGCAGCAAACACTAGTGCTCGGGCAAACAGAATCATAAAGTGTCCTTGGAAACCAGTTAGAAGCTCTCATAATCCAGTTCAGCATTTGCCAAGTAAGCATCCAGGAGAGTGATCCTCGACAAAAAGCAACAAGGTATGTATTAGTGTCCATGTATAGATATAAGTGAGGACAAGTAATCTGATAATGATGCAGATAACATACCAAGGCTGCCGGAAGTCCAAGGACTGCGGGCAACAAAACAAACGATCAAAAGCCAGTAAAACAGGACAAGGATAGTTTATGATAACAAAGATGAATGTCAAAGCGTACCAGGGTTGCCTGCATCGCAAGGATACAGGCAACAAAACAAATTTTCCATCCAATGAATTTATGCTCTGAGAGCATGTATAACGCCATCGGTATAATAAAACCCACGCGCCGTGGGTGGTAGCTGAGTTGCTGATGTAAAAATCCTTGTAGATGGTGACATGCGTGCAAATTGGCTTAAGTAGTGTGCAACCATGTTGATCTCCCATGGGATGAAACGAAGTTGACTGTTTGTGAGTCTCAGAAATAGACTTAACCGTGCGTAGTCTGTCAATACTGAAAGTTGAGCGTTGGACTGTTGAGTGGTTTGCTTGCAGTCCGTCTCAATTATTAGTTGGTGGTGCTGTTGCCCAAAGAACAGAAGACTATAAAGACGAGCTTGAATTTCAGCGGTGGCGATAGACAAGGAAGTCGGAATGAAAGAGCAGCAACCATTCGCCCCTGCGAATCCCTCAAAATTGCTCTGGCCAAAGCAGAAGAATAGCTGGCCGACGCATCAACATTGAGTTTTAATTTCCCCGATAGGGGAAGTTCCCATTTTAGTAGAAAGATGGTTTTAGGACGTAATCTTGGGGAGAAGCCTCCATCAATGAGAGATGACACATATTGAGCCAAAGACATACCAGAAAGTGATGAAGCCCAGTCATAGCATGATTGGCGAGCAAGATTATAAATATTTGTAACTGGCAGATCAGCATCTCCATATGCATGATTCGTATATACACGCCAAATGGACCAACAAAGCATAAGATGGCCTACAACTCGGAAGTTACCTTTGAGAGTTCTAGCGGATGAGGACAGCCGCCATTGCAATAAATAAGGACAAAGTTGCAAATCCTGATGTAGTGGACCATCTAGTAACCAAGATAATTTCAACCATGCAGGTTTGACATAAGGACATAGAAGAAATAGATGCATGAGATTGGCAGAGTCATTAGGGCAAAATGGGCATACAGTAGGACAAATGGTAGAAAGTCGCCTCAAATTATCCTCAATAGGCAATGCAGAATGTAATAATCTCCATGTAAAAATGCTAATTGTTTTTTATATACCTCGCCACCATATAAATTTATGTGAGAAAAATGTGCTCGAGATGGTCGAACATCATCATATGCCCGACAAATAGAAAAAATACCGGATGCACTAGAGAGCCATAATGGATTTGGGAGGCCAGATGAGAGCTGAAGACAAAAAGGATGAATAGAACAGATTCTCTTCCATCCAGGAGAGTCATATAAGTGTGTATATATATGTAGATGTATACTTGTATATGTATAGGAAGATGTATATGTAAATATATATATATATACATACTCACACACGGTCATAAATGGTCTTTTGATAATGAAATGTGCTTAGTATTTACTAAACATACTTATATGTATAATGTATAAGAATATATACATATGCAAATATACATACATATTCCATACGTATATATGTGTTAAAATAATTGGAAAATGTAGATGAATATATATGTATATATACGGCTATAGTATATCTTGAAAGTTAGAAAGGGAGTTATTTACATATTATAAATACATATACGTATATAGTATGAAAATAATATAAGGGGGCATGTATACATATGAGTTACGACCAAGAGGCCTTTTAATGACTTTAATATATTTTACATACATATATGCATCATATATACTAAGATATGAAATAAATAAGCTATGTTTAATAGATAATATGCAATAAATTGTATTTATATATATATAAGTATACACACTTATAATTTTTGGCCGTGATTTTTTTAAGATTAAAATGGCTTTAGTGTTCTTTATGTACCCATATGTATAATGCATATGTGAAGATATGAAAAGGACTAAATTATGTTTTTCATGAAACTTGTCATAAAAATGTATAAATGTATAAATATATATACCTACTTAATTCGGCCATATAGTCTATAATGTTAAAAGTGGTTCTAATATATTTATATACACATACATGTATAATATATATGTTAAGATGTGAAAATGAGTAAGTTTTGTATACAATTTAATATGTCATAAAATGATTTTATATAAGTATGTATATCTACATGTATTTCGGCCATGAGGCTTTTTTATGTTGAAATGATTATAATATACTGTATATACGCATACATATATGATATATATATGTTGAAATGTGAAAAAGAATAAGTTATGTATAGTATATAATATGTCATAATTTGTGTATAGATATAAAAGTATATCAATTTACATGCATTTCGGTCATCAAGCCTTTAAGGTTAAAAATGGCTTTAAAATATTTTATGTACACAGACTTGTATAATGTATATGTTAAGTTATGAAAGTAGGTTAAGCATATATTCTATGTAACATGCCATAAAAAGGTATAAAATATATGTAGGCAATATGTACATGTATAAGTATACGACTACAATGCATTTCATAATATATATATATACACATATATATATACACACACACACATATATATATATATACATATATATACACATATATAATACGAAGAAGAAAGGTTTCTCTCGACGGCGCAGGCGAAATCGCGTGACTAGCGGCGTCAGCCGCCGCCGCTGCTACCAGACCGGATTCTTCATCACCGGCAATCCATTCTGCATTCTTCAATCTTGTTATCTCGCTATCATCGTTTCGCTTACCACTATCATTGATTCAATTCTCTCGCCGGGTTCAATACCATGATCATGACCACTCCATCGCCGTCATTTGCGGCAGTAGTAACCGGCGCCGTCATCTCAGTCCATCAACATCTCACCCAAAACTGTTTCTCGATACAAAGGTATTCCTTTAATCTTGTTCTCGGATTCGGAAATTGATGAACTTGCTGCTCCATTCAAATATTCGTTAGTGGGTACTTTTTGGTATGGAAGACCTCCATTGAAGGTGATCAGGGATGTCTTTGAGAAAATAGGATTTCATCAAGATCTTAGTATCACTCTTATTGATCAGGTGCATATACTACTAAATTTTCGAAATGAAGCAGATTATTTACGATGTTTTTATCGACGATCATGGCATATCTCTGGATGTCATATGCGTATTACCAAATGGACAGTTGATTTTGATCCGTCCACTGATGTGCCGATAGTACCGGTTTGGATAGCCTTTCCTGGACTTCCCATTCATCTCCACCGAAAAGAGGCATTATTTGAAATTGTTAAACCAATAGGAAGCCCCATCAAACTTGATGTCGCAACAACAGATGGACTGCGACCTTCGGTTGCGCGTGTATGTGTGGAAGTCGATGTTTCAAAAGAATTGCCACAAAAGATTTATCTCCAAGCGAAGGGCCGATTTATACTACAAGCCATCATCTATGAAGATTTGCCCTTGTTTTGCACTTCCTGCCGCCGGTTAGGCCATGCAGTCGCGTCATGCACACCGCCGTCTGTGGCAACTATACCACCACCCCCTCCACCCCCTCCACGTCGACCGCCAGCTCAGCGCTGGACTCCTGTGAAAAAGCGCCCAGCTGCTACTACAAACCTTCCAGAGAATGAGCCACCATTGACCGACATACCAATCCCGCGCCCAGCTGCTACTACAAACCTTCCAGAGAATGAGCCACCGTCGACAGACATACCAATCCCTCAAGGTTCCCCCATTCATGATGCTGAACCTATAGCCGATAATGCAGATGAGACTATGGAGCCACTGCGGGATACTCCAGAGTCCTATGACATTGGACATTTGTCTGATAATGAATTACCTGTGGCGGATAACCTTGAGATACCTGCTGTTCCAGAAGAGATAGCCCGCCGCATCCCGCTGCTATCTCCCTCGCCTGATACGGACACCTAAATTTCACGCTTACAAGAGTCCACAGAAGACTTTATTCAGGTTGTTCCTCGCAGGAAACGTCGGGCAAAGACGGATCTTCCTCCATTACCACCATCGTCAATTCTTACGCGCAGTGCTTCACATGCGATACAGGGAAGTAACTCTACTCTTTCTCAATGAATATTATGATATGGAATATAAGAGGTCTGCGGGCCTCAAAGACGCGACTGCATCAGTTGATTCGTGAACATCAGTTAAATATACTTGTTATCATAGAACCTAAACACGCATCACTTACTATTTCTCGTTATTCTTTGGATTTCGGCTTTTCCAATTCACATGCATCACATTCTGAGCGTATTTGGTTTTTCTGGCGTGACTCTCACTTTGAGTTGGTAACAGTGCAGGATGAAGGACAAGTGGTACATTTTACACTGTTATATCGGCCTCTTCAGTATACTTTTGTATTGTCGGCAGTATATGGCAATCATACTCCATCTCTACGTCGTTCTTTGTGGGCTTCATTATGTACCTTCTCTGAAAATATAACGCTTCCTTGGGTGCTGGGGGGAGATTTTAATACATTCCACTTAATATCGGATCATGAAGGACGGTCACACCCATCACTCTCAGTTTTACAAGATTTCAATGATTGCATAGAGTCATGTGGTTTGATGTCGCCACCGTTTCATGGTCCCAGATTCACATGGTCGGGTGGTCGAGGCCTTGGTAGAGTTCACCGGCGATTAGATTGGTTGTTTCTAAATGCAGATTTTCATGATAAATTTGAAGACCTACAACTTACACATCTTCCCCGTATTGCTTCGGATCATACCCCGCTATTACTAATCTGCCGAATAAGTTTGGCTTCGTTGCGTCACTCGTTCTGCTTTTTAGACTCTTGGCTGCTGTATCCGGACTTTCATAATTACATGCGTGCTGCATGGACTTCATATCCAACAACGGGTGGTATGTATGGCTTTTACACGAAGTTATTCAAGTTTAAAAAGGATGTGCAACGGTGGAACAAAGAAATATTTGGCAATATTTTCTCTAAAGTTCAACAGGCTGAAGTTCAACTTACACGTGCTGAACAGCGTTGGGACATGCAGTCAACAGAGGAAAATCGGACAGAGTATCATCGAGCTAAGGCGGAATATCTTCAAGCTTCTTCTTATGAACTGCATTTTTGGAAACAAAAGGCGAGAGTCCGATGGCTGAAGGAGGGACACGCAAATACTCGCTATTATCATTCTATTGTTAAAGGACGCCGCTTACACCTAAGGATCCAACAAATACAAACAAGTGCTGGTCTTATTTGTACTGCCCTGATGATATCATGGCTGAAGCAGTGTCTTTTTATACAGCCTTATTTGCACACGAACCTACGGCTAACTGTGATCATATTCTTCGACATATTCCAGCGCTAGTTTCCTCTGAGGACAATGCCTCTCTAACGCAGGTTCCAATGCCAGATGAGATAAAATCTGCAGTATGGCATTTGGACCCTAATAGTGCAGCGGGGCCTGATGGTTTTGATGGCAACTTTTATAGGTCTTGCTGGCCAATTATTCACACAGATGTTGTTCTAGCAGTACATAAATTTTTTCTTGGAGTTCCTCAGCCTAAAGTTATGGCTAGCGCATTGATCACTTTGATTCCAAAAATATCTTCCCCTGCTACATTCAGTGATTTTCGTCCTATATGTCTCACCAATTTTATCAGTAAAGTCTGTACCAGAATTGTTGCTAGCCGTTTGAGTAAATTATTGCCACGATTAATATCTCCAGAACAGACGGGATTTCTTCCAGGTACGGACATTTCAACTCAAGTTCTATTAGCTCGTGAGATGATCCATATGCTTGATAGAGGTGGCTCGCAATTATGTCTCAAGTTGGATATGATGAAAGCATTTGACAGAGTTAGCTGGGAATATCTGAAACTTTTGCTCCAATCCTTCGGATTTTCGGATTTTTTCACACGTATTATTCTGAACCATTTGAGTGCCACAACATTAGCAGTATTAATCAATGGCCAGCCATCTTCCTATTTTCGGCCATATAGAGGCGTTAAGGAGGGTGATCCCTTATCTCCTTTATTATTTATTTTAGCAGCAGAAGGTTTTAGCGGGGGCTTGAAAGCCTTGACAGCAGCTGGAGTGTTGCAGCCTTTCCGCCTGGGCCGTATCCCATTTACAATTACGCATTTAGCCTATGCAGATGATCTCCTGATATTTCTACGAGGTACACAGAGGAACCTACAACATTTTCATACATTTCTTACGCAATATGAAACTGCTTCAGGTCAAAAAGTGAATTTCCAAAAAAGCAGTATTACTCCTTCAGCCAGTGTAACTCCACAACAACATCAAAATTTTATGAACATTCTGGGCATGCGTCTCTCTAGTCTTCCATTTCGCTATCTCGGTTCTAATTTGCACAAGGGTGTTCCCCGCTCCCACCACTGTGTTTTACTACTGCAGCATATTGATGATAGACTTCAAGGGTGGCACTCTAAATTACTATCTACCGCGGGTCGGCTAGTATTGCTCCAATCGGTAATCGCTGCGTTACCCCTTCACGTTATCGCGGCGGGAGGCATACCAAAATCGGTAATCAAAATCATTCATCGCAAAATGGCTGCATTTTATTGGGGTCGTCGACATCATTGGGTCTCCTGGACTAAGATTACTAAGCCACAGGCTGAGGGCGGTTTAGGCCTTCGAGACTTGAATTTCTTACAAAAAGCATATCATTGCCGCATCTGGTGGTCGTATCATCAGAACTCAACATTGTGGAGCAAATACATGCATGCCAAATATGGACAGCGTCATGATTATCTTCCTCGGATAACAGACTCGCCTATCTGGAAAATTATATGCCGGAATCATTCTTTCTGCTTAATGCACACTGATAGACAGGGTGACCAACTCTCATGGTTACCAACGCAACTGGGGGAATTCTCGCTAAAGAGTGCCTATGAGATCTGCCGGACACCTTCTCCAAAACTGCTTTCTACATCATTTATTTGGTCGAAGCATCACTCTCCTTCTATACGACTGTTCTTATGGCGTCTTTTTAATTCAGCATTACCTTTTGAGGATTACATTGGACATTATATAACGGCTTATCCAACACAATGTCCGTTCTGCAAGCGAGAGTCGGCCATGGTGGCTCATGTTTTCTTATATTGTTCTTATGTTCGTCCTATCTGGCACTATTTTGCTAGTGATCTACACTATCCTCTTCCATCATCATTACGGCTTTGTCAGTATCTTCTTTCATGGTGGTATCGATCATCCATTTCCTCTCTTATTGGAGTTTATAAAATAGTGATCCCTGCGATTATTGTCTACAACATCTGGTGTGCTTATGCTTCCACGGCCTATGGAGACAAAACACATATCTCGGCGACATCACTTCGGCCCGCCATACATTATGATCTCATTTTGTGGCACAAAAAAGTAGCAGGCTCTAAACTTTCTACTAACTCACGGCAGATTTTCAGTTGGTTGCCACCTATTCGCCCGCCTCGTCCATTGATCGTACGCTGGGTCACACCACCTTCAGGACGGTTGAAATTAAATGTGGATGCTGCTGTGGGTCGACATTTTGCAGCAGGCGGCGCAATACTTCGGAATCATAAGGGTTCATGCCTAGGCGCAATTTCATTTCGCCTTCCGCTAAGTCCACCTATTCATGCAGAGATTCAAGCTGCTGTTTTTGGGCTTCTTTATTTCCTTCCGTTTTACCGAACCATTATCCTAGAGTCGGATTGTGCCCAATTGATTGATCGGTTGACACGGCAGAACATTGTCCATGGGAATTCTCATCTTCAAAGGCTTCACTCGCTAGTTCATTTTCATCGTCTTCCCTACAGTCACATTTATCGCGAGGCAAACATGGCGGCTCACTATTTAGCCTAGCATGCAATGCTATACCCACGTACGAAACATTATACATCGAACACTCTGCCTTCATTGGTGCGTGCGGTAGTCACTTTGGATCTCACTTCTGTTCATTTGTGGGTGCCTTGACGCTATCCGGTCTTCCATATGGATTGGCGCTGTTTCGTATCTACTGCCTGCACCCTTTGGGATGTAGGCAGGCACGACTGTGTTGCTGGATCACATGCTTTACATGGTTTAATCACATGGTGGATACATTCCGATTTCATGGTGCTGGAACTTTACCACTGTCGCCTTGGCTCCTTGGTCAAGGCGACTTGGGTATGCATTTTGACACTCTGCTTGTGCTTATTATTTTCAGAATTTATGTTCTTTTGATACATTCTTTCCATTCGTGCGAGTTTACGTTACACATCACGGTGGCGAGCCTTATTCCAGACGTGGTGCACTTTCTTCCTGCATTTAAGGACCTCACGAAACGGCCTTTCAAGAAAATGACAAGACCAAGTAGCGGCGCTTGCAACGGCTTCAGCCTCATACTGCTCACACTAACTTCTGCAGCATTTATTGATTTGTACACAATATTACGTTCTTATCATATCAATGACAGTCGTATAAATATGTACGTTTTTTCCTTCGCCAAGGTTTTATCCACAAGGGTAGTTTTTCTTGGCAAGGTTTTAATGCGGCATATCATATACGACTGGAGATATGACATACTTGCTTCGTTATTTCATTTATTCGCATACTCTGATACTGTAATATGGTTTTCCTCCACCAAAAGTGAGGCTTTCAATAAATAAAATTTTCGTAAAAAAATATACACACACACACACACACACACACATATATATATATATATATATATATATATATATATACACACACACACACACACACACATATATACACACACACACAATTTTTTTTTTCAAGGTAGAATCACCCCATGTAAATTAGAGGGACGTAGTAGTAATAATACAATAATTTGATGAATGTAAATACTATTAGTGAATCCGTATGAATTTTGGGTTTTCAAACAAATTGAAAGAAGTGGTAAAACCCTATGACCATGTGAAAGGAAACACTAAAGAAATATTTCCACTTTAAAATCTCGGTTAGACAACAACACACATAAGAATAGTCAGAGGAAAACCTGGTCGTTTGATCAGCATAACTTCAGCCATCATTGCACATTTCAAAATCGTAGTGAACCAGAGTGTGTCCATAAATCCATTGAGTATCATAAGCCTTACGAACCGCGCAGACTACGGGACAGCTAGTCCTGAATATGAATCAAATAGCTCTCACTATCATGGGTACCAAAGTAGCTTTCTGTTTTGAGCTGGAGGAGCTAGTCCAGGAATATCACGTATATCCTTGTTGTGTGGGTTCATGAAGAAACGTAAAATTTGATGTGGGAATGTTTTGTCAATCGTATATTGTCAATCAAAGTTACACGTATGTATAGTCCCTAGTCAACTATCAAATCTAAGGATAAGGTTACAAATTCAACTACAACTCTATCCTATCACAACAACTTTATCTACAAGTTGGTTAGAATCAAATTCTAACTAATACAAACAATCCTATCACAACAACTTTATCTACAAGTTGAATATTTTATCTCAATACTCCCCCTCAAGTTGGCGCATGAATGTTGACAATGCCCAACTTGCTAATAAAGAGACGAAAATTAGCTGGACCAAGAGGTTTGGTGAAACCGTCGGCTAACTGGTGTGAACCTGGTATCTTGGTTGGATGAATGAGGCCAGAAGCATAGTGCTGACGAACAAAATGACAATCAATCTCAATATGCTTCGTGCGTTCATGAAAAACTGGATTTGCAACAATATGCAATGCAGCTTGGTTATCACAATAAAGTGCAATTGGCTTGGGAACGTGAAGACCAAGATCATGTAAGAGTGTTCGCAGCCAAACGACCTCACTTGTTGCATAAGCCAGAGCACGATATTCAGCCTCAGCAGATGAACGTGAAACAACCGGCTGCTTTTTAGAACGCCAAGAAATGAGAACCGATCCAAGATAAAACATGTAACCTGTCGTCGAACGGCGGGTGATAGGGCAGGCAGCCCAGTCAGCATCACAATACCCTGTGAGACTTAAGGAATTCGCAGTGGGTAAGAAAAGACCCTGTCCAGGCGCATGCCTAAGATAACGCAATAAGTGAAACACGGCATCAAGATGACATTTGCGAGGAGTATGCATAAATTGACTAAGCATATTTACCGCAAAACAAATATCAGGACGGGTCACCGTAAGATAAAGAAGACGACCAACAAGGCGACGATAAAACGCAGGATCCTCTAAGAGAGGATCAGAATCATTAAACCGTATATTTTGATCCATAGGTGTAGTGGCTGGCCGACATCCAAGAAGACCACACTCCAAAAGAATATCAAGAACATACTTACGTTGATTTAACACCATACCAGTAGGCGAACGGGAGACCTCAATTCCAAGAAAGTACTTCAAAGGCCCCAAATTCTTGATCTTAAACTGATGATCAAGATAAGTCTTTAATGCTGTAATACGTGTGAGGTCATTACCAGTAACAATAACATCATCAACATAAATTAGAACGGCCACAAAGGAAGACTCAGTGGACAACGTAAATAAAGACGGATCAGCATTAGACTGAGTGTACCCTAGAGCAGTGATGGAAGTAGTAAACTTAGCATACCAATTCCGTGACGCCTGGCGTAAACCATATAAAGACTTACAAAGCTTAAATACTTTTGTCTCCCCCTGAACTGTAAATCCCGGCGGAATTCGCATATAGACATCCTCCGTGAGATCACCATGTAAAAAGGCGTTGTTGACATCCAACTGGTGAATATGCCAACGACGCGCGACTGCTATAGCCAAGAGACACCGTACAGTGACTAACTTAGCCACTGGTGCGAAGGTTTCAGTAAAGTCAACGCCTTCGACCTATGTATAACCACGAGCAACCAAACGGCCTTATATCGCTCAACAGTACCATCGGGATTGTATTTTATTTTATAAACCCACTTAGAACCAATAGTGCGTTTGCCAGGAGGTAGCGAAACAATGGACCAGGTATGATTAGCTTCAAGCGCAGAAATCTCACGCTGCATGGCCTCACGCCAATGTGCATGTTTAACAGCCTGACGATAAGAAACCGGCTCATCCTTCTCAGTGATGGCCACAACATAGCAACGGTAAGACCGAGATAAACGATTATATGACAAAAACTGAGACATAGGAAATACCGTAGAGTTTGCCACAGGAGTGGGTGTCTCAGCCGATGGAATGAGGGAAGAAGGCAACACAACATCATAGTCAGTGAGATAGCGGGGCAGTTGGCGTTGCCTGCGACCACGTTGAGGAAGGATGGTCTCGGATGGAGTGATAAGAGGACCATCCGAAGGAATCGTGGCCACTGCTGGGGACGAGGGGTTATTATCCGAAGATGTATTATCTGTAGGGAGTGCTGGAGACCCAGGCTGCGAAGGGGAGGCAGCGATGGGGTCATCCCAGCAAGAACCAGGAGCATGCAAAAATGGCGGGTTAGAGCTGGAAACATAAGATTGCATGGCAAATGGAAAAATATGTTCATGAATAGACACATCACGAGTAACGTAAATTTTGTGAGTAGACAAGTCAAATATCTTGTAACCCTTTTGTGAACTCGGATATCCAATGAAAATACCTGGAGCTGACCGTGGGGCGAATTTGTCACGAGTACGATGGTAAGTGTAACCATAACATAAACAACCAAAGACTCGAAGATGAAAATAAGAAGGTAAACGACCCAACAAGACTTCATAAGGTGTTTTGTTTTGAAGGACGGCAGTGGGCATACGATTAATAAGGTAAACAGCAGTAAGAACACACTCCCCCCAAAATTGTATAGGCAAGTTAGCATGAAAACGAAGGGCCCGAGCGACTTCTAAAATATAACGATGCTTACGCTCAACAACCCCGTTTTGTTGAGGAGTGTAGGCACAAGAAGTTTGAGCGTCAATGCCATGACTAGTATAGTAAGCGAGAATAGTGTGACTAGTGAATTCCGTTCCATTGTCACTCCGGACACGTTTGACTTGTTTACCAAACTGAGTACGCACCCAATTAAAGAAATGGAACAAATAACGACTAACTTCAGATTTGGACCCCATCAAGTAGACCCACGTGGTACGACTATAATCATCAACAATAGTCAAAAAATAACGTGCACCAGACAAACTAGGTGTATTATAAGGACCCCAAATATCACAATGAACAAGATCGAAGGAATTGAGAGTTATACTGGCGCTAACAGGAAATGACAATCGTGTTTGTTTGGCTTTGTTACAAGCATCACAAAGAATGTCTTTATTTGAAACAACAACGGAAGGTAAAAAACGAAACTGCGAAAGAGGAAGATGACCCATACGACGGTGCCAAATAGACTCATCGCTCTTTATTGCCGCCATGGCTAAGACACGCGAACCAAGAAGAAGGGTGTAAAGGCCATCGTGATGCTTACCCACTCCAATCAGCCTCCTCGACGGCATCTCCTGCAGAACACAAAAATCAGGACCGAAAGTCAGCGCACACTTCATATCTTTCACCAGACGACTAACTGAAATTAAATTAAACGCGCAGTCTGGAACCCCTAAAACATCATGGAGAACCAGTGAATCGGAGAGCTTGACAGTGCCTATCATGCGAACCGGCACATGTGTACCATCTGGTATTTGCACAGTAGCCGCTACTTTATCAGTAACAATAGTGGTGAACAAAGACAGATCATTGACAATGTGGGCATTGGCTCCACTATCAAAAAGCCAACGTGATGACAAGGAAGGTGCAAAAAGAACTGTACCCGATTCATGTTTGCCTGCTATCGGAACATTCGAGCCAAAATTACCTCCATTTAAATGCTCAACAAACTGGGCCAACTGGTGTTGCTGTGCAAGCGTAAGACCTGCAAAAGCAGGAGAAAGGGGCGCAGCATCTGGCTCAGCCTGGACGGCCAGGCCTTTGGCCGAATTAACCACGGCTGTCCTCCCTGTGCTGGCAGCCGCATGATCTTTGCGACCACGAGATACATTCCAATGGGCCGGGTAACCAATCAGATCATAACAGGTCTCTCGTAAATGGCCAAGCTTTCCGCAATGAGTACATCGAGGCCTCTCCCCCTTGCCCTTACCTCTAGTGTTTCGGCCTTCAACTGAGGATTGCCATGCCGCCAAAGCGGCGGCTTCAAATGCAGGAACCTGATTCTGAGCAACAACCCGTTGCTTCTCCTCCTGCGCAACAATGGCATACACACGCCCAAGGGATGGCAAAAGATCAATACTTAAAATATGCGAACGTACCGTATTGAAAGATTCATCAAGTCCCATCAGGAAATTGAACACCATCTCCTTTTCACGAACTTTGTCAATAGCCTTGGACAAACCACACGTGCATAGCCCGCAACTGCAAATGGGAATCGCATCAAATGACTGTAGTTCTCCCCAGAGAACTTTGAGACGACCATAGTATGCGGAGACCATGCTTCGTTCCTGTCTGAGGGAAGCAATGGCACGGCGAAGCTCATACACTCGCGCATCAACTCCTTGAGTGAAACGCTCATCCAAATCTACCCACACATCGCGAGCAGAATCTGCATGAGCCGCAGTCCCTTGAAGCTCTTTGGCTAATGAATTCGATAGCCATGCCAAGACTAGGGCATTACATTGCTCCCACACAGAATAATTGTCAGAGGCGGTATCTGGACGCTTGATAGTACCATCCACAAACCCCGATTTATTCTTGCACCGCAAAGCGTTGACAAAAGCCTTACGCCAAACGAAATAGTTCTCTCCATTTTCTCCTAATGGTTGAGTAACAAACACAAGACCAGGATGGTCGGATGGATGAAGATAATAGGGGGATTTAGGATCGGTGGAGGACAAGGACTTTTCGGCCATGATATGAGCCAAAAGAAATAGAATGTCGAAAGAAAAAAAAACTTGTGAGACGAAATGGATAAACACCGAAGAAAGAAGGGAAAAATATTGCAGGAAATAATTTGGTTGAAGCAAACCAAAAGTGACGACTTCCTGGAAGATCGACAAAATTTTTGACAGTCAGATGGATCGCTCTGATACCATGAAGAAACGTAAAATTTGATGTGGGAATGTTTTGTCAATCGTATATTGTCAATCAAAGTTACACGTATGTATAGTCCCTAGTCAACTATCAAATCTAAGGATAAGGTTACAAATTCAACTACAACTCTATCCTATCACAACAACTTTATCTACAAGTTGGTTAGAATCAAATTCTAACTAATACAAACAATCCTATCACAACAACTTTATCTACAAGTTGAATATTTTATCTCAATAGTTCACAATCTTCACTATGATGATTGCTACAACACCAGCCACAATGAGGAACAGCAGGGCCATAATGCACCGATCAGTAGCAACCTGCCTACCAATTTCCTTGACCAGTTGTGAAGCTTTCTTAATTGAGAAATGAATCGAGTCCAACTCATTGACAATCCTACTCATTTGCTCAGTCTGGGCCTTCAGAGCTGCTGCTGTCTCTGTTCCGACGTTTATGGTTTCATGGACAACCTTCTTTGACCTTTCAATAACTTGATCAGTTTCATCCATCATCTTGTTTCCTTGATCCATTAACTGCTGATTTGTCATATTTGAAGCTAGCAGTACATTCTCCTCTTCCATTCCTTCACCTGGACCCTCAAACAGATCTACTCGCTTGTTTTCAAGACTGTTCATATTGTTTCTTCAAAGCCACATAGGAATTCAGTTCTTTAATCATTGATTGCTTCTTTTCATTCAGCAGCTTGCTGGTCCCGGGGTCGCTTTTATATTCCACATCTTTCACTTCACGGTCAACCTTTTGCACTCCCGCATCTTGTCCGTGAGCTCCTCCAACTGTCTACTTTGCCTATTCGAATCTTTAACTTTCTCCAATTTCTGGAATCCATTTGATAAAGCTCGAAAAATGTCGGAAATCTGTCCTTCGATCTCCCCAAGATCCTCGCTAATTCCGGACAAAGAAGACATTCTATCCTCTTCAATCACGATCCAAATTCTTCAAAAATATCAAGATTTCAACAATGCCAGCATTCGAAATATCTCCAAATCTCAAAAATAGACATAAAACAGAAAATATTTTTGGAAAACTGAAAAATAGACACACACATATATATATATATATATAAATATATATATGTGTGTGTGTATATATATATGGACGGCATCATCACATTTGTGGTCTTTGCTCGAGGATGCGAGTCTTCCACATGGATTGGCGTGTATCCGATATTTCTGCCGGCACATTGGGTTGTGCCGGCAGATCAGGTATGATTTACCCCCAGCTCACCTCTCATGTTTCATTATGTCTTGGACTTCTGTTTTACTCAGACCTACATTTTTGTTGTGCGTGGACGAGGACATGGATCGAATTTATACTCCATACATTTCATACATTTCATGCGACTGTCACTCGGGTCAGGCTTCATTATAGACAGCGGAGATTCGCACTTCTAATTTTTTACCTACGTTGCTCTGTTGTTTCTTGGGATACATGGAAGGAAACAGGCCTCGCGCTCCTTTTCTTGGGCATTGATGTGCATACCGACTGGATACGAGGCAACCATCGAGTGCGGATGAGCATATGGCATTTTATTTTATTATGTCTGTGCAATACTCGGTTTCCCAATTGTTCTTCATTACATGATAGCGCCTATCACCCGTCCGTCTATATAAATATGTACGCTTTTTTCTTCGCCAAGGTTTTATCCACAAGGGTGGTTTTACTTGGCAAGGTTTTAATGCGGCATATCATATATAGCCTGGAGGTTGATAATCATAAACTGCTACTTTCTTTCTTGTTCCTTTGGATGTAATAGGGTTTTCCTCCGCCACAAGTGAGGGTTATCATAATAAAATTTCCTTTTTATAATATATATATATATATATATGACTTTACTACAATAAATATATGTATATGTTATGATAATATATAAATTATGATGTAAATTGTAGTCCCCCGCCTGAAACAAGGGTTCCGGCTTAGTGCACCCGCTGTACTCTACTCCAAAGAGTAAAAGGCGTCGATACTATACATGTGCATGTCGACATGAATAATGAATCGATAAACGGAAGCAACATAATATAAATAAATCATCATTGACATGCAATGCACTACATCTTAATCTGTACCAGTCATAATATATAGAATACTGAAACCTTCTGAAATACATCATAAACCAAGACCTAATGCCTTCGAAGCAAATCTCTTGGCAGGTTTCTTCGTTATCAGTGATCTATAGTGATACCTGTTATCTGGAAAGTGATAAATGAGGCAAGTATGAGCGATAGCCAATCTTTTAATCGCTCAGAAAGTAGTCTCACTAGATACGCATGTGGGTCATACATGGGGAGACGGGGTGGCAAAATATAATAACCATGAATATCGAATATAATAAACACGTCTACATTTAAATCAGTATAGCATAACTATAACTGAAAGTAGGTAAATAAGGAAGATTTCACAACATACATAGCATCATCCCGTACGACACCATATAGTGTCCATACTTAGCTTATAATCCATAACTTATACTATCCTTACATATCTTACATGTACTAGACCTTCATGCATAAACACTACATTGACCACTGTAGTGCCATCATAGACTTAAGGAATTCTTAATCATAACCCTAAGGTGACATGATCATGACATGATGCATAAAACATGACTTTTCATAAACATGACTTGCTTTTCATAACTTGCATAACATGAGATTTTCTTAACATGAAGACATAACATTTTCATGATTGGCTATAACACTTTTCATAAGAATAATAACGTACGACATACCGAATAATTCCCCATATAGTACATGTACGACATAATCATCATGAACATATGTACATGTGCCAATGGTAACGCATTACGACTGAGATTCCGTGTCCCAGACCCGGTGTTACACTCAGTCATAATGTAAACATAGGTCCCTGATACCTACCATTCTAGTCCCGATGTCAGGACAGGGCTTCAATATAGCATAACATAATCATGATCATGAACATAACATAACATATCGTGTCTCATCGGATTCATTCGTCTAGTGTTTATTATTCCTATGCATATGAACTTTAAAACATGTGATGCAAAAACATGACTTTTCAAATCTTGATGCGTGCAACTCGTGGGCTCCAACAATTCCACCTTCCAAACGTCCTTCACAAAGGGTTAGGCACAAGGAAGAAGACTTCCCCTTGCTTCCTTAGTGATAAAAACGTGTGGCTTAATTGAGCAAGACCAACACTACAAGATGGTCGTTGATCAGGCAAACCAATATGGCCCTCCTGGATGGCGCCTTTTAGCAATGACAACACCTTCAAAATGTTCAACTTTGAAGGATCTTAACTTAGGTTTTTAATGCAAAACCAAGAAAACAAAGTCTCGCACAAAGTGAAGAAAATATCAAGAATTGTTATTCATTCAAAGTTGTGTTTACAATCGGCCAAAGGGGTCTATTTATAGGCCTTAACCCACGTCCTATCAGCCTTCAAATGACCAGAAATTATTTCAAAATAAGCTAGCTAATAATGTTTGAAACTTGAAAATTATTTGAATTCAAAAGTAAAACAAATCATAGCTAAAAATTGAATTGCTTGCAAGATCCCATTCTCTCCATGTCCAGCCGTGTATGAGAGTCAAATATTGTATTGGAGGAGCTGATTTGATGAGTAGGATATGCTTGGACTTGAATTCAATAGATGGTGGACGTTTGAATTTGAATTAAGGTTGATCTTGAATTCAAACTTGGATTCAATTTGAATTGTGTTCTAGCTCTCTAATCTGGCGTGTTCCATGGATAATGAAGTGTAGAAAACCTGATTTTGATGATGATAAGATGGTTGAACTTGAATTCAAAAGATGGTTGTAAGTTTGAATTCAAACTGAGTTTGAATTTGAATTCAAACTTGGATTCAATTTGAATTGGAATCTATCCTTCCTTTATCCTCCAAGAAGGCGTGTTATAGGCTGGAGATATAGGCTGAAATCTTCTTGAATTTTATGTCTCCAATTGGTTGAAACTTGAATTCAAATTATGGTTGAATTTAAATACAAATTTAACTTCAAATTGATCTTCATCTTCTCTTCAATTTTGGCCGGCCCCCTTGTTGATATTTGGAGATGATTTTGATTTTAATTTGACAAGAGATTCTGTCTTGGACACATTTGAATTTGTCTTTGTGGAGTCAAACATTCCTTTCAAGACAACATTTCTTTTATCTCCTTCTTTTGTGACCCACGCCTACTATGTTCCATTTGGGCCTTCATTTTATTTTGGATCTTTCATGTACCTAATTTACCTACAAAGAAAACACATAAAACAAGGATCACAAGAAACAAGATAAAAATTCAAAACAAAGAACGTACACACTCATGCTTATACACGCTCAAGGTGAAGGTTCAATGAAATGAATCCAAGGAATCTTAGGTTCATCTTGAACATGCTTGTACAAGAAGGTGGCAACTTGACGACAAAGTTCTCTTTCCCTCCTTCTTGTCATAGGGCCCTTGACCTCTTGATGGGACCCTTGATCCTCATCGGACCCTTGATCCTCATCAATCCTCCCCTCCTCAAAAGAATTCGTCCTCGAATCAAGAAGGTCATCAGTGTAAAGGGTGAGGTCAGCAACATTAAAAGTAGGCGAAATTGAACCATACCTTTCGGGAAGATCAAGGATGTATGCATTGTCACCTATGCGTTTCAAAACTTTGAAAGGTCCATCTCCTCGAGGTAACAGTTTTGACTTTATCTCATTGGGAAATCTTTCTTTGCGCAAATGTAACCACACTAAATCTCCGGGTTTAAACACAACTCGTTTTCGATGTTTGTTATCTCGTCTTTCATAAACTTTGTTCTTCTTTTCAAGTTATGTTTTAACTTGTTCATGCAGTTTGTTTATCTTTTCCGTTTTTTGTTTGCCATCAAGACTTGAACGTTCATGCACGGGAATAGGGATCAAACCAAGGGGAGACAAGGTATTAAAGCCATACACGATTTCAAATGGACTATGCAAGGTACCGTGATGGACACACCTATTGTATGCAAATTCTATATATGGTAAACAATTTTCCCAATGTTCAATATGTTTTTGCAAAATGGCACGCAAAAGTTGAGAAAGAGTACGATTAAAGACTTCAGTTTGTCCATCAGTTTGTGGGTGTGCAGTGGTTGAAAACAACAATTGTGTACCAAGTTTAGCCCACAAAACACGCCAAAAATGACTCAAAAATATCATATCTCTATCACTTACAATTGTATGTGGCATGCCATGCAATCTCACAATTTCTTTGAAGAACAAATCAGCAACATGTGTGGCATCGTCAACATTCCTACATGCAATGAAATGTGCCATCCTTGAAAATCGATCAACCACAACATAAATGCTATCGCGTCCTCCTCGAGACCTAGGAAGTCTTAAAACAAAGTCCATGGAAGTGTCAATCCAAGGGGCATCAGGGAAGGGTAAAGGCGTGTAAGGGCCATGTGGTTGGGACTTGGATTTGGCTTGTTTACAAGTGATGCAACTACCACATAACCTTTCGACATCTACGTGCATGTGGGGCCAATAGAAATGTTCTTTAAGAGTCTCAAGGGTTTTGAACACTATGAAATGACCCATTAAACCTCCCCCATGGGCTTCTCTAGTCAATGCTTCTCGTAGGGATGTTTGGGAAACACACAAGTTATGTTCTTTGAAAAGATATCCCTCACGTATGTAAAATTTCCCAAAGGGTGCGTCTTTACAAGCCTCAAAAATTCTGCCAAAGTCATGGTCATTTGGATACAATTCCTTAAGTTATTCGAATTGTAAGAATCGTGAGGATAATGTAGTCACTAACGTGTATCTCCTAGAGAGTGCATCAGCAACTATATTGTCCTTTCCTTGTTTGTACTTAATCACGTAAGGGAATTGTTGCATGTACTCTACCCATTTGGCATGTCTTTTGTTCATCTTTCTCTGCCCTTTAAGATACTTAAGGCTTTCGTGGTCAGTGTGGATCACAAACTCTTTAGGTTGAAGATACTGTTGCCAAGTTTGTAGGGATGTCACGAGGGCATAAGGTTCCTTATCATAGGTAGAGTAATTCAATGCAGCGCCTTTCAACTTCTCACTAAAGTAGGCAATAGGTTTCTTACCTTGGGTCAACACTGCGCCTATACCCACTCCACTTGCATCACACTCGATCTCAAAGGTCTCGTCAAAATTTGGTAACCTAAGTATGGGTGCAGTGTCAGCCTACGTTTAAGCTTATCAAATGCCTGTTGTTGTGGCTCTTCCCACCTAAAAGACACATCTTTTTTTACAATTTCATTTAAGGGTGCAGCTATGGAAGAAAAATCTTTGACAAAGTGTCTATAAAAACTTGCAACTCCATGGAAACTGCGAACTTTCCCTACAGTCTTTGGTATAGGCCACTCCACAATTGACCTAACCTTTTCCTCATCCATTTCTACTCCCTCAGTCGAAATGACAAAGCCTGGGAAAACTACGCGTTCTAAACAAAAAGAGCACTTCTTAAAGTTGGCGTAAAGTTGTTCTTGCTTAAGTTTGTCAAAAACGGCCCTAATGTGGTCAAGATGATCTTCTATGGTTTGGGAATAGATTAGGATATCATCGAAATAAACAACAACAAATCGTCCTATGGACGCGTGCAAGACTTCATTCATTAGCCTCATAAAGGTGCTAAGGGCGTTGGTGAGCCCGAAGGGCATCACTAACCACTCATAGAGCCCAAACTTGGTTTTGAATGCAGTCTTCCATTCGTCCCCTTCTCTGATGCCTACCTGGAAGTACCCTTGCTTAAGGTCGATTTTGGTGAAGAATTTAGATCCGTGCAGCATATCCAACATGTCATCCAGCCTAGGTATGGGGTACCTATACTTGACGGTAATTTTGTTTATGGCCCGACAATCGATACACATTCTCCACCTTCCATCCTTTTTGGATACTAAAATGATTGGGACGGCAGATGGGCTTAGGCTCTCTCGGACTTGTCCACTCGCTAGGAGCTCCTCTACTTGCCTTTGGATTTCCTTGGTTTCTTCGAGGTTGGCTCGATAGGCTGGGCAATTTGGTAACACGGCTCCTGGGACAAAATCGATTTGGTGTTCTATTCCTCTAATGGGTGGTAATCCGGATGGTGGCTCGGAGGGAAATAGAACTTCGTACTCTTGGATAAGGGACGCAACAGAGGTTGGTAGGTTTGGTGGGAGTTCTTATAGGGAAAGGTGACACGACTTAGGAATGATGATGAGGACAGTTTGGTTGCTATAAAGGGCTCGTATGACCTCTCTTTTCTTTACGAAATACCCACACTTCTTTTTGGATTCGTTGACACTTATGGGCACTACCTCTTTTCCCTTGCTCTCTTGTTTTTTGTTCTCACTTTTCATACATTCCACAAATTTTCTCTTAGCTTCTTTCTCCTTAGGATCGGCCCTAGACTTAGACATGCGTTGGTGATCCTCGTGGACTTTGTGTGGTGGAAGTGTATGCAATTTGTACAATTTGCCATTCAATTTGAAAAGATAATGATTCAAATAACCATCATATGTCACATGTCGATCAAATTGCCATGGTCTACCAAGTAAGATATGAATAGCATGCATTGGTGCAACATCGCATAAAACATCATCTTTGTAACTACCAATGCTAATAGAGATCAAAACTTGTTTATTTCCGCTAACTTCACCGCAGTCATTTAACCATGCAAGTTTGTAAGGATGCAGATGATTATCATAGGAAAATTTAGTTTTGTTACCAATTCGATACTAGCTACATTCGCACAAGACCCGGAATCAATGATCTTGGTGCACACCTTACCGTTTATCATGCAATGAATATGGAAGATGTTTTCTCTATGTTGTTCGTGATCATCTAATTTCGGATATGCATTTAAAGCTCTACGCACAACAAGAAACCCTTAGTGTCAAAATCATCTAATGCGCCTAGATCCTCTTCAGGTTCAATTTCATTATCATGCTCTGACTTGTTTTCATGCTCGGACTCAGACACATATTCGTTTGTCTCCTCAATTAACATGATTCGTTTTGCATTAGGACACTCTTTTCCTATGTGACCACGTCCTTGACACTTATAACATTTAATGTCTCTAAACTTGTTTGAGGGATCAGAAGAATTTCTAGAGGGAGTCTTGTGTTGGGTGCGGTCATCACGACGTTGTGTGTACTACACGCGATTGTCCATCCTTTGCGACGCTCGTTGGTCACGTGTTTGGCCTCCTATAGGCCGTGAACTTCCCGTTCCTGAAGGCTTGCTGGAAAACCTTGATGAAGACTGATTAGTACGGTAAGTGGAATTGAAATTAGAGGAACTACGTACCTTTAATTGATGTTCAATCATTTCAGCCATGTGGACCATGGTTGTGAGGCCGAGATAAGGTTAAAGATCAACCCTTTGCGCAATCTCACTGTTTAAACCATGCAATAATCGAGCCTTGGTGGCTTCTTCGGGTTCCTGCAAGTTAGACCTTTCCAACAAAATTTCTAACTCTTTGTAATACTCGTCTACACTTTTGGAACCTTGTTGTAAGTTTTGCAAACTCGTGAAAATAGAACTCTCATAATTGTTTGGGATAAAACGTTGTCTCATTTCAAACTTCATTTCTTCCCAAGTGGCGATTGGCTGTTGTCTTGTCTTAGTTCTATTTCGACACAAATTTGTCCACCAATTTAGTGCATAACCAGAAAACTCAATAGAAGCGTAACTCACTTTTTGTAATTCACTGTAATTGGTCCAAGAAAAGATTAAATCCACTTTTGTTTCCCATTCCAAATATTCCTCCGCATTACTTTTACCATAAAACATTGGAATATTTATTTTGGTTTTGAGAAAATTGTCATCTTGTGGGAAAAGGGGATTTTGGCGTCTTTGATAACCACGGGGAGGGTGGTCATCAAAGTCCTGATCATCATGCTCATATGGAATGTAATCATCATTGTACCTTCTTGGAATATACCTTCTTGGTTGCGTTGGAGGAGCAAACCTTCTTGCCTCGATGTGTGGTGGTCTAAGGTTGTCATCCTCAACTTCTTCTGGGGGGTGGCACCTTGGTTGTGGTAGGGGAATGGCCCTGCTTGTGCCTTGGCCATCACTCGTCTTGTAGCTCCATTCAACATCCTCCAATCGATGCTTGATTACCTCATTGTCATGCATGAGTTTCTTAAGCATCTCCAGCATTTTTTGTTGCGTGTTGTCCAAGGTTTCGGCTTCCTTTGATTTTCTAGAAGCGGAATGAGTGCTGCTCTCCATTTTACCTAAGGAATTGAAACGAAAACAAAAGAAAAAGGAAAGATGCAAACTAACACAAAGAGAACAAACGTTAAGTGATTAGTAAAAACAAACTATGAACACTCCTCTTTCTCTTCTTTTCTCTCTCTCTTACCACTTTTCTTCTTGGATAACCTGAAGTTAAGAAGGCTCAAAGTGATCAATTAAGAAAGTGTGTTGCCAATGCTTCTCCAAATTATAACGATCTCCACTTGTTTCTCCTTTTTGCTTTCAAGTTGCACCAATTAGTATCAAAGTAGGATCAAGCAAAATGGAAACAAACTTGAACTTTCTACAAAGATTCAAAGAAAATAAGCAACCAAAATCGATGTATAAGGCTGAACCAAAGATGAACTAAGGGTTGCTGTGGGCAATCTTTAGTTAATTTTGATTCTATGCACTTACTATCCACAAAATGGTTCAAGTCATGCAACAATCGAACAACCAAGTGTGTGATTTGTTCAAGAAGATCAGGAGATGGAGAATAGAATATAGGAGGACGGCAGTATGGAGTGAAAGGAAATACGGTATCCAAGGTTCTCAAATTATACCAAAAATTTTCCACGTAATGCACAAACGTTTTGCCTTTTTCTTGTCTCTTGTTTTTTTTGTTTTTCTTTTTCTTCCTTGCTATTTCAATTGAGCAAGGTTCATATTCTCTCTTTTTTTGACTAGGGGCAGAATTGAGATTTCACGCGTTTAGCACTTAGCACTTTCGTTTTTGGACAGAATAGTGCAATGTCTTCAAATTGCAGTTTGCAACTTTGACTTGCAACAAAATAACCTTGGAAAGTGAGGGAAATTGGGGTAGGACCAAATTAGGTCAGGGTTAGGGTTTTTGATTTAGGGTTTTTTGAACGTTTTGGGAATTTGCCAAATGGGTTTTTGGGAACTGAATGGGCGGGGTAAATAGACTATTTGGGTTGGTAATTGATGATTTGTGTGATCAATTTTGATAATGGCTAAGGGTAGGACAGAATTGAACCAAAATTCAAATTCTAGGGTTAGGGTTTTTTCGAATGAATTGGGAACTTTGGATGCTGATTTTGTTTGGTAAAGTTGGGTTGGGGCTTGTTGTTAAGGGTGTAAATAAGGTAGTTTGGAATCATGTTGGTGAGTTTTAGGGTTGGGTTAGGGTGGGTGCTAGTTGTGTCGTGGGGTTTTGGGTGGTTTTAGGGTTTGTTTGATGTTGAAAATGGGTGGTGAGACAAGAACACATAGGACTACTTGATTTAAAGCATGAAATCAATCACAATGCAAATCACAAGATGCATATAATCATCACCAACTAAAAGCTTTGGTAGCAACAAGATGATTTAAAAACGAGGTAACTTTATAGGCTGATGGTTGGATTGTTTAAAAAGAAAGCTGAATGTGACCTAAAATGCAACAAACCCTAATTTGTTCAAGTTTGAACGACTCAAAATCATATGTGATGCCGAAAGGAAATAAAAAAATGACACTTGAATGATGAAAAGCAAAAGAAGCAAAATGCAAGGACTCAAAGCAAACCTGGACGTTTTTTGATTTTTTTTGTATGAGATGCAAGACAAATGGCGTGTAGAATGAGGGACAGAAGAAGGACACAACTGAACTTGAATTGACTAGACTCAAACAAAAAGGAAATGATAGATGGTGAAATAGAGTAACCTCTCTCTGATACCAATTTGATGCGTGCAACTCGTGGGCTCCAACAATTCCACCTTCCAAACGTCCTTCACAAAGGGTTTGGCACAAGGAAGAAGACTTCCCCTTGCTTCCTTAGTGATAAAAACGTGTGGCTTAATTGAGCAAGACCAACACTACAAGATGGTTGTTGATCAGGCAAACCAATATGGCCCTCCTGGACGACACCTTTTAGCAATGGGAACACCTTCAAAATGTTCAAATTTGAAGGATCTTAACTTAGGTTTTTAATGCAAAACCAAGAAAACAAAGTCTCGCACAAAGTGAAGAAAATATCAAGAATTGTTATTCATCCAAAGTTGTGTTTACAATTGGCCAAAGGGGTCTATTTATAGGCCTTAACCCACGTCCTATCAGCCTTCAAATGACCAGAAATTATTTCAAAATAAGCTAGCTAATAGTGTTTGAAACTTGAAAATTATTTGAATTCAAAAGTAAAACAAATCCTAGCTAAAAATTGAATTGCTTGCAAGATCCCATTCTCTCCATGTCCAGCCATGTATGACAGTCAAATAATGTCTTGGAGGAGCTGATGTGATGAGTAGGATATGCTTGGACTTGAATTCAAGAGATGGTGGACGTTTGAATTTGAATTGAGGTTGATCTTGAATTCAAACTTGGATTCAATTTGAATTGTGTTCTAGCTCTCCAATCTAGCATGTTCCATGGATAATGAAGTGTAGAAAATCTGATTTTGATGATAAGATAGTTGGACTTGAATTCAAAAGATGGTTGAAATTTGAATTCAAACTGAGTTTGAATTTGAATTCAAACTTGGATTCAATTTGAATTGGAATCTATCCTTCCTTTATCCTCCAAGATGGCGTGTTATAGGCTGGAGATATAGGCTGAAATCTTCTTGAATTTTAAGTCTCCAATTGGTTGAAACTTGAATTCAAATTATGGTTGAATTTAAATTCAAGTTTAACTTCAAATTGATCTTCATCTTCTCTTCAATTTTGGCCGGCCCCCTTGTTGATATTTGGAGATGATTTTGATTTTAATTTGACAAGAGATTCTATCTTGGACACATTTGAATTTGTCTTTGTGGAGACAAACATTCCTTTCAAGACAACATTCCTTTTGTCTCATTCTTTTGTGACACACGCCTATTATGTTCCATTTGGGTCTTCATTTTATTTTGGATCTTTCATGTACCTAATTTACCTACAAGGAAAACACATAAAACAAGGATCACAAGAAACAAGATAAAAATTCAAAACAAAGAATGTAAGGTTCAATGAAATGAACCCAAGGAATCTTAGGTTCATCTTGAACATGCTTGTACAAGAAGGTGGCACCTTGATGACAAAGTTCTCTTGCCCTCCTTCTTGTCATAGGGTCATTGACCTCTTGATGGGACCCTTGATCCTCATCGGACCCTTGATCCTCATCGAATCTTGATTTCATGCAACGCGAGTCCCGGTCATATGAGGGTACCTTGGTCATTCTACATCTTGTAACAACATCACTTACTTATTTTCGTGCTACATATTATAACTTAAGAAAATCCCATTTTTATCCCTTAAAGGGTACCATTCGACCAATATGTCCAAAACAGCCCTATTTTGTATTTTCATCCAACAATACTTTTGTAACATCTATTCCATACATGTATTTCATAATTCATAACTTAAATGCCTAAGCACTTAATTTCTAATTATCTTAACATATCGTCTAGAATTTCATAACTTACATCTTAACATAACATATACATATTAGTATACATAAATGTAGTAAACTCATATATATATATATATATATATATATATATATATATATTGATGAAAGACGGACGGTACCGTCCTGGTGTTTTATTAATAATATAACCCTCACTTGTGGCAGAGGAATACCGTGGTTATATTGGTATCCTAGCTACGGCGGGAGACTCTCCCAAATTAAACAGAATAGTATTAAGAAAATGTACATGGTGCGCACAAAATTAGCTAAGGAAATGACAAGTTTAGTGAAAGTAAAATGAGCTATAGAATGTGCAAATTGACACAAATGATGCGAAGAAATTTGCCCTTGTTTCCACTGCTGCCATTCTTTTGCATAGGGTCCATGATCGTTGAAAAAAAGACATTGATGCTCTGCGTGCTGCCAACTCCAGTGTGACTCCCAAAGAACATAGAAAAACCAATGAGTAAGCTATAGAATATACAGAAGGAACATGTTGATGTTATTGCAAGCTTGATACATACCAACGTTGCCTGCATTCATCCAGAATACAGGCAACCGAAGATGAGGATGCAATGAGTGTGCATGGAGCTGAACTGTGTCCATACGTGCAGTATTCCCCTGAGCAAAAACACACAACAGATAGTCATAAGATATATAAATCAGAATGAAGATAAAAGAAATTAAAGGATAATCCATCAGATTAAAATCATACCAACGTTGCCTATGCCATAAGAAGACATAGGCAACCATATGCATAGCGTGCCAACCCATTGAGAGACATATAATCAAAATCTAAAGGATGGCAATATAGAGTCCAACACGATAGCTCCTCTGACCTCAGCTAGCATGAATGCTAAGGAGGGATAAAGCGTAGCTCCTGAAGATCGAAACCCGTATGTTGCTAAGTTATGAGCTGCCATATTGGTTTCGCGAAAACAGTGCTGAACTGTAGCACCATTTAATCTGAGAAACATGATAGTACGATTTAAGTCTGCAGCATATGATCCCGTGAATATGGACGGGGATGAGAGATTCTGAACAAGCTGTTTACAATCTGTTTCTATCATTATTTGACTATGACGCATCACATAATATATAATGGCATAATGCAACACCATGAGTTCTGCACGTAGTGGTGCTATCGTAGGCAAACCAAAATACATCACCGATACCAGGTTACCATTATGATCACGCAAAATCGCACCACCTGCTGCCGCTGTATTAGACACTGCTGCTTCTACATTTAGCTTTAATTTACCAGTAGGTGGATTTGCCAAATGAACCAGTTGAGGCATCCTCCTCGCAAGCTTTGGAGAAAAATTACGCATCACCAAGTGGGGAATTTGCTGCGAAAATTTGCGATGCTGTGTGGCATCACACCAAGTGTAGACATGTTCCCGAGCTTTTTCAAACAATCGATGATAGGAGAAAATATCACACAAAGTGTACACTTTTATATGTAAATATTGCCTATATATATTTTATACCTTTTTATGTCATGTTACATAGGATACATACTTAGCCTACTTTCATAACTTAACATATACATCGTACATATATACATAGGTATACAATGTAATTAAGTCATTTTTATCATGAATGGCCAAATAGTCACTTCATCATAGAATGGCCAAATGGCCGAATATATTTAAATCATGCACACTACATTAAAACGTCTACATTATTAATAATATATGTTCATTTGCATATGTCAATATTGTTTTTCAACAATTCACACGTTTCACAAAAATATTATAATGAACGCCTACCTACATTAAGAGCTTCACTTTATTATACTTATATTTGATTTTACGTCTAATGTTACTTGTGTCGCATCAATTATACCATATAAGGTTTAGTTCTACAGCAAGTACTTTGTTGTTAATATTTTTGTTACATATTTATTACGTTTGTTTTATGTTATTAGCTTATGAAAAAACATAAATTTTGTAAGAAACTTTTCTACAAACACACAGTAAGTATGAGTTTAGTATGTAATTTCATATTCTTGTAAAGAATCTTGAACATACTTCATGATGATCCAATCTTTCATATAAACATATATACTTAAACTTTTGAAAATCCATGTAGGATCTAGGAAGAGTACTTGCCTTTACCACTTTTCTTACACTTTAACTGAAGGTTCTTCACTTGAGTTGGAAGAAAACTCCTCCTCCTTTGCCTAGGTGACTAACAGTTTTACCCAAAGAAATAGAGAGTTAGTGAACAACTTGTGAAAATGGATAAATGGAAGACGATTAGTTGAACTTAAATGGTGTTGTTACCTTGCTACACCTTGGTTTTCAACCCTCTTAAAATCGGTCATGAAGAGGAGAAATTGGAAGTTCTTGTTGTCTTAAAGAAGAAAGAGGGTTGGAGAGAAGGGAAGTGAGTTGATGGTGTGTATTGAAATGGGTTTCTTCCCCCTTGATAATTTTCAGCTGAAGGAACAAATGGGAGGGGTTGCAGTGGTGGTGAGAAGAGGGGGAAAGGAAAAGTGATGAATTGAAATGGGAGGAGGGGAGGAGTTACCTGAGGGAGAAAGAATAATTTGAAGTCGGAAAAGTTTGACCGAGCATGGGATCCACATTTAAAAAATGCCCACCATTTTTCTTGTCTCCTACTTTGGCCGAAAGTGAAAATGGAGTGAGAAGAGGGATGTTTTGTCTACATGTGAAGAGGAATAATGGTGTTGGGTAGTGGGGAGTTTAAAATGAAAAAGAATTTGTGGCATGTGAGGACTAGGGAGGATAGCAGCCCAGGGTATTGGGGAGGGGGAGAATTTATCTTTTATGCCGTGTAGAGTAAAGTGAGAGAAAATGTGACAAAGATGTGTATTAGAATTATTGTATTGGGTATTTTAATTTGGTTTGATTTATATTCATCGACTTATGTTGCTATCGACTAATTTATTTAAATACCTTGTATGTCCCATACATTCATTAGCTAGTTCCATCCAATCTCATTATATCCTTTAACTTATCTTCCGGTTATTTTTCCAAAGGTTTCTAACCCCGATATTTAATGTCGATGTCTTTATTACTTCTAAATAAAACTTTTAATTCTACCGAAATTTTATCGACATCGATTTACGTTCTATTTTCGTTATTTTATTTCCTTTTCCACTAGCCCAAAATCTCGGGTCGTAACATTCCGCCCTCCTTATAAAAAGTTTCGTCCTCGAAACATAGGTTTATATCGATTTTACACTTAATGATTTACACTTAATTTCTAGCATTATTTCTTAATCACCTATGATTCAGCCTGATCTTCATCGACTTGTGATAAAATTTTCTTATTTCACCATTTTCGTATACCTGCTATCAATTTCTTGTCATCACTTAATTTAATATCATTCAACTTAAATTTCTATTGGTATTATAGCTTTCATGCTCACTAATCTCTGTCTCTAACCATAATTCGATTAATTCTTATAACATACCACTTTCTATTTATGCTTACGGTATTCAACATACGCATACTAATTCCAATCAGATAATCCGATGACCTTCAACATTCATTATTTAACGGCTGATGTGGCCTGACTCATTATGTTCTTATCTCTATTTATATAATCGTATTTTTACCACTATGAATTTATATCCCTAATGCGACTAACATCTTTGACCTACTGTGAACATTTCTAATTTCATCGTCTTATTCATACGCGTACTATTTGTGCAATACATTTATTAAACCCTACTGGTCCTAATTCTTGTAAATTACTTTTTGTAGTTCTACTACACATCAAAGCTTAGACATCCTATGAATTTCCATCAGTATCTCTAAATATTACCCAATAAGTCTAAACCCAAACTGTTAAAAGAAGTTTTATGTTATATTCTAGTTTTCGTACAACACGGGGTGGGTTATCCCTGAACATTGATGTGTCTACAACCATGATAATCCATAAAAAAGACCCGTGGTAGACTTCTTCATCAGTAATCAAAAGATACTGACGTTGAGACTTAAGCTAGGGAAATCACAGATTAGAATTGAGGTATTCCGGTGACTTGCCATTTATAAATACTCAAAAAACTTAAACGACCTACTTATATTCATATTGATCTATACTCTCTGGATTCTCTTCAGCGATATACTAAATCCTTATCAACCTTCCAAAGATCTTCCTTAGTAGGGAAATCACAACAAAACCACAAGAGAGTATGGGTTCTTTGGCCAAAGTATGTTCTACCGTTAACTCGTAACTCCTAGTGTCACAGCTCGTATCTACCTACTACCGTTCTATTTTCTCTTATACCAAGACTTTTGCTTTCGTCTAAGATCATTTCTTACGTCTATTATCATTTCTTAAATTCTAAGATCAGTTCTTAAATTCATGTCATTGTTTACTTATGTGTCCGCAGTGGATCTGGAGACTTTGCTTTGATACCAACTGTAGCTCACCGTCCGAAACCAGGGTTCCAGCTCAGTGCACCCACCGTACTCTACTCCAAAGAGTACAAGGCGTCGATACTATACATGTGCATGTCGACATGAATAATGAATCGTTACACAGAAGCAACATAATATAAACAGATAATCATCGACATGCAATGTACTACATCATAATCTGTACCAGTCATAATATATAGAATACTGAAACCTTCTGAAATACATCATAAACCAAGACCTAACGCCTTCGAAGCAAATCTCTCGGCATGTTTCTTCGTTATCAAAGATCTATCTATCCTGCCCTCAACAAGCCAGTATAGTGGTACCTGTTATGTTTAAAGTGATAAATGAGGAAAGTATGAGTGATAACCAATCTTTTAATCGCTCAGCAAGTAGTCATAGTAGATACGCATGTGGGACATACATGGGGAGACGGGGTGGCGAAATATAATAACCATGGATATCGAATATAATAAACACATCTACATTTAAATCAGTATGGCATAACTGTAACTGAAAGCAGGTAAATAAGGAAGATTTCACAACATACATAGCATCATCCCTTACCACACCATATAGTGTCCATACTTAGCTTATAATCCATAACTTATACTATCCTTATATATCTTACATGTACTACACCTTCATGCATAAACACTACATTAACCACTGTAGTGCCACCATAGACTTAAGGAATTCTTAAAATCATAACCCTAAGGTGACATTTTCATGACATGATGCATAAAACATGACTTTTCAAAAACATGACTTGCTTTTCGTAACTTGCATAACATGACATTTTCATAACATGAAGACATAACATTTTCATGATTGGCTATAACACTTTTCATAAGAATAATAACGTACGACATACCGAATAATTCCCCATATAGTACATGTACGACATAATCATCCTGAACATATGTACATGTGCCAATGGTAACGCATTACGACTGAGATCCCGTGTCCCAGACCCGGTGTTACACTCAGTCATAATGTAAACATAGGCCCCTGACACCTACCACTCTAGTCCCGATGTCAGGACAGGGCTTCAATATAGCATAACATAATCATGATCATGAACATAACATAACATATCGTGTCTCATCGAATTCATTTTTCTTGTGTTTATTATTCCTATGCATATGAACTTTAAAACATGTGATGCAAAAACATAACTTTTCAAACCTTGATTTCATGTGACGTGAGACCCGGTCATATGAGGGTACCTTGGTCATTCTACATCTTGTAAAACATCACTTACTTATTTTCGTGCTACATATCAAAACTTAAGAAAATCCCATTTTTACCCATTAAAGGGTACCATTCGACCAATATGTTCAAAACAGCCGTATTTTGAATTTTCATCCAACAATACTTTCTTAACATCTATTCCATACATGTATTTCATAATTCATGACTTAAATGCCTAAGCACTTAATTTCTAATTATCTTAACATATCGTCTAGAATTTCATAACTTACATCTTATCATAACATATACATATTAGTATACATAAATGTAGTAAAGTCATATATATATATATATATATATATATATGTATATGTATATATATATATAAATGTGTATGTATATATATATATATATTTGTTTTTAGGTGAAGGACGTGCAGTACCCGCCGGGCATTTTACTAATTATATGCCCTCACTTGTGGTGGAAGAATTCCGTGGTTACATCAAGTAGTTATCTAAGGTGTGAGACTCTCCCAAACTAAGCAAAAAAAATATACCAAATACAAATTAAAATTGATAAACCGATACAATCAATTGTCTATCTAATGTAAGAATATATAAAACATGTATATCTCTTCCATCCTGGCGGCAAAATCCCTTAAGCGGATGGTGATGAAAATAAGCACAGCAGTTGATGATACTCCAGTGATCATCCTCGCAACCCAAGAAAGCAAGCATAGAATTTGCCACATGTGGACCGTATGTAAGATTTTGAAAACACAACATGGAGAGTAGAATGACAACATTACCTAGGTTGCCCGAAACCAAGGGGGTATTGGGCAACAGAAGTGAAAAATAGCCATGTCCTACAACTCCACCGTCAGCGATTGTTATTGGGCAAAGGGTAAGCCTCATCATTTGAAAAACATTAGAGATTAGGCACCTAGCAATATGCAAAAAGACATCAAAAAAAGTAGACAACGACACATACCCAACCACCCACATCAGTATGATGCAGGCGGGTAAACTATAAACACTCCACAACAGCTCCTTATACACGGACATATGGTGTATGAAGGTCTGTCTGCAAGATGCCATGCACAAGAGGTGGAAGAGCCGCCTGTAAAGTGAAAACACGTTTTTGTCCGTGCATGATACCATATTACGCTAGAAAATGTGCTACTAAATTTATCTCCCTTGGCCTATATGATAGCGATACATGTGTTGTTGAGAGGATTAATCTCAACCGTGCAAGGTCCGGATTCAATCGCAGGGATACAGCTGCCGGGCGATTTATTGTGTTCAGAATCACCATGCAATCTACTTCCACTTCCAGATTTACATACCCTAGTGTGACAAAAAAAATGAGCGAGAACAACAAAGCCTGAAGTTCCACATGCATAGGAGGTAAAGCAGGTAGCATGAAGCAAATTGCTTGAACTAGCTGCCCTGCCTCATCACGTAATATTTCTCCGGCCGCCACTGCTTTTCTACCAATCGCTGCATCAACGTTCAATTTTAATTTACCATCGCAATACCTTTAGTCTTTTAGATTGCAATGGGGGTGAATAATGCAGTGCAATGAAATATGGGATTGACTCAGCGCACTTAGTCCCCTACATAGACAAACACCATGTATAAATATCCTGACGGATGCCTTCATGTAGCCTAGCAAGAGAAAAGCTGTCATCACCAAACTGTACAGACGCATAAGCTTTCCAGATTACCCAAAACGCAGTTAAAGGAACCACCGCAGCCAATTGGCCAAACATCGTGCTGCGACTCGCATAAGACACCATCGACATAAATATAGTTTAAATGTGTTTTCCATCAGCATAGGTCCTTGAAAAACGTTTTCCAAATGTATCCAAAGTTGTGTGATAATTGGACATTTATAGAAAACATGAGTGAGATCCACTGCAGCACCCCTACAGAATACGCATTAAGTGGGAAAGGAGACAATCCATCAACTTAAATTTTCTGGAAAAGGTAAGGCATTAAACCATAATCGCCAAAGAAAAACTTTTACTGCCGATGATACATTTAGCCACCAAACATATTTTGCATATGAGAAAATCATACCTCTGGTTCGGCAAGTTGTTGGACCGTGCACCTGCAATAAACACCACTAGAGGGGGGTGAATAGTGGTTAGCGGAAATTACACTACAACCCTTTGTTAAAATCCCCTTTGAAAACAGAATCTGCGACCACCTCAGATTCAGAATCCGTTTTTAAAAAATTCACAAATAAATGTACACTACTACAAAAATCGTGAAACTTTCCAGAATTGAACTTCAATGTGTTAGAAATACTTTGTCCAAAAATAAGATACAAATAAGATTGTTTGACCCTTCAAACAAATAAAAAGATTCAGATGGTCAAACAGGACAGAATTGGACAGAATGTTGCTGATTTTGCAAAACGTGTTTCTCTTTGAATACTTGACCAAAAAGATTGATCTTTACATCAAAACACTCCTTAGAAAGTCTAGTTGATGTTTCCAAAATGCGCTGACCTCAAACAATTCTGGATAAATACAGAATTCAAGTTTTTTTAAAACTGGTCAGATTGCAGCCAGATTGGAGCAGTTATCTTGCAAAGACTGAAAGACTAACTTTCCCTTGCTCAAATCAAGTAATTCTTGTTGCAAATGAAAGATAACAGTCTGAAGTATAACTCCACCAAACCTCACGAATTTTAAAAATGTTTAGCTATTTTTTCAAATTGTGAGAAGTTGTGTGAAAACTGCAGTCAGAAACGGGCAAAAATAGAAATAAAGTAACAAGAGAAGAACACCGAAGATTTACCCTGGTTCGGTCAATGTGACCTACTCCAGTCCCAAGGAACATCTTTCCTTGGATTTCATTATCAAATGAACACCTTACAACAAGAGCCAAGCTTGATCCTTGGGTTATACACCAACCCTATTCAAGACTTGGATAATCACCTCTATGCAACTCTTGGTTACAACACCTCTACCACCTATTGATGTAGCCTTATAAATTTGGCTAATCAATCATAAAAATCCAACTCAAGAAGGTGTGTATAATGTAGCTGGACAAAGAAAAATTGGAACACCTTAGCTACACAAAGTATGAACGAAAATATGAGAAGAGAATAGAAAGACAACAATCTTCAATTTTGCTTTCAAGTGTGTGTCCTCTCTTATTCACTTTGCCTCCTATTTATAGTGTGAATAGATGTCATATTCTCTCCAAATTTTAGACCATGTGATGGCTGAGAATTTTGAATTAAATCACATCCAAAATCAGCTCCAACAACATTGTCTCCATTAACTTCAAATTTGAAATTTCAAGTTGACAACTTTTGCCAACTAGCTTGTTTTTGAATTGTCCACTTGCCCAAAAGTCATAAAATGAGTATACCACCTTCTCCACCTGTTTATGGACGTTTTTGATGTTGTATGTATGTATATCAACTCAAATTTTGTGAAAAAAATAATGAATAAGTGTTGACAAGATTATATCAACATATAACACCAAAATTCTTACTTTCTTCTCCTTTACATATTGTGATGAATCTTGCACCAAGGACACATTGTAATCTCTAAAAGTTGATGATTAATATCCTCTTATAACACATATAAGAGGGTCTTCAAAAAAAATAGAATGTGACATCTCAAGTCGTCACATATCCAGCTATAGTCAATAATATCATCGGTTGAGAGAATAAGATATAAGATCACCATATAATCTGCAAAATAATAATAACACAGCTCTAGAATGAAGATAATAATATGCTCAAGAGATTCCTTGTGTGAAAATACCAAAAATACCCTTGGGGGTAAAATGACCAAAATACCCCTTGTGTGAGAAAACTCCAGAAATGCCCCCGATGGTGAGAAATAATCACAATTCCACCTTTGCCAAAGTAATAATACACCCTTGAAATATTTTTTACCATATGATGTTCCTACAAAACTTAAAATACCAATTTTTTCCTTTTTGGTAAGTTGTAGAAACTTCCAAGGCACGTTAGTCACAAGACAATAATAATCACCAAAAACACATAATAAGCACATAATGAGCATGTATAAATCATGTACAAATGAAAACAACCAATTTATCACATTTTAGAAAATTATTTCTAAAAACTCTAGACATCGATCGAAGTGCCTCAGCTTCATAGATCGATGTCTCACATAAAGGTTCAGGTTTTGTCTCTGACCTACATCGATCGATCGATGTGTCTCAGGTTTAGAGATCGATGTCTCACATAAAGGTCTTAAACTTTTCTGCCTTACATAGATCGATCGATGTGAGAGATCTATGTACATAGATCGATCGATGTGCAACAACCTGAGAGATCGATGTTAACTTGTTCAACTTTTTCAACTTTTAATCACATATAACACCATGTGTGACATTTTTAAGTATTCATCACTTAAAATCATGACTTTGAAAATTATCCAAACATATTTCTCAACATTCTCCCCTTTTTGGATGATTTTCAAAATAACCTAACATGATTTTAATGTCACAACTTATAACCAAAAGTTTAACCAAATGTTTTCAACTATGTTTTCAACTTTTAAATAGTATGCCGCTCCCCCTCAACTCATACTCTCCCCCTTAACCTATGCTCCAAAATTTATACCAATAAAAACTTAGCATATGATTCATCATGACTTACCAACTAAAATCGTGTTCTTATTCTATCTCTCCCTTTATTTTGCAAATCATGCAAAAGATAGAACTATACAATGGTATCGTAAGTCATCATTCCTAATTTGGCTCGTAAGTTTTTAAAAGTGGCTTGATTAAGGTGTTTGGTGAAGATGTCAGCGATTTGGTGATCAGTTCTTATATAGTTTATCACTATGTCCTCATTTTGAACATGATCGCAAAGAAAGTCGTATCGCACCTCAATGTGTTTGGCCTTAGAATGAAGCACCGGATTCCGGGAAAGATTGATTGCACTTGTGCTATCGCAGAAAATTGGAATCTTATTCATTTTGATGCCAAAATCATTAAGTTGCTGTTTAAGCCAAAGTATTTGGGTAGTACATAAACTCAAAGTGATATACTCGGCTTCAGTGGTAGAAAGAGCTACACTAGCTTGCTTTTTAGAAAACCAAGGGATCAAATTGGTTCCTATAAATTGACATGTACCGCTAGTGGATTTTCTATCTAACTTGCAACCACCATAATCAGCATCACTATATACGTGTAATTCCAACTTAGCGTTTTTATCATACCACAGTCCTAAGTGATGCTTAAGATATCTAAAGATCTTTTTCACTGCATTGTAATGTGATACCTTAGGACAAGATTGAAACCTAGCACACATACACACACTAAACATAATATCAGGTCTTAATGCAGTTAAGTATAACAATGAGCCAATCATAGACCTATAAAGTGTGTCATCAAAAGGTTTACCATTTTCATCCTTATCAAGTTTGGTACTAACACTCATAGGGGTAGTTGTAGGTTTCAACTCTTCAAAGCCTAACTTCTTAATCATATCATTGACATACTTAAGTTGGCTAATGTGAATTCCTTGAGGGATTTGTTTGATTTAAAGTCCTAAGAAATAATTCAACTCTCCTACCATTGACATTTCAAACTCTGACTTCATACATTCTTCGAAGTCTTTTACTAAAGTAGGGTTGGTTGAACCAAAGATTATATCATTTACGTATATTTGAATTATTAACAAATCATTACCTTTTCTTCTTAGGAATAATGTGTTGTAGATGGTCCTCCTTTGATAATTATTTGCAATAAGAAAGTTTGCAAATCTATCATACCAAGCTCTTGGAGCTTGTTTTAAACCATACAGAGCTTTCTTAAGCTTATAAACATGGTTAGGATTCTTTGGATCTTCAAATCCAGGGGGTTGTTTGACAAACACCTCTTCTTAGATGTATCTATTCAAGAACGCACTCTTGACATCCATTTGGAAGAGCTTAATTTTGCTTAGACTTGCAATCGCAAGTAACAATCTAATTGCTTCTAGTCGTGCAACGGGTGCAAAGGTTTCTTCATAATCTATTCCTTCTTGTTGATTATAACCGTGTGCGACTAGTCTAACCTTATTCCTTGTAATATTTCCTTGTTCATCCATTTTATTCCTAAAGACCCATTTAGTTCCTATGATAGACTTGTCTTCAGGTTTAGGTACTAAGTCCCACACGTTGTTCCTTGTGAATTGATTTAATTCCTCATGAATAGCATCTGTCCATGATATGTCACCTAAGGCTTCCTTTACGTTCTTAGGTTCTAATTGTGAGATTAAGCTATGTCCTTCAAGTTGACTTATATTTCTACGTGTTCTAACCCCAACACTTGGATCCCCAATGATTAGTTCTCTAGGGTGCCACCAATTCCTAGATTGACTAGGTTCACCCTCATCTTGTTCAAATGTTACATTAGTGTGAACGTTATCATATGTAATTGGATCATTAGTTGTATCTTCCAATTTCAGAGTCTCTTGATTTATTTCATCTAAGGGTTCATATATGTCTTGTTCAGGGGGAGTTGGTTCTACAGGCTCAAGTAATACATCATCTTCAAACATATTTTCAACATTTGTTTATTGTTTATGTTGATGTTTATCACTAACTTCAAAGCATGCATTTTCATTGAATTTCACATGTATGGATTCAATTATTTTTCTAGATGCAGGATTATAAAACCCATATGCTCTTGAGTTAGTTGAATACCCAACAAATATGCATTCAATAGATTTTTGTTCAAATTTATCTTGATTATCCTTAGTGTTCAGCACAAAACATTTACATCCAAATACTTTAAGATAATCTATCTTAGGTTGTCTATTGTTTAGCAATTCATAAGGCGTTTTATTTAATTTCTTTCTAATAGTGAGCCTATTTATAATATAGCATGCACAACTAACAGCTTCAGCCCATAAATATTTAGGTAATTTATTTTCACACAACATTGTCCTAGCAACTTCTTGAATCGTTCTATTTTTACGTTCAACAACTCCATTGAGTTGTGGTGTTCTAGGTGGTGAGAATTCATGTTTTATTCCATGTAGTTCACAAAATTTGATTACGTCTTTATTTTTAAATTCTCCACCTCTATCTCTTCTAATTCTTTTAACATTTTCTTCATAAATGTTTTCAAGTTGCTTAATAAGGGTTTCGATTGCTAATGGAGCATCGAATTTGTGTGTTAAGAACAATGTCCATGTGTAGCGTGAGTAATCATCTACTATGACACACACATAGTAGTGTCCACCTAGACTTCTTATCCTACTTGGACCAAATAAGTCTAAGTGAAGCAATTCTAGTACATGACTAGTACTCACTTCATGTTTCGGTTTTAAGGTTTCTTTAATGTGTTTTCCCTTAATACATGTTTCACACATTTGAAAATTATCTAAGTCTAACTTAGGCATTCCTCTAATTAAATTCTTCTTAGACAATTTCTTAATAGTTGAAATTCCTATATGGCCTAATCTTCTATGCCATAAATTTACATCTAAGTCATGTGATATTAGACACTTAACCTTAGCATCTAACATGTTATCTAAGGTAAGAGTATAAATATTACCATCTCTATTTTCTTTTTAAACTATTTCTCCTTTTTCATTTATTATATCACATGAATTGGGAAGAAAAGAGACATTGTAACCACAATCTATGAGTTGTGAAATACTAAGTAAATTATAAGAGAGATTGCTTACTAACAACACATTTCGTATTTGAAATGTGTTAGGGTCCCCAATTGTTCGTTTTCCAACAACTTGTCCTTTGTTGTTGTCACCGAATGTTACTTTTCTTCCATTCTTGATATGTTCTAATTCGATGAATAGTTTGGGGTTCCCCGTCATATGCCTCGAACATCCACTATCTAAAAACCATTTGGTTTTTAGATTCTTTGACTTTGCCTCCTTCTTGCATTCCTTGCGTTTATCCTACAAAGGAGACAAAGTTTTAGATACCCTTTATTTGGGTCCTTGAATGTTAGGGGCATTATTCTTGTTTAGATATCCCTTAGGTATCCAAACTTGAATATACCTTCTAGGCACATTTTTAGCATTGTTATAATTTTGAAAATAAGAAGAATTAGCATATACATGATTATTCCACATAAGTGAAGATGCATTGTTATAAATGTTCTGCCATGGTTGATAATCATTATAGGATGGCCGAATTTTATAATGTGCATAAGGCATGCGATTTTGTTTCTTGAATGGTGCAGTATAAGTATGTTCATAGGCATTCCTATAAGACTTATAAGAGTGTTGCATATACTTAGGTTCATAATATGTTGAATGCATTTTATTATGTCTCGTTGCATTTGTATACATATAGGCATAATTTTTAGGTTGTCTAGATGCAAAGTTTGGCCTAGATGTATAGTTATGCGTGTGTGTTTTTATGGGTGCATGTTGCGTCATCATTTTTGAATAAGAAGAAGAAGGAGTAGAAGAAGATTTAGCAGGCAAGTTTGTTTTTATAACTTTATAAGGTTGTTTCGTAGTTGATGATACAAACTTAGTCTTTTTATCTAATTTGTCATCTTCTTCTTTATATCCCAATCCAGTTTTATCATTTCCATACTTTTGTGATGATATAAGTGTATCTAACATATTTGCACCGGATTTAAATTGTTCTAACATTTTTTCTAAGTTAAGTTTAGAAGACTTAAGTTGTGTCATTTCATGTTCACAAATTTCTAACTTAGACTTTAACATCTTATTTTCCATTTTTATCTTATGTTCATCTTTCCTATATGATTCAATTTTATTCTCTAAAGAATCAAGAGTATTAGTAGACTCTTGTTTAAGAGATTCTAGTTGATCGGAAAATTCCAAGTTGGACGTCTTCAACTTGTCATTTTCTTCAACTAGTTTCTTCTTTTCTTTAGAGAGCCTCTTACAGTGAGCATGCATTCTTAGGAATTCTTCATATATTTCATCAAATGTCATGTCACTATCAGAATCACTAGCAGAAGAAGAACATACCTCGTTGGATATGAAGCAGGCTTGAGCTTCCTCAGTTTCGGATTCTGAGTCAGATGAGTCGCTCCATGTGCTCACCTTCATTGCTCGTTTCCCTTTTCTTGCCATAGACTCCTTTGTCTTTGTCGTTTGAGCCTCCTTGTCCTTGGCTTGTTTATCATTGTTGTTGTTATTATTATTTTTCTTCGTGGGACAGTCGTATGAAATATCTCCTTTTTGACCGCATTCATAACACTTTAATTCTTTATTATACCATTTGTTTATGTTATTCTTCCTAGGTTGAGAAGAAAAAGAAGAAGAATTACGTTGTCTATTCTTATTTGGACGTTTGAAAATTTTTCTTAGTTTTCTAGCTATCAATATCAAGTCATCGTCTAATTCAGTATCACTATTACTATCATCGTTACTAGCATGTGTTTCGGTTGTTTTGAAAGCCATTGACTTACCGGATGACTTAGACAATTCAGACTTTCGTTGGTTTAATTTAACCTCCTAAACTTTAAGATATCCGATCAATTCATCCATCTTAGTGATTGACTTTGTCTCCTCGATTGCAGTCACCTTTGGATCCCATTCAGCAGGGAGGCTTCGTAACACCTTTTGAACCTTCTCACTGTTCGAAAATGACTTCCCTAAAGCTTCAAGGGCATTAAAAATATTAGTAATCCTCAAATCCATAGATGTTATGGATTCGTTTGGTAACATTTTGAAAGTCTCTAATTCAGTCATAAGCATGTTTATTTTTGACTCTTTAACACCACTAGTACCTTCATGCTTTAATACAAGTGATTTCCACATGTCGTGTGCGCTTGTGCAATTTGACACATATCCTGCTTCAGAAGTTGTAAGTCCATTTAAAAGTAATTGCATAACTTTAGCATTCAGGGACATTTTCTTTTTATCATCCGATGACCATTCACTTTTATATTTTTCAACCTCTTGAGTTACTCCACTAACTTGTATAACTTTCATTGGAATGTACGGCCCATCTTCAACTATAGACCATAAATCGATGTCTATAGCCATTAAGAATAACCTCATTCTTAGTTTCCAATGAACAAAATTATTGCCATCAAAAACAGGAGGGCGTTGTGTAGACATACCTTCCAATTCACCTTTGTGAGAAACAATAGCCATAGTATGTACCTTGGATTTAAGACAAGCAGTATATAATGAATCGTTGTTTCTTGGCCTTGTATTGTTCGTATGGTGATGAATCTTGCTTCTTTTGAGTGGTGTTGGTCTGGCTCTGATACCAAATGTTGGACCGTGAACCTCCAATAAACACCACTAGAAGGCGGGGTGAATAGTGGTTAGCGGAAATTACACTACAACCCTTTGTTAAAATCCTCTTTGAAAACAGAATCTGCGACCACCTCAGATTCAGAATCTGTTTTTAAAGAATTCACAAATAAATGTACACTACTCCAAAAATTGTGAAACTTTCCAGAATTGAACTTTAATGTGTTAGAAAAACTCTTTCCAAAAATCAGATACAAATAAGATTGTTTGACCCTTCAAACAAATAAAAATATTTAGATGGTCAAACAGGAGAGAATTGGACAGAATGTTGCTGATTTTGCAAAACGTGTTTCTCTTTGAATACTTGACCAAAACGATTTATTTTTATATCAAAACACTCCTTAGAAAGTGTAGTTGATGTTTCCAAAATGCCCTGACCTCAAAAAATTCTGGATAAATACAGAATTCAAGTTTGTTTAAAACTGGTCAGATTGCAGCCAGATTGGAGCAGTTATCTTGCAAAAACTGAAAGACTAACTTTCCCTTGCTCAAATCAAGTGATTTTTGTTGCAAATGAAAGATAACAGTCTGAAATATAACTCCACTAAAAATCACGAAATTTAAAAATGTTTAGCTATTTTTTCAAATTGTGAGAAGTTGTGTGAAAACTGCAGTCAGAAACGGGCAAAAACAGAAATAAAGTAAGAAGAGAAGAACACCGAGGATTTATCCTGATTCGGTCAATGTGACCTAATCCAGTCCCAAGGAACACCTTTCCTTGGATTTCACTATCAAATGAACATCTTACAACAAGAGCCAAGCTTGATCCTTGGGTTATACACCAACCCTATTCAAGACTTGGATAATCACCTCTATGCAACTATTGGTTACAACACCTCTACCACCTATTGATGTAGCCTTATAAATTTGGCTAATCAATCATACAAATCCAACTCAAGAAGGTGTGTATAATGTAGCTGGACAACAAAAAAAATTGGAACACCTTAGCTACACAAATTATGAACGAAAATATGAGAAGAGAATAGAAAGACAACAATCTTCAATTTTTCTTTCAAGTGTGTGTCTTCTCTTCTTCACCTCGCCTCCTATTTATAGTGTGAATAGATGTCATATTCTCTCCAACTTTTAGACCATGTGATGGTTGAGAATTTTGAATTAAAGCACATCCAAAATCAGCTCCAAAAACCTTGTCTCCATTAACTTCAAATTTGAAATTTCAAGTTGACAACTTTTGCCAACTAGCTTGTTTTTGAATTGTCCACTTGCCCAAATGTCATAAAATGAGTATACCACCTTCTCCACCTGTTTATGGATGTTTTTGATGTTGTGTGTATGTATACCAACTCAAATTTTGTGAATAAAAAATAATGAATAAGTGTTGACAAGATTATGTCAACATATAACACCAAAATTCCTACTTTCTTCTCCTTTACATATTGTGATGAATCTTGCACCAAGGACACCTTGTAATCTCTAAAAGATGATGATTAATATCCTCTTATAACATATATAAGAGGGTCTTCAAGAAAAAATAGAATGTGACATCTCAAATCGTCACATATCCAGCTATAGTCAATAATATCATCGGTTGAGAGAATAAGATATAAGATCACCATATAATCTGCAAAATAATAATAACACAGCTCCTGAATGAAGATAATAATATGCTCAAGAGGTTCCTTGAGTGAAAATACCAAAAATACCCTTGGGGGTAAAATGACCAAAATACCCCTTGTGTGAGAAAACTCCAGAAATGCCCCGATGGTCAGAAATAATCACAATTCCACCTTTGCCAAAGTAATAATACACCCTTGAAATATTTTTCACCATATGATGTTCCTACAAAACGTAAAATACCAATTTTGCCCTTTTTGGTAAGTTGTAGAAACTTCCAAGGCACGTTTGTCACAAGACAATAATAATCACCAAAAAACACATAATAAGCACATAATGAGCATGTATAAATCACGTACAAATGAAAACAACCATTTTATCACATTTTAGAAAATTATTTCTAAAAACTCTAGACATCGATCGATCAAAGTGTCTCAGCTTCATAGATCGATGTCTCACATAAAGGTTCAAGTTATGTCTCTGACCTACATCGATCGATCAAAGTGAGAGTTCGATGTACATCGATCGATCGATATCTCTCAGGTTTAGAGATCGATGTCTCACATAAAGGTCTTTAACTTTTCTGTCTTACATAGATCGATCGATGTGAGAGATCTATGTACATAGATCGATCGATGTGCAACAACCTGAGAGATCGATGTTAACTTGTTCAACTTTTTCAACTTTCAATCACATATAACACCATGTGTGACATTTTTAAGTATTCATCACTTAAAATCATGACTTTGAAAATTATCCAAACATATTTCTCAACACAAGTGTCTTAGGATATCATACCACTGCCCAGCCCCGCCAATGATGTCGATTTCCCCACACAAAATTCAAAATTTTTCCTATTTAGCTCAACAATGACACTCGTTGGTAGCTTTGCCGCAGCCATGACATGGATCGGCATGGTCGAAAGGGCCGATTGAATGAGTGCGAGCCTGCCTGCCATGCTTAATAACCTTTGCGACCATCCCGCTAAACGCGAATCAAAATGAGCCAATAGTGATGTACAGTACTGGGATCGATTGATCCCCTTAAACAGATAAGAGCCCAAGTATTTAATAGGCAATTCAACAATGCGCATATTTAACACTACCGCTATGCGGTTCAGAGAAACTCCCTCCCCAGCCATCAACTGACTCTTATGATAGTTGACTAGCTGTCCTGATGCACTTTGATATTGCTCTAGGAATAATTTGAATCTTCTTAGATTATCAACTGATCCATTCAAGAGGACTAACAAATCATCCGCAAAACCAAGATGAGAAATTACATGCGATCGTCCACCATGAAAGCCTCGTAATAAGCCTGACCGAAACAAAGCATTTATACCCCGTGAAAATCCCTCTGAAGCCAAGATGAATAGTAGAGGCGATAATGGGTCACCCTGTTTAACACCTCTGGATGGCGCAAAAAAACCACATGGCTTACCATTAACGAATACTGAGCAGTGAGTAGCCGACAAATTATTCATAATGAGCCGGATAAATCTTTGGTGAAATCCGAATGCTTGTAGGAGCTTTCCCAAATACTGCCAAAAGACTTGATCAAATGCCTTTGCGACTCTTCCGATGTAGTATATGGACCATTTCTTTTACTAACAAAATTTGCTCCGAGATTCCACGGCCTGTCATAAATCCTGCTTGTTCCAAAAAAATCAGTCGAGGCAACAATAGGCTTAAGCGATTGGATATAATGCGTGTTACCACCTTAGACAGGAAATTTGTCAAACAAATGGGGCGGTAATCCGCAAATGTATTTGGATTAGTAATCTTTGGGATCAAGCATATTAAAGAAGCTGCCATCGCTTTGGGAATAGTAATGCCTAAGAAAAACTCCTGAACACCCAGCAATACATCTAATTGAATCACCTCCCAAAAATGCCTATAAAATGAACCAGGAAAGCCATCTGGGCCCGATGCACTGGATGGACTTAGTTGCCACATCGCTGCTCTTACCTCAGTCGTCTGTGGCAACTCTAACAATAGCTCATTATCCGATGATGTCAAAACTGAAGGTATATACTGCAGTACTGAATCATGATCAGTGGTCTCTTCCGCCGTAAAGAGATGTCGAAAAAAGCGAACTGCTTCATCTTGTATAGAAGCTTCATCATAACACATCGTACCATCTGTCTTGCAAATGGTAAGTATGGATTGTCGATGCTTTCTGACCTTAACTGTTCGATGATAGTAAGTCGTATTTGAATCACCCTCTTTAAGACACTTGACATTAGCTTTCTGCTTCCAGCAGATATTGGCTCGCTGTTGAATCCTTATAAGCACCGCTTTAGCCTGATGATAAGACGTTCTGGTGTCTTCCGACGGAGAGGGGTCATATGCCCTTTCTGTTCTGACCGTTTCCTCCTCTGCTGCCTGTAAATCCGTGAAGATGTTCCCAAAAATACTTCGGTTCCATCATCTAAGATCAGACTTAAGTTGACGCAGATTATCGTAAAAGCCATACATCCCCCCATTGTTGGATACGACCTCCAGTGAGCTCGAACATAACAATCGAAATCCGCATGGGTAGTTCAAGCCTCCAGGTAACGAAAGTAGGAAGGACCCTTGGGAGAGGCCAACTGACACGTTAAGAGCAAAGGTGCGTGATCCGATGTTGCCCAATGTAAATGATGAACTTAACATTTCTCAAAAATATCCAACAAATCTGATGTAGCCAAAAAACGATCTAGACGATGCCATACTCTGCCGAGGCTACGTCCGTCTGACCATGTAAAACGAGAGCCTTGAAAAAGAAAATCTAGCAATTCACCTGACTCCACAAATTGCCTAAAATCAGCAAGTGTACAAATGGATGGCGTAGACCGTCCTTTGTGATCATCCAAAGATAAAAATGTGTTGAAGTAGCATCCAATAAGCCATGGCTGTGTCATATATTTTTATATGTAAATATTGCCTACATATATTTTATACCTTTTTATGTCATGTTATATAGGATACATACTTAGCCTACTTTCATGAATTAACATATACGTCATACATATATACATCGGTATACAATGTAATAAAGTCATTTTATTTTGAATGGCCAAATAGTCACTTCATCATAGAATGGCCAAATGGCCGAATATATTTAAATCATGTACACTACATTACAACGTCTACATTATTAATAATATATGTTCATTTACATATGTCAATATTGTTTTTCAACAATTCACACGTTTCACAAAAATATCATAATGAACGCCTACCTACATTGAGTGCTTCACTTTATTATACTTATATTTGATTTTACGTCTAATGTTACTTGTGTCGCATCAATTATACCATATAAGGTTTAGTTCTACAACAAGTACTTTGTTGTTAATATTTTTGTTACATATTTATTACGTTTGTTTTATGTTATTAGCTTATGAAAAAACATAAATTTTGTAAGAAACTTTTCTATAAACACACAGTAAGTATGAGTTTAGTATGTAATTTCATATTCTTGTAAAGAATCTTGAACATACTTCATGATGATCCAATCTTTCATATAAACATATATACTTAAACTTTTGAAAATCCATGTAGGATCTAGGAAGAGTACTTGCCTTTACCACTTTTCTTACACTTTAAGTAAAGGTTCTTCACTTGAGTTGGAAGAAAACTCCTCCTCCTTTGCCTAGGTGACTCACAGTTTTACCCAAAGAAATAGAGAGTTAGTGAACAACTTATGAAAATGGATAAGTGGAAGAAGATTAGTTGAACTTAAATGGTGTTGTTACCTTGCTACACCTTAGTTTTCAACCCCCTTAAAATCAGCCATGAAGAGGAGAAATTGGAAGTTCTTGTTGTATTGAAGAAGAAAGTGGGTTGGAGAGAAAGGAAGTGAGTTGAAGGTGTGTAGTGAAATGGGTTTCTTCCCCCTTGATAATTTTTAGCTGAAGGAACAAATGGGAGGGGTTGCAGTGGTGGTGAGAAGAGGGGGAAAGGAAAAGTGATGAATTGAAATGGGAGGAGAGGAGGAGTTACCTGAGGGAGAAAGAATAATTTGAAGTCGGAAAAGTTTGACCGAGCATGGGAGCCACATTAAAAAAATGCCCACCATTTTTCTTGTCTCCTACTTTGGCCAAAAGTGAAAATGGAGTGGGAAGAGGGATGCTTTGTCTAGATGTGAAGAGGAATAATGGTGTTGGGTAGTGGGGAGTTTAAAATGAAAAAGAATTTGTGGCATGTGAGGTTTAGGGATGACAACAGCCTAGGGTATTGGGGAGGGAAAGAATTTATCTTTTATGCCATGTAGAGTAAAGTGAGAGAAAATGTGATAAAGATGTATATTAGAATTATTGTATCGGGTATTTTAATTTGGCTTGATTTAAATTCATCGACTTATGTTGCTATCGACTAATTTATTTAAATACCTTGTATGTCTCATACATTCATTAGCTAGTTCCATCTAGTCTCATTATATCCGTTAACTTATCTTCTGGTTATTTTTTCAAGTGTTTCTAACCCCGATATTTAATGTCGATGTCTTTGTTACTTCTAAATAAAACTTTGAATTCTACCGAAATTTTATCGACATCGCATTTACATTCTATTTTCATTATTTTATTTCCTTTTCCACTAGCCCAAAATCTCGGGTCGTAACATTCCGCCTTTCTTATAAAAAGTTTCGTCCTCAAAACTTAGGTTTGTATCGATTCGACACTTAATTTCTAGCGTTATTTCTTAATCGCCTATGATTTAGCTTGATCTTCACCGACTTGTGATAAAATTTTCTTATTTCACCATTTCTGTATACCTCCTATCAATTCCGTGTCATCACTTAATGTAATATCATTCAACTTAAATTCCTATTGGTATTACAGCTTTCATGCTCACTCATCTCTTTCTCTAACCCTAATTCAATTGATTCTTATAACGTATCACTTTCTATTTATGCTTACGGTATTCAACTTACGCATACTAATTCCAATCAGATAATCCAATGACCTTCGAAATTCATTATTTAACTCCCGATGTGGCCTGACTCATTATATTCTTATCTCTATTTATATAATCGTACTCTTATCACTATGAATTTATATCCCTAATGCGACTAACATCTTTGACCTACTGTGAACATTTCTAATTTCATCATCTTATTCATACGCGTACTATTTGTGCAATATATTTATTAAACCCTACTCGTCTTAATTCTAATGAATCACTTCTTATAGTTATACTACACATCAAAGCTTAGACATCCTATGAATTTCCATCAGTATCTCTAAATATTACCTAATAAGTCTGAACCCGAACCGTTAAAAGAAGTTTTATGTTATATTCTAGTGTTCGTACAACACAGGGTGGGTTATCCCTGAACATTGACGTGTCTACAACCATGATAATCCATAAAAAAAGACCCGTGTAGACTTCTTCATCAGTAATCAAATGATACTGACGCTGAGACTGAAGCTAGGGAAATCACAGGTTAGAATTGAGGTATTCCGGTGACTTGCCATTTATAAATGCTGGAAAAACCTAAACGACCTACTTATATTCATATTGATCTATACTCTCTGGTTTCTCTTCAGCGATATACTAAAGCCTTATCAACTTTCCAAAGATCTTCCTTAGTGGGGAAATCATAGCAAAACCACAAGAGAGTATGGGTTCTTTGACCAAAGTATGTTCTACCGTTAACTCTTAACTCCTAGTGTCACAGCTCGTATCTGCCTACTACCGTTCTATTATCTCTTATACCAAGACTTTCGCTTTCGTCTAAGATCATTTCTTACGTCTATTATCATTTCGTAAATTCTAAGATCAGTTCTTAAATACATGTCGTTGTTTACTTATGTGTCCACAGTGGATCTGGAGCCTTTGCTCAGATACCAACTGTAGCGCCCCACCCGAAACCAGGATTCTGGTTCGGTGCACCTGCCGTACTCTACTCCAAAGAGTACAAGGCGTCGATACTATACATGTGCATGTCGACATGAATAATGAATCGATAAGCGGAAGCAACATAGTATAAACAAATCATCATCGACATGTACATGTTTATGTTGCTTCCGCTTATCGATTCATTATTCATGTTGACATGCACATGTATAGTATCGACGCCTTGTACTACTCGTAGTAGAGTACTGCGGATGCACCATACCGAAACCCTATTTTTGAGCGGGGCACTACAATTGGTATCAGAGCAAAGGCTCCAGATCCACTACGGACACATAAGTAAACAACGACATGGACTTAGGAAGGAATTTTAGAATTTAAGAAATGATCATAGACATAAGAAACGATCTTAGATGAAAGCGACAACCTTAGTATAAGAGAAATAGTACGATATTAGGCAGATTCGAGAAATCAGAGAGTATAAGTAAGTCGTTTAGGCTTTCCGACATTTATACAGGTCAAGTCACTGGAATACCTCAATTCTATTTTTCTGTTAGTAACATAGTTTTCATAAACTGTAATTTCCGCAATTTCAAGTTCAGCTCTAGTTGGGATAATATTTGGAGATAGTGATAGAACTTGGTAGGATGATTAAGAATTATAACGATTAGAGTTTGGTAAATATATTGTACAAAAAGTACGTGTATGAATAAGCAGATGAAATTAGAAATTTTCATAGTAGGTCAAAGATGTTAGTCGCATTAGGGATGTAAATTCATAGTGATAAGTACGATTATATATGAATAAAGATAAGTATATAATGAGTCAAGCCACATCGGGAGTTAAATTATGAATTTTAAATGTCGTCAGATTATCTGATTGGAATTAGTATGCATAAGTAGAATCGAAGTAAGCATGACTAGATTGGAGTTGATATAATTTAACTGGATTAGGGTTAGCGGCTGAAATTGGTAAGTATAAAAGTTACTGTAACGCGTAGAAATATGAGGTTGTAGAATACCTAAGTAGATTGACAGGAGGTATACGGAAATTGTGAACTAAGAAAAATTTTATCATAAGTCGATGAATACTAAGCTAAATCATAGACGATTAAGAAATAACGCTAGAAATTAAGTGTTTAAATTATCAAGGATAAAATCGATACAACCCCTAAGGTTCGTAATTAAGAAAAGTTTTATCATAAGTAAGTGAATATTAAGCTGAATCATAGGCGATTAAGAAATAACGCTAGAAATTAAGTGTTTAAATCATTAAGGGTAAAATCGATACAACCCCTAAATTTCAAAGACGAAACTTTTTATAAGGTGAGAAGAATGTTACGATCAGCATTTCTGGGTCAGTGGAAAATAAAATAAAATGATGGAAAATAGAACGCAAATGCGATGTCGATAAAATTTTGGTGGAACTTAAATTTTTATTTAGGATTAATAAAAACATCGACATTATATATCAGGGTTAGAAACGCTCGGTAAAATAACCAAACAATAAGTTAACAGATATAGTGAGAATTGACAGGACTAGATAATGAACGTTTTGGATACACGATACGATTTAAATAAATTAGTTGGTAGCAACCTAAGTCGGTAAATATAAATTACACCAAATAAAAATACCCGATACGATAATTCTAATACACACTTTCATCATATTTTCTACCATTCTATCGTACATGGCATAAAGACAAATTTTTCCCCTCTCCAAAACCCTAGACCGTCCCTACTCCCCAAAAAGTCAAGACTTCTTTCTCTTTTTTCTTACACACTCTTACTTTTCATCATACCCTACACCTAAATTTTACCACCCGTCACTCCACTAAAGTTTTCTTCTCTTTCCTCCCTCCCTCTCACCTCACGTTAATTTCCTTTCCATTTTCCCCCTAAACCCTTACAACCCTTTACTTTTGTTCCCTTCACATGTTACTACCCTACTTCCAAAGAAAATCATATTCCTTTTTCCATACCCCCACTTTTGGGTGGAGCTACAAGAAAGGGAAAAATATTTTCTCTTTTCATCCATTACCCATCTCACTTTCTTACACAATTCAAACCACCATTATCCTCTTTCCACTTTCTCCCAACACTTCATTTCTTTTCCTCCTCCCTCCCTACACTCAAAAAAACGTCTAACCTCCTCTCTCTCCCTCTCGTTTTCATTTTCAACTCACTCCCCTCTTCTTACACTCTCTTTCGTCTCCAAGACATCAAAGAAATCTCCAACTCCTTTATTCTCATATTGGCCAAAAGCTTCCCTCAAGAATAAGGAGAAAATTTTTCTTCTCCTTTCTTCACTTCAACATCATTCAAACCAAGCTCCATAAATCCTTAATCATTTAAGAGTGCTTCACGAAGATTTTAGAACTTAGAATCAAGGGAGAACAAGGTATGAAACTTTATGTAGTTCAAGCTACATTCTTTTATCTATATAGCTTCATAAGTTGCTCACTAATCTTCTTATTTTTGGTCCAAAACCGTGAGTTCCAACAAAGAAGGAGGAGAAGGTTTTCTTCCAGCTAAGTCAAGAAATCTTCACTTTCACACTATGATCAAGTGATAAAGACAAGTACTCTTCCTAGATCCTACATGGATTTACAAATGTTTAGGATATATCTTTATATCAAAGTTGGATCATCATGTAGTATATTCAAGATTGTTCCTGAAGAATGTATAAAAATCTACGTTTGATGTGATATAGATATGTATATACATACTATATATTCGCATACAGCCCTAGGCCTTTTTAATGAATATAAATTTAATTTAGTATATATATATATATGTAGATTTATACTTGTATATGTATCAAAAGATGTATATGTGTGTGTGTGTGTGTGTGTGTGTGTGTGTGTGTGTGTGTGTGTGTGTGTATATATATAGACACACACACACATACTCACACATGGCCATAAATGGTCTTTTGATGATGAAATGTATTTAGTATTTACTAAACATACTTATACGTATAATGTATAAGAATATGTATATATGCAAATATACATACATATTCCATACGTATATATGTGTTAGAATTATTGGAAAATGTGGATGAATATATATGTATATCTACAGCTATAGTATATCTTTAAAGTTAGAGAGTTATTTACATATTATAAATACATATATGTATATAGTATGAAAATAATATAAGGGGGCATGTATAAATGAGTTACGGCCAAGGGGCCTTTTAATGACTTTAATATCTTTTACATACATATATGTATAATGTATATACTAAGATATGAAAATGAGTAAGCTATGTTTAATAGATAATATGTAATAAATTGTATTTATATATATAAGTATACACGCTTATAATTTTTGGGCATGAGGTTTTTTAGATTAAAATGGCTTTAATGTTCTTTATGTACCCATATGTATAATGTATATGTGAAGATATGAAAAGGAATAAATTATGTGTTTCATGAAACATGTCATAAAAATGTATATATGTATAAATATACCTACCTACATAATTCGGCCATATAGCCTATAATGTTAAAAGTGGTTCTAATATATTTATATACACACACATGTATAACATATATGTTAAGATATCAAAATGAGTAAGTTTTGTATACAATTTAATATGTCATAAAATGATTTTATATAAGTATGTATATCTACATGTATTTCGACCATTAGGCCTTTTTATGCTGAAATGATTATAATATACTGTATATACACATACATATATGATATATATATATATATATTGAAATATGAAAATGAATAAGTTATGTATAGTATAATATGTCATAATTTGTGTAGATATATAAGTTTATCCACTTACATGCATTTTAGTCATCAAGCCTTTAAGGTTAAAAATGGCTTTAAAGTGTTTTACGTACACACACTTGAATAATGTATATGTTAAGTTATGAAAGGTATGTATTCTATGTAACATGTCATACAAAGGTACAAAATATATATAGTCAATATGTACATATATAAGAATACGGCTACAATGCATCTCATAATGTGTGTGTGTGTGTGTGTGTATATGACTTTACTACATGTTATGTATACTAGTATGTATATGTTATGACAAGATGTAAGTTATGATGTATATTATGAAATTCTAGGCGATATGTTTAGGTAATTATAAATTAAATGCTTTAGGCATTTAAGTTATAAATTATGAAATACATGTATGGAATAGATGTTACGAAAGTATAGTTGGATGAAGATACAAAATGAGGGTTGTTGTGGACATGTTGGCCGAATGGTACTCCCTTGGGGGTAGAAAGGGTATTTTCTTTAAGTTATGATATGTAGAAGGTAGATAAGCAAATAATGTATAATGATAAGATATAGAATGACCAAGAGACACTCATATGACCGAGTCTCACGTTGTATGAAATTAAAGTTTGAAAAGTTATGTTTTTGCATCGCTTGTTTAAAAAAGGTTCATATACATACGAATAATAAACACTAGACGAATGATTCCAATGAGACACGATATGTTATGTTATGTTATGTTATGTTCATGATCATGATTATGTTATGTTATGTTGAAGCGATGTCCTGACATTGAGACCGAAGTGGTAGGTGTCAGGGGCCTATGTTTACATTATTACTGAGTGTAACACTGGGTCCGGGACACGAGATCTTAGTCGTAATGTGTCACCGTTCGCACATGTACATATGTTTATGATGTTTATGTCGTACATGTACTATATGGGGAATCATTCGGTATGTCATGCGTTATTATTCTTATGAGAAGTGATATAGCCGACGATGAAAATGTTATGTCTCCATGTTATTAAAATGTCATTTTATGCAAATTATGAAAATCACGTCATGTTTATGAAAACTCACGTTATGAAAATATTGTTATGAGAAGTTATGTTTTATGCATCATGTCATGACCATGCTATCATATGTTACCTTCAGAAGATCCTTAAGTTACGATATCATTGATCTTATTATGAGTTATGAGCTAGGAGCTAAGTATGGACACGATATGATATTAAAAACCAGGTATAAAGAGACAGTGATATGTTACATTGATTAATTCTCCTTGTTTTACGTGCTTTAAGTTCATATGTATATTATAGCATTTTACTTGTTAAAATAGAGACGTGTTTATTATGTTCGTTATACATGATTATTATACTTTGTCACCCAGTCTCCCCATGTGTGATCCACATGTCGTATCTAGTAGGATTACTTGCTGAACGATTAAAAGTTGGCTGTCGCTCATACTTGCCTTACCTATTTACAGATAGCAGATATCACTAAGCCGACTTGTCAAGAACGGGCTAGACAAATCTTTGATAGCAAGGTAGTGTGCGGAGAGATTATATTGAAGAGGTTATTTATGGGATCATCATGTATTCAGAGTAATTCAGTGTATATCACCGGATGATTTGTAGTGACGGATATCGATTGTATTTTGTTTATGTTTATGTTGCTTCCGCTTATCGAATCATTATTGATGTCTACATACACATATATAGTATCGACGCCTTATACTACTCGTAATAGATTACGGTGGGTGAACCATGTCGAAGCCCTAGTTCTAGGCGGGGCGCTACGAGATGGATGTCAAAACTGCATTTTTAAACGGAGAACTCGATAAAACCATTTACATGGTTCAACCACCTCAATTTGAGGTGGGAGATCCAAAAGGCATGGCTTGTCGACTAAAGAAATCCATCTACTGCTTACAACAAATGATGTAAACATGTTGAGCGACATCAAAGCCTTTCTGAGAAAACATTTCGAGATGAAAGACCTTGTTGAAGCTTCATTTGTTTTGGGCCTTGAGATACGGAGGAATCGTACCTAAGGTATATTAGGTCTCTCACAACAAGCATACATCGAAAAGGTGTTGAAGCGGTATAGCATGGATAAGTGTAAACCACTTAATAGCCCTGTGGCAAGAGGAGACAAATTCAGTTTGAAGCAATGTCTCCAAACAGAGTTTGTACGTCCGGAAATGAGGAATACTCCATATGCTTCTATAGTAGAGAGTATTATGTATGCCCAAGTATGTACACGACCAGATTTGGCATTCATTATGGGAATGTTAGACAGATACCTCTTTGATCCAAGTAAGGATCACTGGACTGCATCGAAGAGGGTGCTGAGATATTTACAAGGAATGAAGCAAGACGTACTGACATATCAGAGATCTGATAAGTTAGAGATCACTCGATATACAGATTCCGATTTTACTGGATGCCAGGATAGCATGAAATCGACTTTGGGCTGCGTGTTTACTCTAGCCGGAGGTGTGATCTCATAGAAAAGCGCAAAATAGACCGTATTGGCGCCTCTACTGTAGCGACCCGTCCTGAGCCTTAGTACTCGAAATGACTCACCCGCCGTATCTCACTAAGGAGATTACAAGGCGTCGATACAATTCAATTACACGTTATCACAATAACGTAAATCGATATCAGTGGAAGTCATAAACTAAAAACCTCGATAAAATAATCAGAATCATTAAACAATGTCTAAGAAAATCTAAATCGATACACTGGTTAAATGTAGATAAACACTGATCCCCAAAATACATAAACCTCGAATATCGAAATAACTGCCTCAACTAAATCTTCGAAAGTCTCATCCGAATATCCTCACTCTCGAAATCTCCTGTCCTGATTTTCCCCGGTATACTAACCCTTTACCTGTCTACCTGCAAAACTGATTAATAGGGGGGTGAGCGATATACATCGCTCGCAAGTAGCCCGACTATATTTACTATGGGATCATACATGGAGAAGCAAGTGCCAATAAAATAACCAAATAACAAAATATAAAATAGCATGCTTCTCTTCGCAGATAGAGTTTATCTTTTTACCTTTTTAACCACTCAAGCAAGTGATAACACATAAAGAACAACAACCATAACTAACACCAATAACCGAATCGTAGGACAAACACACGTTCACCCAATAAAATGCAATTGCAACTTCATGATACATGTCTTTTCACACTACCATGTCACATACCCGATCGCATCAAATCACATGTCATGCTCTTTCTGTCCATGTATGCAATGCATGTCCCGGGGTCCTAACACACGCTCCGTAACATGGAGTCATCGAATACACGTTCCGTAACATGGAGTCAGTGAACACACGCTTCGTATTATAAAGTCACTTGCCCAGAAGGGATGCACGTGCCATGAATACTGTACACTTTCACACTTTCGTTTCTCCTATGTTGCATGCTCCGTTCTATATTGCGTATTACCTATATTGCGCAGTTACCGTATATTGCGTGGAGTTCATTACTGTATTTTATCTCCTACCGTTATTTTATCTTTCTAAACTTTATATTAGGTTTCTACACTTTATTTTATCTTTCCGAGGCTTTCAACCACTTAATTCTTTTATTTAATCATTTCCATCTTCCCCTACTTTTTTTTTCTCTTGCATTAGTTTTTCTGTTTTTTTCACTCTCCTTTCCTCCCTTTTTTTCCTTTTATTTTATTTTAGTTATTTTATTTTATGGGTTTCTAAGTTCCTTATTCCGGCTAACAACAATTATTCACCATTATAATATAGATAACTTTAGATATCATAGATAAGTTGGTAAAAAATATTTTATATACTGATATATATATTTCAACTCTAAACATAATATAAATAAGTATACTTCTATTCCAAAAAAATTTATATAATTAAAAATATATTTAAATCCGAAACTACTATACATACATATCAAATTTTGTCCGAAAACGGTTTAAACAATTATACATATTTAAATTCAAAAATAATATAAGAAACTATATAATTCTAATGGAAAATAACCTATTTTATATATAGCTTTAAATCTGAAAATATTATAAGTGATTATATAATTACATGTTCTATCATAATTTTTTTTCCTTTTTAACTTTCGGCCCTCTTTTTTTCCTTTAAATCTCTCGGCCATCTTTTCCATGAAACTGAATGCAATTTGAAATTTCATAAAAGTGCAAAGATTCTTTTTTTTTTCTATTCACTCATCACAGCACAATCATCCACAAATTCATGCACACACAATTAACAATTCATATATTAAATTCACTATAAATGCATGTATATTTAAGCACCAAGGCAGTAGTGTTCAAAAACAAAACAATTTAATTTTTAACATATGTTTACATAAATATTTCTTCGGCACATATATACCCATATACATATATATGATCGATACACAATTACATCGAATACGTATATATATTCAACCATCTATGCAATCACAAATAAACGTGCATGATCCGATTTGATACGAAAATAGCATAATAACGTTAGAAGACATAGCAAATATAGTAATGTTACTTTCCTCGTGTCTCGATTATACGCGATATACGAAGAACGAATCAAGGATTGGCTGAATCTCTTCCCATGTGCTGCGGCAAAATTTCACCTTTTTGGAAAACAAGGAGGCTGGCCGCTGGTTGAAATATGAGAATGAAGAATCGGATTTGGAATAATAAAGGCTGCCATTTCTTGATTGTATGAAGTTTGATGTAATTTAAATTTTGGGAGAAATAAGGTGGTTGCCTTTCTCTTGCTAGCGGCAACAATCTCTGGAGTAAAGAAGGCAGCCCCTTCCTGCTGGCAACGTTTGGAATTTCCTGGGGTGGGCTGCCGTTTATTTGAAGTATAAAGATGATAAGAGTTGTGTTGTGTGTATGTATAGATATATATGGTTTAGGTTATCTTATTCTACTGTGATTAAGATTTTTTTTAAAAAATTCAATAAAATCTATCATATTCACTTTCCTAGTCACATAAGGTTTCTTAGGGTTTTTATCTTTGTTTTCATTTTTTTTCTTCTACCGTGTTGTGTACGTGTACATAAGATATATTTATATATTTCCTATGCTAACGTGTGTGCAGCATGTGTATATATTTTATTTTATGTATGACTTTCGTGAATGCATGGATATTGCATGCAATATACATATACATATTCACGTATAGATTTACAGGGCGTAACAAACTTCCTTCATTAAAATAAGTTTCGTCCTTGAAACTTGCGTATGACGTAATTAATGGCCTAGTATGGTTCTACTTAATCCACTCACCTAGATAGTGACTGTACTAATTATCCATTGCATATGTTGATATGTTAATATTACACTTCCTCGACATAGGATTAAATCCTCAAAATCATTCTTTGTATACCTACAAGGTAATTTCTAAATCTGTTGTTCTTCGCGTATTTAAGACCATAACCTATCTTCTTAAAACTCTTAGATTCAACTTAGGGGTATTGTCATCATTTCGGGGCTCCATAACCCAATCGCCGGTTTATATCGTACTCATATATGCGGTCATTAGTAGCCTTCTAAAATCAATTCTTAGATGTACTATAATCTTTAACGTAATTCTCTATAATCGCTACTGATAAACTCTCATTTGTACCACTTGACATGTATCATTCCACTTATGTACACGTAATCTACAATTCTGAATTCTCAAACTTATCATGTATAATCCATCTCCAAGTTATGTGATCGTCCATGATATACATCGTATCCTCCAATACGCTAGTCCTAACTCTCCCTCAATGTAGGACTTGGTCTTCAAAATCCATTCTTCTACTTACGTTCTAGTTCTATGATCATGCTCTTATTTTTCGAACATAACATCAACAACCTACTATACGAAGTACGTGTTTGGACCTATTCTTTTTCAGATAAAGCCTTATGTAACTATAATTTGGGAATATAGCTTTAACCGTTTAAAATAACATATCTTCTACTTTTTTTAATCACAAAAAACCAAAGTATCATATATTTGTCTTTGCAACGATGTGTCTCAAATGACCATTTATAAAACAATGGTTAAACTGGTTCGCAAAAATACGATGGTTAAAACCAGTGCAAAATAATGGAGACAACCATCATAATATTTTTTTTTTCTTTTTACAAATCGATTTGAGCATGATACCCTTTTCTTTCCGGCGAAGTATATACTTTGAAAGCTATGTTTTGTTTCGCAAAGTAGTTTGATAAAATTGTGTTAAAACAGTTGAAAGCTTTGATAATGTAATGTTTTATAGTAACAATTTGAATATGGTGCCTTTCGTTCTCTAAAACATGTACATTTTTGAAAGCTACTTTTTGGCTTTACGAAATTCAAGTAAGTTCGTCGAAAACGGATAAATAACTTTCCAAACACTTTAATAGGTAAAATCCTTGCGATATCGATAGTCGTCAAGTAAAATTAATTTTGACTAAAAATAGATGTAACAAAAATAGAAAATTGAAATATTGTGTAAGAAATATATATAAATACATCGTTTTTGGGAGAACATCAACATTTTAAAAGTTTTCCTCTCTCTAAAGTCATCAAAAGATTTAAAAATCTTGTTACGTTGATATGCAAGCACGGAAAAGGAATTTGTAATATAAAGTTTAGTAGGCTACATAAAAGAATGAAACTAAATACGGTATTTTCGAAAAAAAATTCCTTTGTGGTCATTGTAAAATATAGATATACCTTGGTGTACGTGCTTATATGAAAATAGCTGGCTACTTGAAAAATAATAGTCCAAAGCTTCGTATAAATTTTCTAAGTCACCCATAGTGTCAAATGAAAAATGAATCCACTTATTTACCGTTTCTTATAAATCTTAACTTAAGTTGTCCAATCCTAGTATGGTGCACTAGATATTGATCGACTTAAGGCATTCTAATCCACCATGCTTCCGCACGCCACACTGATCTATCGTACTTCTTCACCTTGCTATTTCAACTGCTACTTCTAATTTAGTTAAATCTTACCTGAAAAGCACCCACTACTTGTTCATGCTTATTCTATTTCAATTCAAGCCTACTCGCTACATCAATACTTACGTGTTTCTAGGAATCGACATTTAACCCAGATTTGTAATACTTTATTATTCCATTGTACTTATTTTAGTAACACTCATTTATCACTATCAATCGATATACTCAATAAGACTAATATCTTTGGCCTATTTTGATACTCTAAATTAAACATCTCAGTCATAATCTTAAACACATTCGTATGATATTTTTTGCTAGACTCTGCTGATCATACCGCTAATAAATCTTTTTCTTAGTAATTTGTTTTACTATAAATCATTTCTTAGAAACTACAATCCCAACTTAGACCTAGTCACATTCTAACACTACTGTCAAAATAAAGGCATGAACCTGGTTCATTTATCATAATGGTACTAGGTTTGCAGGGGTCGGATCCAAGGAATCAGATAAATAGTTATAATCAACACTTAGGTAAGGCAACTAATTCAGATCCGTATGGAATGCCATAGGTATACTTGGGCATATCGTTTATCCGATCATCACTTAGGTCTAATGTCATCATTTATTTCTAGAATCGATACTCGGTATCATCATTTCTTACGTCTAAAATCATTACTTATTTCTAAGTTCAATGCTTACAATATAACCACAGCTTATGACTAAGATCAGTGCTTATGTTAAAATCGTCTCCTGATGTTCAGATCACCACTTATGTATAAGATCACTTCTTATTTCCAAATCATACTTAGCATATAATCAGCGTTTATGACTAAAATCAATGCTTAAGTTGAAGATCCACTATTAATCAAGATCGTCACTTATCTCTAAAATCGTGACTTACGAGCAGGATTATCACTTAATTTCTAAGATCACATTTTATTTCCAATACATGCCCAGTATATAATCATTCTTATGACAAAAAAATAAAATAAAAAAATCAATACTTATGTCTACGATCGTGGCTTAAGGGAGAAATCATAACTTATAGCTAAGATCATAACCTAGCTCTACGTTTCCGCCATGGATCTAGAGCCATGCCCTGATACCAACTGTAGCGACCCATCCCAAGCCTTAGTACTCGAAACGACTCACCCGCCGTATTTCACTAAGAAGAATACAAGGCGTCGATACAATTTAATTACACGTCATCACAATAACGTAAATCGATGTCAGCGGAAGTCATAAACTAAAAACCCTAGATAAAATAATCAAAATCATTAAACAATGTCTAAGGAAATCTAAATCGATACACTGGTTAAATGTAGATAAACACTGATCTCCAAAATACATAAACCTCGAATATCAAAATAACTGCCTCTACTAAATCTTCGAAAGTTTCATCCAAATATTCTCACTCGAAATCTTCAGTCCCGATTTTCCACGGTATACTAACCCTTTGCCTGTCTACCTGCAAAACTGATTAATAGGGGGGGTGAGCGACATACATCACCCGAAAGTAACCTGACTATATTTACTATGTGATCACACATGGAGAAGCAAGTGTGAATAAAATAACCAAATAACAAAATATAAAATAGCATGCTTCTCTTCACAGATAGAGTTTATCTTTTTACCTTTTTAACCACTCAAGCAAGTGATAACACATAAACACATAAAGAACAACAACCATAACTAACACCAATAACCGAATCGTAGGACAAGCACACGTTCACCCAATCAAATACAATGCGCAACTTCATGATGCATGTCTTTTCACACTACCATGTCACACACCCGATCGCATCAAATCACACGTCATGCTCTTTCTGTCCAGGTATGAAATGCATGTCTCGGGGTGCAAACACACATTCCGTAACGTGGAGTCAGCAAACACACGCTCCGTAACGTGGAGTCAGCGAACACACGCTTTGTATCGTGAAGTCACTCGCCCCGAAGGGATGCACGTGCCATGAATGCTGCATACTTTCACACTTCCGTTTCTCCTATGTTGCATGCTCTGTTCTATATTGCGTATTACCTATATTCCGTAGTTACCCTATATTGCGTGGGGTTCATTACTGTATTTTATCTCCAACCATTATTTTATCTTTCTAGACTTTATTTTAGGTTTCTATATTTTATTTTATGTTTCCGAGGCTTTCAACCACTTAATTCTTTTATTTAATCATTTCCATCTTCCCCTACTTTTTTTTTCTTTTGCATTAGTTTTTCTGTTTTTTTTTTCACTCCCTTTCCTCCCTTTCTTTTACTTTTTATTATATTTTATTTATTTTATTTTATGGGTTTCTAAGTTCCTTATTCCGGCTAACAACAATTTATTCACCATTATAACATAGATGACTTTAGATATCATAGATAAGTTGGTCAAAATATTTTATATACTGTTATATATATTTCAACTCTAAACATAATGTAAATATGTATACTTCTATTCCAAAACAATTTATATAATTAAAAAATATATTTAAATCCGAAAATATTATACTTACATATCAAATTTTGTCCGAAAACGGTTTAAACAATTATACATATTTAAATTCGAAAATAATATAAGAAACTATATAATTCTAATGGAAAATAACTTATTTTATATAAAAATTTAAATCTGAAAATAACATAAGTGATTCTATAATTATATGTTCTATCATAATTTTTTTCTTTTTAACTTTTGGCCCTCTTTTTTCCCCCTTTAAATCTCTCGGCCATCTTTTCCATGAAACTGAATGCAATTTGAAATTTCATAAAAGTGCAAAGATTTTTTTTTCCATTCACGCATCACAGCACAATCATCCACAAATTCATGCACACACAATTAACAATTCATATATTAAATTCACTATAAACCCATGTATATTTAAGCACTAAGGCAGTAGTGTTTAAAAACAAAACAATTTAATTTTTAACATATGCTTACATAAATATTTCTACGGCACATATATATACATATACATATATGATTGATACACAATTACATCGAATACGTATATATATTCAACCATCTATGCAATCACAAATAAACGTGCATGATCTGATTTGATACGAAAATAGCATAAAAACGTTGAAAAGACAGATCAAATATAGTAAGGATACTTGTCTCGTGTCTCGATTATACGTGATATACGAAGAACGGATTAAAGATTGGTTGAATCTCTTCCCATGTGCTGCGGCAAAATTTCACCTTTTTGGAAAATAAGGAGGCTGGCCGCTGGTTGAAATATGAGAATGAAGAATCGGATTTGGAATAATAAAGGCTGCCATTTTTTGATTGTATGAAGTTTGATGTAATTTAAATGTTGGGAGAAATAAGGTGGTTGTCTTTCTCTTGTTGGCGGCAACAATCTCTGGAGAAAAGAAGGCAGCCCCTCCCTGGTGGTAACGTTGGGAATTTCCTGGGGTGGGCTGCCGTTTATTTGAAGTATAAAGATGATAAGAGTTGTGTTTTGTGTATGTGTAGATATAGATGGTTTAGGTCATCTTATTCTAGTGTGATTAGGATTTGTTTTTTTTTTAAATTCAATAAAATCTATCCTATTCACTTTTCTAGTCACATTAGGTTTCTTGAGGTTTTTATCTTTGTTTTTTTTCTTCTACCGTGTATTGTACGTGTACATAAGATATATTTATATATTTCCTATGCTAACGTGTGTGCAGCATGTGTATATATTTTATTTTATGTATGACTTTTGTGAATGCATAGATATTGCATGCAATATACATGTGCATATTCACGTATAGATTTACGAGGCATAACATCTATCATGGAGGCGGAATTCGTAGCTTGCTTCCACGCACCCAATCAGGCGATATGGCTTCGCAATTTTGTCACAGGACTGCGAGTATTGGAGGCGGTGCTATATTCAAATAACAAACGGAGTTCATCTAAAGCAAAATATATATAGATGAAGTATCTGGCTGTTAAAGAATAAGTTCAGTGTGGTCTGATCAGAATTGAGCATATCAGTATAGACTCCATGGTAGTCGATCCTTTGACTAAGGCCGTGGAACCGGTAGTTGTTTCACAAGCATGTTAGCCGCATGGGTCTTAGTCCGGTTGAGGATGTTTTATCCTAGTGGGAGCCTGTGAGGTTTTTCTCATGCTCAATAAAGTTGTTTATTTCAGACAAACAGGATAATCTACATTTTGGTTATATTAAAGTTTTTCTGTAGAAGTAATGTACATTAAGAAGTTATGACATACATTCTAAGTTCTATTGATCCCGCTAAGGTAGGGTCAAGTTGGATTTAAATATGTATGGTCGCCTAGCATATTAATTCCACACTACATATCCATTTTAGTATACATGTCATTCAGCGAGATATTAGTATCATGATTTAAGAGGGACAAGTAACTAATTCAATGTGGCGGCGTGCGGCTTAAGTCTTTTGCTAACACTTGCCGATGAACGAGAAAAGGTAAGACACACTAAAGGACATACGGTATATGAGCCCAAAAGCGTGACATATAATCTTTAAGATACATACATAGTCCAAGTGGGAGATTGTTAGGATTAATTCGAGATACGTGTAATGCGCAACACGTTGATAAAGTTTATACGAATTAATCATAAGACGGACATTATGTATAATAATGTTATATGTCACATAATATTAACTATTGCGTAAAACATCCACAAATTAAGTGATCGTCGGGTATGTTCGTGGATATATAGTGTGGTCTAAAATTGAAACCCCAAATATGTAGAAAGTCATATGGTCAGAGACTGCGATGGATGAACTCAAAGTGCAACGACCATAAAGTGTACGACGTCTGGTCCCCGAAGGGCGACAACCCACGTGTGGCTGGTAAATAATTGTTGGTACATGAATTAAATATTAAATAATATGTAATATTAAATATTAGAGATTAATTAAATATTAAATAATATTTAATAATGGATAAAGATAACTTGATGATTATCGAGTATATCACCAGGTATCTGGGATAAGGAAATCTTTATCCATAAAGAAAGAGTGTTTGGTTTCAGACAAAACTCTGAACCCTATACCCATAAAGATTCTTCCTTTCTCCCTCTATATAAAGGAGGACTCCTCATAGACATTCAGAAAAAACGGCGGCCACAAGAGGGTATAGTAAGGGTGTGCCAACCTTATTCTATAAAATCAACACTGCCTAACCTCTCCATCGGATAAAAGAGTGAATTGTTGAATCCGTTCAAGGGGTAAATCAACAATTGGTAGAAGGTCGTGAATCCTTGGATCAAGCCAGATTTATCATTAAAGCAGCCGCAGTACATCGTGTTTAGATTAACATCAGCAATGTAGCAAAGTATAATTTCCGCATTTTATTACCGTGTCTATTGATTCGATTAAATGATCCAATTCAGAGATTTATTAAATTAAATCCAACTTATCCTCTCCCCTTCTCTCCTCCACGCAAGAAGGAAAAATGGGAAAGCTTTTCTAATCTTCGATCTTCTATCTAATTTATTTTCAGCTTTATAATATACGCAGTTCGAATTGTCGATTGCAGCTAATGAAATATGTACTTTTCTGTGTCGTCCGTGAGTATCGAAACAAGTGTCAGATTGTAACATGAACAACCAAAAATAAAAATAAAAGATAAGTTTCGCAATAAGGAAATGAAGGAGACATAATTTTCATCTCCATGATCTAAATGGTGTGACAAAATATTTCTTGACCTATATTTTCTTGAACAAGTACTGACAAAATATTTCTTGAATTAGTTCAATAGATAAGAATTGATGCAATGTTGGAAAAGACAATATTAATAGGACAAAAGACGCTATAACAGATAAGAGAAAAACATATTTTTCTTGCTAAACTCCCAAAATATGCAGGACTTAAAATTTTGAATAATATACGAAATTATTATAAATTAAATAAAACTGAGGCTGAGAAAGTAGCTGTAGCGCCCCGACCCGGACAGCGGAATCCGAACCGGTGCACCCGTCATAGCTTACAGAGAAGACTACAAGACGTCTCATCTCTCGAATACACATCATCACTGACGTAAGAGAAATAAGTGCGGGAACATGTATCTAATAAATCTCCACCATCAATTCAATACACCAACTGATAATGACATCTCTAAGGGTAGTCACAGTAGTAACGAACTAATCCTCAAGTGTATGAAAGAACTGAAATAAGTAACAACTGTGTCATCTAGCTCCCAACATGTCTCTATATTTCCCATTCAGCCCACTCGCCATCGTCTTCTATGAATATCATGTCGTAGCTAGGCTCATCTGCATTCACAAAGGTAGTACCCTTAGCGAAAAACGCTAGCAAGCAACCCGCTTATAAGACATACGGGATCAACACATGGCAAGACATGAGTAATATATATTTCAAGGGAATTGTGGGGCACATGTCTTGTAAACTTCAAAATATATACGCGAATAACGTAATAAAGCAAGTACAGCAATCTGCACGCAAATAACAATTTACTGGCAATCAACTAACATCGCATTCATACCATATTGACTCTCGTGATGCATGTCAAAATATGCACTACACTACACAATCACAAATGCATGAGCCATTTCTTTTCAAATCAGTGCAATGCATGTCACAATGTCCGGTCTCGTAACTCGTAACCCTGTAACGCACCCCGGCTTATATTTCCATTCCGGTTAACGTTACAGGCTCGTTATGCTCTGTGATGCACCTCGGCTTATATTTCCATCCCGATTAACATCACAGACTCGTAAAACTCTGCAATGCACCTCGGCTTATATTTCCATCCCGATTAACATTGCAGAGGACTTTATACCCTGTAACGCACCC
>AP025047.1:18675292-18721305 GCA_036186865.1 Eustoma russellianum
TCCCGGTTAACGTTACAGCCTTTTGTGCCCTGCAATGCACCCCGACTTAAATTTCCATCCCGGTTAACATTGCAGGTCACCTTCGCAAATCTGTGCCGAAGCACACCTCTTTCAAATCAATATGCAAATGCAAGTGCCATGATGCAAGACTCCTCGTCTCATTCACATTCCTCGTTCTCGTATGCAATTCACATTCACATGCGCAAGTATAAGCAACACACAAGATACTAACTTACACATCAAACTTAAGCTTCGACAAGCTCGTCAATACTTAGTCTCGATTCTAAAGTTCACAACCAATGCAAGTATCCCTCTCCTTCCTTCATTGAACTCTGAACCCCTCGTACGTTCATCTCCTAACCCTCCTAAGTCATCCTCATTGAAACCCGATTCGAATACCCTTCAAGTTCTCCAAACTTGATCCACCATCTAAGTCATGTTCCCAAGACTTAGACTAGTCATAATCAGGTCCTAAGAAGTCCCTAAGGTCACCCAAAGGGTCCCATAGCTTCCCTCTTTCTTCCCTTACTTTCCCACAAAATTGGGTGACGTCATACCCTGACGTCGATCGATCTACGTACGTCATACCCTGACGTCGATCGATCGACGTCCATCTGAGGCACGTCGATCTCTCACTCAACCTACGTCATACCCTCATGTCATACCCTCACGTCATACCCTCATGTCATACCCTCACGTCATACCCACTTACTACACGTCATACCCTCACGTCATACCCTCACGTCATACCCTCACGTCATACCCTCACTTACTACACGTCATTACCCTCACGTCATACCCTCACTTACTACACGTTATACCCTCACTTACTACACGTCATACCCTCACTTACTACACGTCATACCCTCACTCTGAACTACGTCGATCGATCGACGTGCATCTGTGGCACGTCGATCTCTCACTCCTTCCACGTCGATCGATCGACGTGCATCTGAGGCACGTCAATCTCTCACCTGCTATACGTCGATCGATCGACGTCATAAATTTTCAGAATACTCATCCTGCGATTTCTGCATCAACTGCAGACCTATATCCCAATCGTTTTCCAACGTTCTTTCCCACCAATCCAAGCCTAGTCTTCCCTATCAATCCCTTCTTAACCCTCTCAAACAAGATCCTACATACTCACGTCAACGATTCAATCCTAAAACTCGAATCTTTTATCAAATCCACCCCAAAACCTAACCTTTCCACTTTTCTCTCCCTTCAACCCGCCATCATCAACCAAGTGGGATTCAAGGGAGTGGGATTTACATGATCTCACGTAAACAATAAACAACAACAAGATTTCAGTATACAATGGCCAAAACATCGACACCAAATCACATAAATCATATACACGTAATCACGAAAAGAAACTACTGCATGGTGATCCATTTAATATCAAAAGTAGGCCCTTTTTTTTTCTTTCGCAAAAACGTAAGAACTTATAAGATGATTACTTGCCTTTGATTACTCGGAGAAAGAACGAAGAACGGACGAAGATTGGGTGAAGATCTAGCAGAGTTCTTCGCCTAGGGTTGAGGGGAGATGAGAGCCGCCTAGGAGGAGAGGATTGCGTCGTTCTCTCTTCTGAGAAAAGGGAAAACTGACGCTATGTGAGTTTTTTATAAGGAAAGGGAAAAGTTTGGAGTTTCTAAATTATATCCTATTTCCCTATTTATCTTAAAGGATAAATCCTAATATTTAATTCAAAATTAAATCCTCATTAATTTCAATATTTAAACCCTCAATTAATTCCCATTAATCCTATTATTTAATTCGTAATTAATTACGGTTGACCGTTATTAATCTCATTTAATTCTTCTTTATCTCTTAATTATTCTACGGAGGGTGCGGGGCGTAACATTCCACCCCCCTTACAAAAAGTTTCGTCCTCGAAACTTGTGTGTTACGAAATTAATGACTTAGTATGGCCTTTCATAAATTATTTACTAAGGTCATGACCGAAATTAGTATTCCTTGCGTATTCCGATATGGTACTCATTTCACTTCCTCGGTACAGGACTAAGTTCTCAAATCATTCACTGTGTAAGAACACCATGTACTCTTTAAATCTATTGTCCTCCGCCTGATAGATCGTAACCTATTCTCATATAGTCTTTGAATCAACCTTAAGGGTAACATCAATATACACGCTTCATGACTTAATCGTCGATCTATATCGAACTTATATTGGTTATCATGAACAACCCTCTAAAGTCAGTTCTTACGTGTAGCCCAATCTTTAACTTACGCCCTGCTCACAAGATTCATCCCTGAAGCCATATGTATTTTTTTTTCTCCGAAATATGATGTACTCTAGTACGATTTAATTTAGTCGATACTACGTCTCTCAAGGTGCTCTAGCCCTTATGCGATTCAATCCTTAGTCCTCGCTAATGAGTGCTTACAATCTTCCACTTACCCACTTGACGTGTATCACCCAGCTTATCGCAATCTACGATCCCCGATTCATAAACTTATCCCATATGATTTATCACTTAAATACTCAACCATACTAACCTCCTTTGTGTATGCCAATACGGTAACCGTTACCCCTCCTTAACGCAACTAAGTCTTCAAAAGCAATTCTTATATACTCACCAACTAGCTCTATGATCATGCTCTTAATCTCTCAGAGATACCGTCATAAACCTAGTATACGAACTATATGTATGGACATTCTTCTTTTTTTTTTTAAATAAAATGCAGTTTAAGTGGCTATAATTCAAAATATAGCTTTAATTAGTTATACAGTATCTCTAAATTTTTTTGTAAACATGCGAGCTAAAGTATTATAAAATCGTCTTCGCAGAGGTTGATTCACATGACCTCTTATAAAAAGAAAGACTAACTTGTTCGCAAGAATGTCTCAAACAAGGAAGAAAAGAATATCTATGAGTATATCCTACTCTCAAGAGTGTTTCAGGTAGGACCTCCTTAAAACCATTTGAAACTCAACGACATAAAGTTTTACAAAATAATTTGGAAGTGGTAATTTCAAAAAGAATGTACGTTTTGCAACTACTTTTTGTCTCGCAAAATATTAGGTAACTTCGTAGCAAGCAGGTGATAATTCCAAGAATAAAATGCTTGCGATATCGATAATCAACAACTCACATTATTTTAACAAAATAAACATAGTTAAACAAAAATTTGTGAAATAATATCAGAAATATATAGACATATTGTTTTTCAAACCCTCAACATTTTAAAATGTATCTATTTTTCAGAGCTTGTCAATAGTAGTTGAAATTCCATCAGGTTGGAATACGAATACGGAAGAAGATATAACATGGTTAAGGTAGCATACTATAAATAAGCAAGCTAGTTAAAATACTTAGAAAAATTGAAAAATCTTTCAAATATAGGGTATATCTTGGTGTACGTGCTCATGTATAAATATTTAACCGCTTGAAACATATTTATCCATACTTCGTATAATTTCTATAATCCACTCTTACGGTCAGGAATAAATCTTTCGAAGTACCGTATCTTATAGGTCAAATGTTCGTCTACTCATGATAACATCTTTAGCTGAGACACTCCAATCCTAGCATGGAAACTCAATATTATTCGTCTTAAGGTATTCTCATTTACCGGACTTCCGTGCGCCACACTAATCCATCGCACTTCTTACTGGGTTATTTTAATCGCTAATTCTAATTCAGTTAGTCTCACCTGAACAGTAATTATTACTTGTTCAAGCTTGCTTCCTTGCAACTTCAAGCCTACTCGACTCAAGCCAAGTAACTCTATGTTTCTAGGGGTTCATCACTTAGCTAAAGATTTTGTGACACTTTATCGTTCCAATGTGTATCCTATAGTAGGTTTTCGTATGTCACCTGCCGATCAATATCGTTAATAAGACTAATATGATCGGCCTATTTTGGTAATTCTAAAATTAGCATCTTAACTGTAAACTATAAACTCCGTTGACAGTATCTTTCACTAACTCTACTGATCATAATGCTTATAAATCGTCGCTTAATTTCTATCATGCTACTATAAATCATCCCTTAGTATTTACTCCACTATTACTATTCATTTCTTAGTAGTTAGGGTCCCAACTTAGTCCTAAGCCTACTATGGTATTACCGTCCAGGTAAGGATATGGACCTTCTCTAATTTACCATAGTGGTGTCAAGTACTATGTTGCAATTAAGGTAAGGTAGCCCGAGTTACTGCCTGACCCGGGTAATATTGATCTAGGGTTTGTACTAGAATGTTCTGATTAACATCATAATTCATTCGAATCAATTATATATTGTTCAACTAGGGTTACTAAGATCACAACTTAGAGAGTTGTGATCATCCTTAGATAAGAGAGAATTGTATGAGGTATCTTAGATGTACGTGCGTCCAAAGCCGTTGGCCCTCTCTAGTGTGGGATTATAACTTATCTCCAGGATCGTTCTTAGCATCATCATTCTTACCTCTAAGATCGCATTTTATCTCCCAATCATAATTAGTACTTGATCAACACCTATTACTAGTTCCATACTTGTGTCTAAAGTCAACTCGTAATCAATATCATTACTTACGTCTAAAATCGTGACTTATGTTCAGAATCATCGCTTATAACTGAGGTCATTGCCTATGTTCATGATCATCGCCTTAAGTTCAAATCATCACTTAGGTCTAAGGTTGGGTCTTAGGGGCAAAATCGTAAGTTATTTTCTAACATCAGGGCCTGGAGAAGCACGGAGTGCGGTGGAGCCGCATCCTCAGAGTGGTTCCCTCAAAGGTTGGGAGATGCATCCTTCACATCTCCTCAGTGTAATACCTTATGTCACGCCGAGGCGGTGGTAGAGTAGGGGGCTGCTGCTGTTGCTGAGCAACACTTTGCGCTATCCCTGTGATAACGTCTACCAGTGCCTGGGGTACTAGGACTGGTGGTGGTGGTGGAGGGTTCTCATTCCCATTACCACCGTTTCCTTGATTGTCTCTTCTGGGAGGCATTTTCTGCAAAATCAACGCTTATTAGCATTCAGCAATTCCAAAAATAAGTACTGAAAGCCCATAAGCGTTGTACAAGGTAGAATTTGTACCCTAAATAGAGTTACGTTTATTGATTAACTTTTTATCGCGCTCGCACACACCCATCCCAATCAAACTTACGGATAGGATCACCTTCTTAGACCTAAAGATCATCTTAAGGTGAAAATCATAACTTAGGACTCTATATGTCATAACCTAGGTCTCCGAGGTAGATCTGAAGCCTAGGCTCTGATACCACCTGTAGCGCCCCGACCCGGACAGCGGAATCCGAACCGGTGCACCCGTCGTAGCTTACAGAGAAGACTACAAGACGTCTCATCTCTCGAATACACATCATCACTGACGTAAGAGAAATAAGTGCGGGAACATGTATCTAATAAATCTCCACCATCAATTCAATACACCAACTGATAATGACATCTCTAAGGGTAGTCACAGTAGTAACGAACTAATCCTCAAGTGTATGAAGAACTGAAATAAGTAACAACTGTGTCATCTAGCTCCCGACATGTCTCTATATTTCCCATTCAGCCCACTCGCCATCGTCTTCTATGAATATCATGTCGTAGCTAGGCTCATCTGCATTCACAAAGGTAGTACCCTTAGCGAAAAACGCTAGCAAGCAACCCGCTTATAAGACATACGGGATCAACACATGGCAAGACATGAGTAATATATATTTCAAGGGAATTGTGGGGCACATGTCTTGTAAACTTCAAAATATATACGCGAATAACGTAATAAAGCAAGTACAGCAATCTGCACGCAAATAACAATTTACTGGCAATCAACTAACATCGCATTCATACCACATTGACTCTCGTGATGCATGTCAAAATATGCACTACACTACACAATCACAAATGCATGAGCCATTTCTTTTCAAATCAGTGCAATGCATGTCACAATGTCCGGTCTCGTAACTCGTAACCCTGTAACGCACCCCGGCTTATATTTCCATCCCGGTTAACGTTACAGGCTCGTTATGCTCTGTGATGCACCTCGGCTTGTATTTCCATCCCGATTAACATCACAGACACGTAAAACTCTGCAATGCACCTCGGCTTATATTTCCATCCCGATTAACATTGCAGAGGACTTTATACCCTGTAACGCACCCCCGGCTTATATTTCCATCCCGGTTAACGTTACAGCCTTTTGTGCCCTGCAATGCACCCCGGCTTAAATTTCCATCCCGGTTAACATTGCATGTCACCTTCGCAAATCTGTGCCGAAGCACACCTCTTTCAAATCAATATGCAAATGCTAGTGCCATGATGCAAGACTCCTCGTCTCATTCACATTCCTCGTTCTCGTATGCAATTCACATTCACATGCACAAGTATAAGCAACACACAAGATACTAACTTACACATCAAACTTAAGCTTCGACAAGCTCGTCAATACTTAGTCTCGATTCTAAAGTTCACAACCAATGCAAGTATCCCTCTCCTTCCTTCATTGAACTCTGAACCCCTCGTACGTTCATCTCCTAACCCTCCTAAGTCATCCTCATTGAAACCCGATTCGAATACCCTTCAAGTTCTCCAAACTTGATCCACCATCTTAAGTCATGTTCCCAAGACTTAGACTAGTCATAATCAGGTCCTAAGAAGTCCCTAAGGTCACCCAAAGGGTCCCCTAGCTTCCCTCTTTTTTCCCTTACTTCCCCACAAAACTGGGTGACGTCATACCCTGACGTCGATCGATCTACGTACGTCATACCCTGACGTCGATCGATCGACGTCCATCTGAGGCACGTCGATCTCTCACTCAACCTACGTCATACCCTCATGTCATACCCTCACGTCATACCCTCATGTCATACCCTCACGTCATACCCTCACTTACTACACATCATACCCTCACGTCATACCCTCACGTCATACCCTCACTTACTACACGTCATACCCTCACGTCATACCCTCACTTACTACACGTCATACCCTCACTTACTACACGTCATACCCTCACTTACTACACGTCATACCCTCACTCTGAACTACGTCGATCGATCGACGTGCATCTGTGGCACCTCGATCTCTCACTCCTTCCACGTCGATCGATCGACGTGCATCTGAGGCACGTCGATCTCTCACCTGCTATACGTCGATCGATCGACGTCATAAATTTTCAGAATACTCATCCTGCGATTTCTGCATCAACTGCAGACCTATATCCCAATCGTTTTCCAACGTTCTTCCCACCAATCCAAGCCTAGTCTTCCCTATCAATCCCTTCTTAACCCTCTCAAACAAGATCCTACATACTCACGTCAACGATTCAATCCTAAAACTCGAATCTTTCATCAAATCCACCCCAAAACCTAACCTTTCCACTTTTCTCTCCCTTCAACCGCCATCATCAACCAAGTGGGATTCAAGGGAGTGGGATTTACAGGATCTCACGTAAACAATAAACAACAACAAGATTTCAGTATACAATGGCCAAAACATCGACACCAAATCACATAAATCATATACACGTAATCACGAAAAGAAACTACTGCATGGTGATCCATTTAATATCAAAAGTAGGCCCTTTTTTTCTTTCGCAAAAACGTAAGAACTTATAAGATGATTACTTGCCTTTGATTACTCGGAGAAAGAACGAAGAACGGACGAAGATTGGGTGAAGATCTAGCAGAGTTCTTCGGCTAGGGTTGAGGGGAGATGAGAGCCGCCTAGGAGGAGAGGATTGCGTCGTTCTCTCTTCTGAGAAAAGGGAAAACTGACGCTATGTGAGTTTTTTATAAGGAAAGGGAAAAGTTTGGAGTTTCTAAATTATATCCTATTTCCCTATTTATCTTAAAGGATAAATCCTAATATTTAATTCAAAATTAAATCCTCATTAATTTCAATATTTAAACCCTCAATTAATTCCCATTAATCCTATTATTTAATTCGTAATTAATTACAGTTGACCGTCATTAATCTCATTTAATTCTTCTTTATCTCTTAATTATTTTACGGAGGGTGCAGGGCGTAACAGTAGCCAACGTAATAGCTTAAAAAAGGTTGATACCACAATTGAGTATATATACTGAAGAGATAGTAAATAGCTCTACCAATCTCTTAAAAGAAAAACCCCAAGCTATAGTGGCTCGTAATAATAAAACAAACTTTGAGCAATATCGGAAGTTAATTTTGTTGCATATAGATGGAGAAATTATTCAGAATACGTCAGTGGTTGCATACAGATGGAAAAATCAACCATTTCATAATTTATATCATCCACATCATTTACGTCAGCATCACCATCAAATATTTCATCAAGATTCGATATGTTTTGCTCCCAGGACATAGCTTAGTTGGTGTTCGGGTTGGGTGTTGTTATAAAAGGTAAAGAGATCGATTCCAAAGACATACACAGTGCGGGTGTTTCACTGCTGTCCGGGCCAAAATGTCCAATTTGTATTGGACTGTATGCCTGTAATAAACACCACTAGAGGCAGGGTGAATAGTGGTTAGCGGAAATTATCCCCTTTGAAAAAAGAATCTGAGAGCTACTCAGATTTAGTACATGTTTTTGAAAAATTTAAAAGTCAGTGTGGATAACTCCAAAAATTATGAAACTCTTCAGAAATCAACTTCAATGTATGGACTAGATTTTGTCCACAAAAGAGCAAAAAATAAGATCGTTTGGCCCTTCAAACAAATAAAAAGACTCAGATGGTCAATCTGAACAGAATTGGACAGAATAGTGCTGAACTTTGAAAACGTGTTTTTCTTTAATTACTCAACCAAAAAGGTTGATCTTTATGTCATAACACTCTTTAGGATGTCTAGTTTAAGTTTCGAAGGCCCTGACCTGAAACTATACTTGATGAAATCAGAATTCAAGTTTCTTGAGACGGGTCAGATTGCCGACAAAATGGAGCAGTTATTTTACAACGACCAAAAGAGTAGCTTTATTTGGCTCAAATCAAGTGACTATTGTTGTAAATGAAAGCTAATAGCCTGAAATATAGCTCCAAAAAAAATCACGAATTTTGAAAATATTTTTCTATTTTTTCAAGATGTATGAAATTGGGTGAAAACTGCAGTAAAAACGGACAGAAAATAGAAAAGTAGAAAAAATACAAGAAAACCAAAGAGTTATCCTGGTTCGGTCAATGTGACCTACTCCAAACCCAATAAACACCTTTCATTGGATTTTACTATGAAATAAACACCAATACAACAAGAACCAAGCTTGATCATTGGGTTAAACATCAATTCTATTCAAGACTGGATGACCACCTCTATGCAGTTCTTGGTTGCAACACCTCTACTACCTATTGATGTAGCCCTATAAATTTGGCTAATCAATCTTAAAAAACACCAAGAGAGGTGGTATAAGGTAGCTCAACAATAACAAGAAATAAAACACCTTAGCTACACAATGAATGAATCAAGAAGAAGAGAATAGCAAGAATGATCTTCAAATTTGCTTCGAAGTTGTGTGTTCTTCTTCTTCATCTTTGCCTCCTATTTATAGTGTGAAATAGGCCTTGAAGATAAGAAATTCGATGTGTCAACATCTTCATCATCAAGTCTTAGTTGTCTTCACATCATTGGTTGGCCAATAATCACCTTGAACACATAGCAACATAAAGAAGAATGATTGGTTCACATTTGAACTTATCTTAGCCGATTTTTACACCATAAAAATGACATAGAAAAAGTTTGAAAAATGAAGATAATATGGAAGGATAAGATGGCATATTCTCTTAACTTCTTGTCACAAAAATAGGATATGTGATAGCTGAAAGTTTGAACAAAAAATCAGCTCCAAACAGCCCACACTAGCCTTTTTTTTCAACTTTGAAATTTCCATGATGGCAATTTTCCCAGCTAGCTTGTTTTTGATTGATCCACTTGTCATCAAGTCATAAAATGAATACACAACCTTTGCCACATCATATTGGACGTTTTTAGCTGAATATATATATATATACAACTTCAATTCTAATAAAGAGAAAATAATACATAAGAATTGAAAGATTATGCCAACATGTAATATCAAAATTCCCATTTTTTTCCTTTATATATTGTGATGAATTTTGCACCAAGAACACCTTATAATCTCTGAAAAATGATGAGTGAGAGTTCCCAATAACATATATAAGAAGTCCTTTAGGAAAAAAATAATATGTCGTCGAATACTGTCACATATCCCGCTACCGTCGATAATATCATTAAATAAGAGAATATAACAGAAAACCACCATGTAAAATTCAAAAATACCATAAATGAACTCCAGAATAAAGATAATAATATACTCAAGAGATTTGCTTGAGTAAAATGACAAATTTCCCTCGGGGGGGTAAGATGATCAAAATGCCCCGGGTGAAAGAAAACTCCGAAAATGACCCTGATGGTCAGAAATAAATATAAGAACAACTTTTTCATAATAAATACGAAAAAATATAGGTCATTGAATCATATTCACCATGTCAAGTATCTACACAAACTTAAACTATCATTTTTTCCCTTTTTGATAAATTTTAGAAATTTCCAAGGCACATTAGTCACAAGACATAATTATATTCATAAAAAACACATAATAAAAACATGATAAACATATATGAATCATGTAAAAATGAAAACAACCAATTTATCACATTTTAGAAAAATTTTCTAAAAACCCTAGACATCGATCGATCGAAGTGTCTCTCATTGAAAGATCGATGTCTCACAGTGAGGTTTTGATTTTTTCTCTGACCTACATCAATCGATCGATGTAGAGATCGAGGTACACATCGATCGATCGATGTGTCTCAGGTTTAGAGATCGATGTCTCACAGTATGGTTTGGAATTTTCACTGCCTTAATTCGATTGATCGATCTAGGGATCGACCCATACATCGATCGATCGATGTCTCCTACCTAAGAGATCGGTGCCATTTTGCTTCACTTATTTGACATATTTCAACTCTTTATCATTTGTAACATTACGTGTGACATTTTTATGACATGTAACACTTAAAATCATGGCTTTGGAAATTATCCAAACATATTTATCAACATTCTTCCCCTTTTAGATGATTTTCAAAATAACCCTACATGATTTTAATGTCACTACTCTTTACCAATTGTTTATCACATATCTACCAATTTTATACTAATTCGATTGCTTTGAAAAACTCATCAGTTTTATAACTTGAAAAACTCACAAATTTTATACCAATTGTTTTCAAACTTTCAAATTCTTTTTAGATACATGTTTTTAACATATATGCTCCCCCTCAACTTATACTTACCCCTTAAGTTATGCTTCAAGAAAATTTAACACCAATTAAAACTTATAAACCATAGAATCATGACTTAAAATCTAAATCATATTCTTATTCTATATCCCCTTTTATTTCGTAACTCATGCAAAAGATAGAATTATGCGATTGTATCGTAGGTCATCATGCCTAACTTGGCTCGTACGTTTTTGAAAGTGACTTGAGTAAGGGGCTTAGTGAAAATATCAGCAACCTGATGATCAGTTCTTACATGGTTTATGGCTATATTCTCATTTTGTCAGGAATGATATGGTATCGAACTTCTATGTGTTTGGCCTTAGAATGAAGTACCGGAAAAGATTGATCGCACTCGTGCTATCACAAAAAATTGGAATCTTATTCATTATAATGCCAAAATCACTAAGTTGTTGTTTAAGCCAAAGTATTTGGGTAGTGCATAAAATTAAGGCTATATACTCGGATTTGATGGTAGAGAGAGCTACACTAGCTTGTTTCTTAGCAAACCAAAAGATCAGGTTGGTTCCTATGGATTGACACGTAAACGCTAGTTGATTTTCTATCAATTTTGCAACTACCATCATCAGCATCACTATAAGCGTACAATTTTAACTTAGAGTTTCTATCATATCAAACTCCTAAATGAGGTGTGTGTTTAAGATATTTAAATATCTTTTTCACCGCATTGTAATGTGGTACTTTAGGACAAGATTGAAACCTAGCACACATACACATACTAAACATTATATCAGGTCTAGATGCGGTTAAATATAATAGTGATCCAATTATAGACCTATATAGTGTGTCATCAAAAGGTTTTCCATTTTCATCCCTGTCTAGTTTAGCACTAACACCCATGGGGGTGGTGTAGGATCTCCAAGGCACCACTAGAAGGGGGGGGGGTTGAATAGTTGGTGCGGAAAGTGTGGTTTTTAAAATTGTTTTGACTCAAGAACTCAACTTCTGAAAACAGTTTCTGTTTTCAGGACCAGTTTTAAAACGTTTTTAAAACCAGGTTGTAGGTCTTCAAAAATTCTAAATTTTTGAGAGAACTTAGCCTCAGATGTTATGAGTTTCTCCTAAAAATTTCAGATTTAAATTCAACCTTTAAACCCTTCAAAAATCATTGGTGGTCAGATTGTGCGAATCTGCCAGAAACGGTAAACTATTTTGAAAAATGTATTCCTATTTGTACGTAACTCCAAATGCTCTGAAATTTTAATCAATAACCCTTATATGTTATATTTAAATGGGTTAAAACAGTTTTGAAAAATTCTTTGGGGACGTTAGTCAAATACACTCAAAGTTTCAACCTTTGCAAGCCTGAAAATCAGACTGCACTAGTCTCAGAACCTTGGACGTTTGATTGACTTATAATTGTCCAAACGGGTTGAAACTTGCGCCAAATTAACCTTAAGACGTGTGGGTATGATTCTAGAAAGTTTCGTAATTTTTGAAAAACGTTTACTTTTTTTACGAACGTAATCAAAAAGTGTAAACAGTGCTGAAACAGAATATAAGTGCTGAAAGTAAATGACACCAAGAATTTTATACTGGTTCGGTTATAAACAACCTACTCCAGTCTTTGAGAAACACCTTCCTCGGTTCACACTAACCACACAACATAAATACACCTTACCACAGGGTTGATGGAGTTACACACCAACTCCAACCCTTTACAAACATTGTATGATGAATACAATACGCACGAACACCACCACCTTGCAAGATTGAAGATCGATCACACCTTGATCAATCTTTTACAAAGATAAAGAATGTGTGGTGGTCTAAGATAAGTCTATTAGAGAATATGAATGTAAGTACAATAGACTTTTAGAAAGAAGAAAGAAAGAGAGTGTAGAAGAAGAAGGCTATAGGCGTTTTTGATCACTTGATTTGCAAGACTTGTTCTTGTTTTGTTCTCCTTTCTTTTTTAACATGTTGGCCGTCCCCCTGGAGTCCTTCTCCTCTTGAAAATTATTCTATAAGTCCTTGGGAGAGTATGTGGCATCATTGTGACATGCTCTTGCTTACTTGGCACCTCCTCATTGGATGATCATTTAACTTTTGCTTACTTGGCACTCATTGATAGGTTGAATGTTGTCATCATTTGATGACTTGGAAAATCTGAGAATTCCACTAAAAAGATGTTCCAAAATCAACACAAAATAGTTGTCATAACTCATAAGATTATCACTCAAATCAAGCAAGATAATATTTCTCCAAACAAGGTGAGAAAATCGGCCATTAGTAGAACTTGACATGCTGAAATATCAGCATGTGATACATGGTTCTTTAATTCAAATTACTACCAAATTCTATTTGATTTTTCTCTTAAAATAAATCACCAATTAGTAGACAATATTCTTATCAATCTTGGAAATGAAATTTGACACTAACATGGCCAATATTTCGGCCAAGATGCATTCACACACATGCTGAAATTTTCAGCATGTGTGATATTCAAAATATCACAATTTATTAATTCATATCTTATTCAAATTACTTCCAATTCTTCTTCCAATTAATCACATGTTTCAAGACACAAAATATATGCTCATCAATGGTGAAAATCGGCCAGCTCTTTGTGCACATGCTGAAATTTTCAGCATGTGTTTCAAATGAGATAAAATTTGAAACATTACCTTTTTGTAGCTTCTTTCTTTAAATCACCAACATTGTATGATTGATCCTTAACCAATACATATGCCAACAAGGCTCCACATATGCTCCATCTCAGCTGCATAGGCGTGTATGATATGTATATACATGTGCTGAATTTTATTTTTGCAAACTTTGTAAAATAGTGCACATTTAATAAGACACACATGGTATATTCCAATCAGCCCTTAATTTAATTTTCTAGAACACTTTGAGATGTATGACATATGTAAAAAGTGTCTAGATACATGTCGTATGATGTGCCAAAAAATGTTCAATGCATTGTATACATAGAAAACCGAATTTTCGATGTTTGTCGATTACCCGATATTTCTCTAATTAAATTCCAATTTTTTGCACATGTTATATATTATGTTACACATAATATACATAACATAAACTTTAATATTCAGCTTATAAGGCTGATTAAAGTGGCGCCTAGACATGTGACAAAATTGAAATTGGAATCTCCACAATTTGGCCTTAATGTGGGGTGATCTGTGTGTGCCAACATGGAATGATTTCATGGATGTGACCATCATCATACTCACGAAAATTTTAAAGATTCTTGAGGTGTAGGGGCTGGTCATCTATTTATGGCAAGTACGTAACACGTTGGCGAAGTTTCGGTATTCGTCCGATACGACAATTTTTGGTTCAGAACCTTTTAACGTGCCGTATTTAATTTGTCATCACCATGACTTATATCATATGATATAAGAACTGAATATACTCATAAATATAAGTTAAGTATGATGGTGTGACGTTAACGTACGTACGTAAAATATATAACGTGTCGGTAGTACGTTGGAATACATGTGTATGTGCCTTTTTCAAAAAATCTGAATATATATATATTTATATATGTTTATGCATGTATATGAGTGATGAGAGGAGGAGGGGGCTTTCCTTTCTTAGTCTTTTTGCCTTTGTGCCTTGTCCAAATGTAGCTTCCTTTAATGAACTACTTAGTTTAATTAACTAAGTACTTCACTTAATGAACTAGTTTAGTTCATTAATGGCGGCACCTCAAAATAGTATAAACACAACAAAGTTTTTCCATTTGATGTAAGCTTTAACGCTTCATGGCTCGTTAGTACGGCAATATTATATATAAACTATATAAGGCAGGTTATATGCAATATGTCATGCACATTTATATCATGCACGTTTTTAAGCACATTTAAATCATACATTTTGAAATCACTCAAACCTCCTTTTCTCTACAGGTGGGTGTTGGTTTCAACTCTTCAAATCCAAACTTCTTAATCGTATTATTGATATACTTAAGTTGGCTAATGTGAATTCTTTGAGGGGTTTGTTTGATTTGTAGCCCTAAGAAGGAATTCAACTCTCCTATCATTGACATTTCAAATTCTGACTTGATACATTCTTTGAAGTTCTTTACTAGGGTAGGGTTGGTTAAACCAAAGATGATGTCATCTACACAGATTTGAACTATTAATAAGTCATTATCTTTTCTTCTTAGGAACAATGTGTTGTCTATGGTCCCCCTTTGATAATTATTTGCAATGCGAAAGTTTACAAATCTATCATACCAAGCTCTTGGAACTTATTTCAACCCATATAAAGCTTTCTTAAGCTTGTATACATGGTTAGGATTCTTTGGATCTTCAAATCCAGGGGGTTGTTTGACAAACACCTCTTCCTGGATGTATCAATTCTAGAACTCACTATTGACATCCATTTGAAAGATTTTGATGTTGCTTAGACTTGCAATAGCAAGTAACAATCTTATTGCTTTTAGTCATGCAACGGGTGCAAAGCTTTCTTCATAATCTATTCCTTCTTGTTGATTATAACCTTGTGCGACTAGCCTAGCCTTATTTCGTGCAATGTGTCCTTGTTCATCCATTTTGTTTCTATATACTTATTTCGTCCCTATAATGGATTTGGTTTAACTCCTCATGCATGTCATCTATCCATGATATATGACCCAAAGCTTTCTTAACATTCTTAGGTTCTAAGTGTGAGATTAAGTTATGTCCTTTAGTTTGACTTATGTTTCTACGAGTTCTAACTCCGTCACTTGGATTTCTAATGATTAACTCTTTAGGGTGTTTATGTTTACCTTTTATAAGCCACCAATTGCTAGGTTGACTAATTTCACCTCATCTTGTTCAAATGTTTCATTAGTGTGAACATTATCATATACAATCATAACATCTTGCACGTTAGTTGTAATATCTTCCAATTGCAAAATGTTTTCATTTATTTCACATAAGGGTTCATGCATGCCGTGTTCAGGGGAGTTGGTTCTAGATGATCACATACAGGCTCAAGTAATATATCATCATCATCAAACATATTTTCAATATTATTCTCTTGTTTATGTTGATCTTTATCACTTACCTCAAAACATGTATTCTCATTGAACTTCATATGTATGGATTCAATTATCTTTCTAGATGCAGGATTATAGCACCTATATGCTCTTGAGTTAGTTGAATAACCAACAAAGATACTGTTGAGAAACTGGGGTTTGAGTGATTTGAAAATACATAATTTAAATGTTACGCGTTTACAAAATGCATGAATAAATTGTTACTTGACATGCTTATGTGATGAATATGCTTTACATGCTTATATATATTGTTGTCGTACTAACGTGACATGAAGCGTTTAAGCTTACATCATATGGCAAACATTTGTTGTCTTTATACTATTTTCAGGTGCCATGATTAAGGAACTAAACTAGTTCATTAAGTGAATTGCATAAGGAGATGAACTATCTAGTTCATTACATTGAGATATATTTGAAGGCAACTACTTGGCAGCAAACTTGAAATGGAAAGTCTCGTAGTTCTCACATTAACGCGTGCCACATATATATATTTCACATATACCTATTTTCTTTATAACGCGAATTACACGTGTCTATCCCAACGTTCCACCGATACGTCATACACATCATAGACTTACGTCGCCATCACACCACTGTATATGCATCATGTTTATAAGTATATACATGTCTCATATCATACATTTCAAGTCATATTGCTACCATAATTATGTCGACATGTCACAAATACATAAATCGAAAATTGTCGCATCGGGTGACCACCGAACCATCACCGACATTTCACGTACTTACCATATAAAGTGGCCGGACTAGATACACTATAAATGCTCAGAAATTTTGTGCACCACATGTCAAGATCATCCCCAAAGTCATATGATGTTTACACACATTAATCACCCACAATTTGGCTTGAATCGTGGAAAATTCAAAGTCAAACATTTTGAAACACATGGACGTTTGTCACCTCAGCCATTGGAGCTGAAAATACATTTTATTTTATTTATATTATGTCTGACATAACATATATTATATGTTTAAGACGTCTGAGATTAATCGGAGAAAAATCGCATAATCGACGAAAGCCAAAAATTCGGTTTTCTACACTTACTATGCTTGGAACGTTCTGGTCTTGGTGTAACATCTATCTAGACACTTTTTACACATCCAAGACATATTAGAGTATCCTAGAAAAATCAATTAAGATTTGATTGAAATTTACCATTTGTGTAAACATTATACATCATTATTTGACAAAGTTTGCAAAAGAAATTTCAACAAATGGTGCTGATGTTGTACACACCATTTACACCTCTTAGAGCCTAGGTGGAGCTTGTTTGGTAATTTGATTGGTGGAGGATAAGCCCCATGTGATTGGTGACATTAAAGAAGGCAAGACACACATGGAAATATTTCAAAATCAAACAAGTGCTGATGTTTCAGCACATGTCTAATTCTGCCAGATTTTTGGCCTTAATTGTCTTCCAATTTTCTTCCAAAATTATGGAGCAATCACATCTTGATTTATTGAAACATAACTTGTGTGTGTTTGAGTATGTATTTTAGATTTATGGTTGAATTTCGAGCTCATCTTATGAAGTGCCAAGGTGGATAAACGATGGCAAATCATAAAGTGACAACTAGGCAAAGACAACTCGTTCGTCGAATCATATTTCGCCAAGTAAGCAAGAACTCAAAGACATTCAAAAGAAATTTTCAAGGGAGAACTCAGCCTAGGGGCGGCCACACACCTATAAAAGGAGGAAAAGTGCTCAAGACAAATCTGTATACTATATAGGCTTTGTGTATACCACCCACATACGTTCATCTCTTGTACAAGGTTGATCAAGGTGTGAGCAAACCTTCATTTATTCGGTGGGAGTGTTCATGTTGTTGTTTTTTTTGTTTGTTTAATTGCAAAAAGGTGGAGTTGGTGTTTAATTCAAGTCGTCCTTATCTCAAGGTATTATTTGTGATTAGTGAATACCGAGAAAGTTGTCCTCGAAGACTGGAGTAGGTCGATTTGATCGAACCTGTATAAAAATCTTGGTATTATTTACTTTCAGCACTTTTACTTTCAATTTTTAGATTTCAGCATCGTTTTCATACTCATAGAAAAAATAGCAAACGTTTTCCAAAAATTAGAAAATTTTGCAGAAACATAACCACACATCTTAGTTTTGATTTGGGACAAGTTTCATCCAATTTGGATAAGTATAAGTCAGTCAAATGTTCATAGTTCTGAAACTAGTGCAATTTGATTCTCAGATCTGCAAAGGTTGAGAACATCAGCGTGGTTGACATACTTACCTAGAGAATTTTGAAATTTTTTTACCCATTAAAGTACACATCTTACGGGTCATACTATGAAATGTTCAGGTCATTTATAGTTTTCGGTTAATAGGAATAAACTTTTCATTTTGAAGCACAATTTCTGGCAGATTGACACAATGTATTAAAAAAGGGTTTTTCAAGGGGTTTCACTTAGAGTTTATTTTGTGACACATTAACAACATCTGAGAGCACATTGTCACCAAATTTCACGATTTTTGGAGGTTTACAACCTGGTCAACTAGTGAATTAAAATTAGGCTATTCAACCCTCTCCATTCTAGTGGTATCAGAGCTAGGTTTACTCACTACAAGAAGGTACAACAATCTTTGTGAGATGGCACCCATTAGTCATAATACCGAACAAGAAGGAATGTCAAGCGTAAGACCTCCCTTTTTCGACAGTGAGTCTTTTATTCAATGGAAACTTTGCATGAGACTTTTTCTTATGGCAATAGATATAGACTTATGGTCCATCATTAAAGACGGTCCGTTGTTTCGTCTAAGATAACTACAATTGATGGTGTTGTTGTACCGTGCACCTGCAGTAAACACCACTAGAGGGGAGGGGTTACTAGTGTTTAGCGGAAATTACACTACTACCCTTGGTGAAAAACGCTTTTGAAAACAGAATCTGAGACCTCCTCAGATTCAGTACCTGTTCTTGAAAAATTCACAACCTAGTGTACACAACTCCAAAAATTATGAAAATTTCCAGACATTAACTTCGATGTCTTGAATATACTCTGTCCGGAAATGATACATATATAAAATCATTGGCCCATCAAACAAATAAAAAGATTCAGATGGTCAATCTGGACAGAATAATGCTGAATTTTGAAACGTGTTTTTCTTTGATTACTTAACCAAAATAGGTTGATCTTTATATCAACACACTCCTTAGGATGTATAGTTTATGTTTCCAAAGGCCCTGACATTAAATTTTTTTTGATTAAAACAGAATTCAAATTTTCTCAAAACTGGTCAGATTGCATCAATATTGGAGCAGTTATCTTGCAACGAATGAAAGACTAAATTTCCTATGCTCAAATCCAGTTATTCTTGTTGCAAATCATGAATTTTAAAAGGGTTTGGCTATTTTTTCAAAACGTGTAAAATCGTGTGAAATCTTCAGTAAAAGCGGGCACAAAAACAGAAAAGTATGAAGAAGACAAGAACACCAAAGATTTATCCTTGTTTGGTCAATTTGACCTACTCCAATCCCAAGGAAACCTTTCCTTGGATTTCACTATGCTATGAACACAATTACAACAAGAACCAAGCTTGATACTTGGGTTAAACACCAACCCTATTCAAGACTTGGATGAACATCTCTATGTAGCTCTTGGTTGCAATACCTTTACCACATATTGGTGTAGCCTTATAAATTTGGATAACCAATCTTACAAATGAAATACAAGAGGCTTGTAGCTCTACAAAAAAATCTCAAGAACACCTTGGCTACACAAAGAATGAAACAAGAATGAAAAGAAGAAGATAGCAAGACAATGAGCTTCAACTTTTATTTTTAAGTGTGTGTTCTTCCTTTTCACCTTTGCCTCCTATTTATAGTGTGAAATGACCCTTGAAGATAAGAACTACAATGTGTCAATGTCTTTATCATCAATGCTTAGTTGTCTTCACATCATTGGTTGGCAAAATAATCATCTTGTACACTTGGCACCATAAAGAAGAATGATTGGTTCACCTTAAAATTCAGCATGTCCGACTTTTATGTCTTGAAAAATGACTTGGAATTGCTTGAAAAATGAAGATAATACAAAGCGATAATACCACCAAGAAACCCTCAACTTATTGGCAAAATAATAGGGCATGTGAGGAAGAATTTTGACTCAAAAAACCTTCCAACTCCAGCCTTATAGTCGTTGGGTTCAACTTTGAAATTTCCTAGTTGGCAATTTTGCCAACTAGCTTGTTTTTGGTTGGTCCACTTGGCATAATGTTTTAAAATGAATACACCATCATTTCCACCTGTAAATGCACATTTGGAGGGTTGTATATATGAATATCAACTCAGATGTTTGAAGAAAAAATGATATATAATAGTTGACAAGATTATGTCAACATATAACACCAAAATTCCAACAATTTCTCCTTAAATGCTGTGATGAATTCCATATCAAGAACACCTTCAAATTCTCCGCAAAATGATGATTGAGACTCTCCAATAACATATATAAGAAGGTCTTCAAGAAAAAATAGAATGTGACATCAAATAACGTCGCATATCACGCTACTGTCGATAAAATCATCAATAAGAGAATATAATAGAAAATCACAAAACAGTCTTCAAGCATATAATAAATGAACTGCTGAATGAAGATTATAATATGCCCAAGAGATTCCTTGAGTAAATATATCAAAACTACCCTCAGGGGTAAAATGACCAAAGTACCCTGGTGACAAAACTCCAGAAATGACCCCGATGGTCAAAAATAGATATAATAACACCTTTGTGATGATAAATAATAGATAAACGTGTCCTTGAAAAATTTTCACCATGTCAAGTACCTACACAAACACAAAATGCCAATTTTGCCCTTTTTGGTAAGTTATAGAAACTTCCAAGGCATGTTAGTCAGAATGCATAATATTTATCAAAATCCCTTAATGACCGCATAATGAACATATATAAATCATGTATAAATGAAAACAACCATTTTATCACATTTTAGGAAAAAAATTCTAAAAACCCTAGACATCGATCGATCGAAGTACCTCTGCTTGAGAGATCGATGTCTCACAGTGATTTTCAGAGTTTGTCTCTGACCTACATCAATCGATCGAAGTGAGAGTTTGATATACATTGATCTATCAATGTGTCTCAGGTTTAGAGATCGATGTCTCACAGCAAGGTCTTGAATTTTCTCTACCTTACATGGATCGATCGATGTGAGGGTTTAATGTACATCGATCGATCGAAGTACAACAACCTGAGAGATCGATGTCATTTTTCTTCACTTTTTCAATCTTTAATAATTTATAACATTATGTGTGACATTTTTAAGTATTCAACACTTAAAATCATGACTTTGAAAATTATCCAAACATATTTCTCAACATTCTCCCCCTTTTGGATGATTTTCAAAATAATTCAACATGATTTTAATGTCACAACTTCTTATCAATCGTTTATCACATATCTACCAATTTTATCCCAATTGAATTGTTTTGAAAACCTCACCAATTCTATACTAATTGTTTTCCAACTTGAAAACCTCACCAATTCTATATCCATTGTTTTCAAACTTTCAAAACTCATGCTTTCAACATATGTGCTCATGTACTCACCCTCAACTTATACTCTCCCTCTTAACCTCTGCTTCAAGCCAATTTAACACCAATTAAAACTTATACCAGTTGAACTTAACATATTATTCAACTAAAATCATGACTTAACAACTAAAATCATGTTCTTATTCTATATCCCCCTTTATTTTGCAAATCATGCAAAAGATAGAATTATGCAATTGTATCGTAAGTCATAATACATAACTTGGCTCGTAATGTTTCAAAAGTGGCTTGATTATGGGGTTTAGTGAAGATGTCAGCTACTTGATGACCAGTTCTTATATGGTTTATGATTATATCCTCATTTTAAATATGATCACGGAGAAAATTGTATTTTACCTCAATGTCTTTGCCCTTAGAATGAAGTACTGGATTCTGAGAAAGATTGATTGCAATTGTGCTATCACAGAAAATTTGAATCTTATTCATTTTAATGCCAAAATCACTAAGTTATTGTTCATGTCAAAGTATTTGGGTAGTGCATAAACTTAAGGCTATATACTCGGCTTCGATGGTAGAGAGAGCTACACTAGCTTGTTTCTTAAAAAACCAAGAGATCAGGTTGGTTCCTATGGATTGACACGTACCGCTTATGGATTTTCTATCTAGCTTGCAACCACCATAATCAGCATCAATATAAGCATACAGTTCCAACTTAGCATTTCTATGATACCAAAGTCCTAAGTGAGGTGTGTGTTTAAGATATCTAAATATCTTTTTCACCGTATTATAATGTGAGACTTTAGGACAAGATTCAAACCTAGCACACATACACATAATAAACATGATTTTAGGTCTTGACGCGATTAAGTATAACAATGATCCAATCATAGACCTATATAGTGTGTCATCAAAAGATTTACCATTTTCATCCTTATCTAATTTGGCGCTAAGACTCATAGGGGTAGGTGTTGGTTTCAACTCTTCAAATCCAAACTTCTTAATCATATCATTGACATACTTAAGTTGGCTAATGTGGATTCCTTGAGGGGTTTGTGTGATTTGAAGTCCTAAAAGTAGTTCAACTCTCCTACTATTGACATTTCAAATTCTGACTTCATACACTTTTTGAAGTCTTTAAATAAGGTAAGGTTGGTTAAACCAAACGTTATGTCATCTACAAATATTCGGACTATTAACAAGTCATTATTTTTTCTTTTTAGAAATAAAGTGTTGTTTATTGCCCCCCTTTGATAATTATCTGCAATAAGAAAGTTTGCAAATCTATTATACCAACCTCTTGGAGCTTGTTTCAAACTATATAGAGCTTTCTTAAGCTTGTATACATGGTTAGGATTCTTTAGATCTTCGAATCCCGAGGGTTGTTTCACAAACATCTTTTCGTGGATGTATCCATTCAAGAACGCACTCTTGACATCTATTTGGAAGAGTTTGATGTTGCTTAGACTTGCAATAGCAAGTAACAGTCTAATTGCTTCTAGTCGTGCAATGGTTGCAAAGGTTTCTTCATAATCTATTCCTTCTTGTTGGTTATAACCTTGTGCGACTAGCCTAGCCTTATTTTGTGTGATGTTTCCTTGTTCTTCCATTTTATTCCTAAAGACCCATTTTGTGCCTATTATGGATTTATGTTTGGGTTTAGGTACTAAGTCCCACACTTTGTTTCTGGTAAATTGGTTCAATTCCTTGTGCGTAGCATCTATCCATGATATATCACCTAAGACTTTCTTAATATTCTTATGTTCTAAGTGTGAGATTAAGCTATGTCCTTCAACTTGACTATGTGTTCTAACCTCAACACTTGGATCCCTAATGATTAATTCTTTAGGGTGTTTATGCTTGCCTTTTATAAGCCACCAATTCCTAGGTTGACTAGGTTCACCCTCATCTTGTTTAAATGTTTCATTAGTGTGAACATTATCGTATACAATTGGATCATTGTGCAAGTTAGTTGTATTATCTTCTAATTGCAAAATCTCTTCATTTATTTCATTTAAGGGTTCATGCATGTCTTGTTCAGGGGGAGTTGGCTCTAGACGATCAAGTACAAGCTCAAGTAATACATCATCATGAAACATATTTTCAACAATATTTTCTTGTTTACCTTGAGTTTTATCCACTAACTTCAGAATATGTGTTCTTATTGAATTTACATGTATGTATTTAATTATTTTTCGAGATGCAGGATTATAACACTTATATACTCTTTAATTAGTTGAATAACCAACAAATATGCATGTAATAGACCTTTTTCCAAACTTGTCTAGATTATCCTTAGTGTTTAACACAAAACACTTACAACCAATCTATGATAATCTACCTTAGGTTGTATTTGTTTAACAATTAGTAACGTGTTTTATTTAATTTCTTTCTAATAGAAAGCCTATTTATAATATAACATGCAAAACTAACAACTTCAGCCCATAAATATTTTGGTACTTCATTTTCACATAACATTGTTCTAGCAATTTGTTGAATTGTTCTATTTTTACGTTCAACAACTCCATTGAGTTATGATATTCTAGCTGGTGAAAGTTTATGTTTAATTCTGTGTAATTCACAAAACTTGATTATATTTTTGTTTTTAAATTATCCACCTCTATCACTCCTAATTCTTTTAACACTTTCTTCATAAAGATTTTCAAGTTGCTTAATTAAAGTTTCGATTGCCAATGGAGCATCGTCTTTGTGTGTTAAGAACAATGTCTATGTGTAGCGTGAGCAATCATCTACTATGACACACACATAGTAGTGTCCACCTATACTTCTGTCCTATTTTGACCAAATAAGTGTAAGTGAAGCAATTCTAGTAAATGACTAGTACTCACTTCATGTTTTGGTTTTAATGTTTCTTTAATATATTTTCCTTTAATACATGTTTCACACATTTGAAAATTATCTAAGTCTAACTTAGGCATACATCTGATTAGATTCTTCTTTGATTAATTCACAATAGTTGAAATTCTTACATGGCCTAGTCGTATATGCCATAAATTCACATCTAAGTCATGTGATATTAAACACTTTACCTTAGCATCTAACACGTTATCGAAGGAAAGGGTATAAATGTTACCATCCCTATTTCCTTTTAATACAATTTCTCCCTTATCATTTATTACATTACAAGAAACAGAGAGAAAAGAAACATGATAACCGGAATCTATAAATTGTGAAATACATAATAAATTGTAAGAAAGATTGCTTACTAACAGCACATTCCGTATTTGAAATGTGTTAGAATCCTCAATTGTTCCTTTACCAACAACTTTTCCTTTGTTGTTGTCACCGAATGTCACCTTTCCTCCATTCTCGATTTCTCCAGTTCGGTGAATAATTTGGGGTTTCTAGTCATATGGCTTGAACACCCATTATTTAAAAACCACTTGGTTTTTAGATTCTTTGACTTTGCCTCTTTCTTGCATTCCTTACGATTTTCCTACAATGGAGACAAAGTTTTAGGTACCCTTTACTTGTGTCCTTAAATGTTAGGGACACCATTCTTGTTCAAATATTTCTTAGGTATCAAAACTTGGATGTACCTTTTGGGCACATATCTGGCATTTTTATAGTTGAAAGAATAAAGAGGATTTACATGTACTTGACCATGCCAATTAAATGAAGGTGTATGCATATAATTGTTATATCTTGGTTTATAAGTACTATGTTGTGGCCGATTTTGATAGGTAATGAAAGGCATAAGATTTTGTTTCTTGAATGACGCTATGTATACATGTTCATATGCATTTCTATCAGTCTTATATGAATGTTGCCTATATTTAGGTTCATAATAAGTTGGATGCATTTGATTTTGCCTAGATACATTTGTATATATATAGGCATAATTTCTAGGTGGTCTAGATGCAAAGTTTTGCCTAGTTGGACATTTATTTGTGTGTGCTTTTGTGGGTGCATGTTGCATTCTCACCTTGGAATTAGCAGAAAAAGGAGTAGAAGAAGGTGTAGCAGGCAAAATTGATTTTGTTGTACTATATGGCAACTTAAACTTAGATGATACAAAGTTAGTTTTTTTTGCCTAACTTGTCACTTTCTTCTATATACCCTAAGCTCTTTTATCATTTCCATATTTTTATGATAATATAAGTGTGTCAAGCATGTTCGTGCCAGATTTAAATTGTTCTAGCATTTTCCTGAGATAATTTAGAAGATTTAAGTTGTACTATCTCATTTTCACGACTTTCTAACTTAGATTTCAACATACTATTTTCAGTTTGTAATGTTTGTTCATTTTTCTTATATGATTCAATTTTAATGTCTAAAGAATCAAGAGTATTAGTAGACTCTTTTTTAAAAGATTCTAATTGATCGGAAAATACCAAGGTGGACGTCTTAAACTTGTCATTTTCTTCAATTAGTTTCTTCTTTTCTTTAGACAGCCTTTAGAAATTTTTCATATATCTCAACAAATGACATTTCATTATCAGAATCTACATCAGATGAAGAACTTACTTCATTGGATATGAAGCAGATTTGAGCTTCCTCATTAAAAAATTTTGAGTCGGACGAGTCGCTCCACGTGCTTGCCTTCATTGCTCGTTTGTCTCTTCTTGACTTGGACTCCTTTGTTTAGGCTTTTGTGCCTCCTTGTCTTGTTTGTTATTATTATTATTATTGTTGGCGTTTTTCTTTGTCGGACAATCATAAGAGATGTGTCCTTTTTGACCATATTCATTGCATTTTAACTCTTTATTATACCACTTTTTGTTATTAGAATTATTTTTTCTATGTTGAGAAGAAGAAGATCGTTTTCCATTTCTATTAGGCCGTTTGAAAAACTTTCTATGTTTTCTTGCTATTAATATTAAATCATTGTCTAATTCACTATCGCTATTACTTTTATCATTTTTTGCATGTGACTCAGTTGATTTGAAAGCAATATACTTACCAGATGATTTAGATGACTTGGTTTTTTGTTGGTTCAGTTTTACCTCAAACTCTAAGTGAGCTGATCAATTCGTCCGTTTTGGTGATTGATTTTGTTTCTCCAATTGCCGTGACTTTAGGATCCCATTCAGTAGGAAGGCTTCGCTACACCTTTTGAACCTTCTCGTTGTTGGTAAATTATTTTCCTAAAGCTTCAAGGGCATTGAAAATATTAGTAATCCTCAAATCCATAGATGTTATGGATTCATTCAGCAACATTTTAAATGATTCAAATCCAGTCATAAGCATGTTTATTTTTTACTCTTTTACACCACTAGTACCTTCATGCTTTAATTCTAGTGATTTCCACATGTCGTGTGCACTTGTGCAATTTGAAACATATCCTGCTTCGGAACTCGTTACTCCATTCAAGATGGACATTTTCTTTTTATCTTCGGTTGACCATTCACTTTTATATTTTTCTACTTCTTGTGTGACTCCACTAACTTGTACAATTTTCATCGCAATGTACGGGCCATCTTCAACTATAGACTATAAATCGATGTCTATAGCCATTAAGAATAGCCTCATCCTAAGTTTCCAATGAACGAAATTATTACCATTGAAAAGAGGAGGACGTTGTGCAGACATACCTTCCAACTCACCTTTGTGAGAAACTATGGACATTGTATGTACCTTTGATTTGAGATGTGCATGCTACAAAGAATTGTTGTTTCTTGTCTTTGCCTTGTTCGTATGGTATTGAATCTTGCTTCTTTTAGTGGTGTTGGCCTGGCTCTGATACCAATTGTTGGACCATGCACCTACATTAAACACCACTAGAGGGGGTGAATAGTGGTTAGCAGAAATTACACTACTACCCTTGGTGAAAAATCCCTTTGAAAACAGAATCTGAGACCTCTTCAGATTCAGTACCCGTTTTTGAAAAATTCACAGCATAGTGTACACAACTCTAAAAATTATGAAACTTTCCAAAAACTAACTTCATTGTCTTGAATAGACTCTGTTCGAAAATGAGAAAAAATTAAAATCTTTTGGCCCTTCAAACAAATAAAAAGATTCAGATGGTCAATCTAGATAGAATTGAACAGAATATTGCTAAAAACGTGTTTCTCTTTGATTACTCAACCAGAAATGTTGATCTTTATATCAACACACTCCTTAGGATGTCTAGTGTATGTTTTCAAAAGGCCCTGACCTTAAACAATTCTTGATGAAAATAGAATTCAAGTTTTCGCAAAACTAGTCAGGTTGAAGTCAGATTGGAGCAGTTATCTCGCAACGACTGAAAGACTAATTTTACTTTGCTCAAATTAAGTGATTCTTGTTGCAAATGAAATATAACAGTCTGAAGTTTAATTCCACCCAAAATCAAGAATTTTGAAAGTGTTTTGCTATTTTTTCAAAATGTGTAAAATTGTGTGAAGTCTGCAAATAAAACGAGCAGAAAAACAAAAAAGTATCAAGAAGACAAGAACACCAAAGATTTATCCTGTTTCGGTTAATGTGACCTACTCCAATCCCAAGGAACACTTTTTCTTGGATTTCACTATGGTATGAACACAATTACAACAAGAACCAAGCTTGATACTTGGGTTAAACACCAACCCTATTCAAGACTTGGATGAACATCTCTATGTAGCTCTTGGTTGCAATACATTTACCACATATTGGTGTAGCCTTATAAATTTGGATAACCAATCTTACAAATGAAATACAAGAGGCTTGTAGCTCTACAAAAAAATCTCAAGAACACCTTGGCTACACAAAGAATGAAACAAGAATGAAAAGAAGAAGATAGCAAGACAATGAGCTTCAACTTTTATTTTTAAGTGTGTGTTCTTCCTTTTCACCTTTGCCTCCTATTTATAGTGTGAAATGACCCTTGAAGATAAGAACTACAATGTGTCAATGTCTTTATCATCAATGCTTAGTTGTCTTCACATCATTGGTTGGCAAAATAATCATCTTGTACACTTGGCACCATAAAGAAGAATGATTGGTTCACCTTAAAATTCAGCATGTCCGACTTTTATGTCTTGAAAAATGACTTGGAATTGCTTGAAAAATGAAGATAATACCACGGGATAATACCACCAAGAAATCCTCAACTCCTTGGCAAGATAATAGGACATGTGAGACTGAATTTTGACTCAAAAAATCTACCAACTCCAGCTTTATAGCCCTTGGGTTCAACATTGAAATTTCCTAGTTGACAATTTTGCCAACTATCTTGTTTTTGGTTGGTCCACTTAGCATAATATCATAAAATAAATACACCATCATTTCCACCTGTAAATGCATATTTGGATGGTTTTATATATGAATATTAACTCATATTTGTGAAGAAAAAAATGATACATATAGTTGACAAGATTATGTCAACATATAACACCAAAATTTCCACAAGTTCTCCTTATATGTTGTGATAAATTCCACATCAAGAACAACTTCAAATTCTCTGAAAAATTATGATTGAGACTCTCCAATAACATGTATATAAGAATATATTCAAGAAAAAATATAATGTGACATCGAATACCATCACATATCCCGCTACCATCGATAAAATAACCAAATGAGAGAATATAATAGAAAATCACCAAATAGTCTTCAAGAATATAATAAATGAACTCCAAAATGAAGATAATATTATACTCAAGAAATTCCTTGAGTAAAAATACCGAAACCGCCCTTATGGGTAAAATGACCAAAATACCCCTGGTGAGAGAAAACTCTAGAAATGACCCCGAATGGTCAAAAATAGATATAATAACACTTTTGTGATGATAAATAAGCGATAAATGTGTCCTGGAAACAATTGTTTTAGCCGAATATATACTTTATTAAGACGTCTCACTTATGGCGGAGGAAAACCATATTACAAACATAAGTTCATGAAATGAAAATTGCGAATGTAAAGCAGATATTATTGACCATCGCCAGTCGTATATGATATGCTGCATTAAAACCTTTTCAAGTAAAACCACCCTTGTGAAAAAACCTTGGTAAAGAAAAAAAAAGCGTACATATTTATGCGACTTGCAACATATATGGGTTAGGAGTGAAGCGGTAGCAATGGGTGTATGCTCCTTCTGAAATCTTATAGCATCCAAAAGTGAGAGGATATGAGCTGATATTGTCTTAATAAGAGAAGTAATGATTGCCATCCCGTGAGTATATAATGCCGAATTGCTACTCCAATGTACGGGTTTGCGCAAGAAATGGTCCTCCCATAGATAATATTCCACCACCCAAACATGCAAAAGAGACCAAACATGTAGATTATTATCATGTATGATAAGCAGCAGGTGTAAGATCCATAGAGAGATAGGTAAGTACCTAAGTTGCTTGTGTCTAACGATACAAGCAACAAGTTGATGAGATAAGCTGTGGAATATAATGAAAAAAGTGTTCCAAAAAAAGCAAGTATAGTTACCCGAGTTGCCTGCGTCACAGCATGACACAGGCAACGATCCAAGTAATACAGCCACAGTGAAATAAGCGCCTCAAGAGCGTAAATATGTTGTTGTGCCATCAGTAAGAAGAGTTGCTCTAAAGTAGGCAGGCAAAGAATAGGATGCACGAAATATGTGAACTCCAGTATGCAGCTCACAATGACGAGCAAGGAGATGCGCCACCATATTGCCCTGATGTTGTATAGAACTAATAGTGCCATTGCCTAATTGCAGAAAGGTAGTCAATCGATCCCGGGGATGGGTGCGAACATATCGTATCACTGCTGTGGAATCAACTTCCAAATCAATAGCAGGATAACGTTGCACAAAGTATATCATCTCCAACGTTGCCGCCTGAAGTTCTGCATAAAAAGGTGTGTTAATTGGAAGGTAAAAAACCAAAGCCTCCCAGAAATTTCATGTTGAGTCACGCACTATAGCACCACCCGCAGCCGAAACTGATCCATGGCCTGCATCCACATTTAACTTGAAACGTCCAGGAGGTGGTGCAAGCCAGCGCACCACATAAGGTCAGAGCAAATGGATTGTCGATGAAAGACCATGAGATATCAAATAAGGATCATTCTTAGCATGCTTGGTGCCTGCCTTCGCAGCACTCCAATGATACATCTGATTTCTGATCATTTCATATAATTTATGGTAACTCCATGTCTCTTCTCCAAATACAATGGAAGTATACATACGACAAAAATTCCATAATATGAGCCCTGGTGCAACAAGGCGAAGACATCCATTAAAAGAGGTTGCACTAGTCGAATTCCACCATGCTAAGTTATATTGCCGCAGATGGTAATTGTTCGGCTGGGGGGATCTAAGAGAGATGCATACTATGACCAAACCTCTGTAATCACGCAAAATTTCAAAAAAATATGTGTCATTGTCGCTGATTCATTCTGGCAAAAAGGACAACACGAAGGACCAGCAATTTTCAGCCTGCAAATATTATCTTCAATAGGGAGCGCTCCATTATATAACTTCCACAAAAAGACACGTATATTTGGTATTTGAAATTTATGCCAAATAAACTTATAAGACAAAATCTTAATCCCTGAGTGGTAAAACACCGTGTAAGCCGATTTCAAAGAGAAGTCCCCGTTGTCTGCTGGTTTTCATCTGTACTGTTGGTTAAGTCCTTCAACATGCGGCAGACATAGATGGTGAATTTTACAAATGTGCTTCCAACACGGAGAATCAGTGATCCGGGAGTGAAAACGACCTCCATACTTAGATTGCATAAATGTTGTCCCATAGAGAATGAGACTGATGATAATTCCACCATAATTTAGCAGAATAAGCCATTGTCAAATATTCAAGATGTCGTATCCCAAGACCTCCCTGTTCACAAGGCTTCAAACAGTTGTGCCAGTTAACCCAATGATGCTTAGTTTGTGTATTCGCCGAACCCCAGACAAAATTGCAGATGCGATGGTGAATTGCATGGAAAATACTCTTGGGTAGTGATAAAACTGAAAGAACGTGAACTGGTAAAGTATTTATCACATATTTAATCAGAATCAACTTACCTTTTGCAAACAAACATTTGTTTTGCCAACCTTGAAGCTTTATATCAATTCGCTGCAATAATTCTAATAAATGTTGAGGCTTTGGACGCCCCTTGCAAAGATTGACTCCTAAATATTTAATGGGTGAACTTGTCAAAGACATCCCCAGTACCACTACCGTTCATTCTGTCGTTCTCAAGGAGACGTAAGACGATGGAATAAAATGGCTTTTGTGTAAGTTGACTCGTTGTCTTGATGCCTCCTGATACATGTCTAGAAAACAACAAAATTTTTGGAGATTACGTACTGAACCATTCAGAAATATTAGTAGATCGTCTGCAAATGCCAAATGGGATATCTGCAGGCGAAACTGACCCACTGAGAAACCCACTATATCACCCAACTGTATGTGTGCCTTAAGCCCCCTTGAAAATGCTTCCGATGCCAGGATAAATAATAATGGGGATAAGGCGTCTCCCTGCTTAACTCCGCGTGTGGGTTGGAAAAGACCACAGGAGTTGCCGTTGATAAGAACAGACATATGAGTACCTTCCAAGTGAGTAAATATTATTTGCTGAAAAATGTGAATGGAAACCCATTTTGAGAAGCAGTTTATGGGGAAATTCCCAGCTAACGCGATGAAATGCCTTCATCATATCTAGTTTAATCATGACATTACCTCCCCTGACTTTTTTGTCCAAGATATGTGTAATTTCTTGGGCTAATAAAATATGTTCCGAAATGTCACAACCACGCACAAAACTTGCCTGTTCCTCTAATATTATAGTAGCCAATATATCAAGCAAGCAAGTCATCAGTATTCTAGTCCTAATCTTGGACATGAAGTTAGATAAACTGATATGTCGAAAGTCAGCAAAAGTACATGGGGAATGTTTTTTTGGTATCAATACAATTTGCATGCTACCCATCGCACGGGGTATATTAAAACCCAAGAAATAATCATGCACTGGTTTATGTATATCAAGCGCTACAATATCCCAACAATGCCGGAAAAAGAAACCATTATAACCATCCGGACCTGTAATGCTTTGTGGGTCAAGCGACCACACAGCCTTCTTAGTTTCCTCCATTATTGGCATTGCTAATAATTGTTCATTCATCTCAGAGGTAATCAGATGTGGGACGTATCGTAGCAATTCTTCAATCCCTGAAGTTGACTCTGCTGAGAATAAATTAGAGAAATATGAGACTTTTCCATCTGAATAGCATCTTCCTCAACACAATGATCACCCCCACTGTATATATATGTTGGTTATAGTTTGATGTTGTCGACGATCTTTAACAATACTATGAAAATATTTTGTATTGGCGTCTCCTTTTGTGATCCATTTTACTAGAGCCTTTTGCTCCCAAAATATCCTTTCATAATGTTCTGCACGTTTATATAGTGCTTGAGCCTCATTTAATCGAGCACGTAAATCCAGCGTCTGATTTTGTTCATATAAGTCCTGTGCTCTAGTCACTCGATTCTCAGCCTCGGTCAATCTATTAAAGATATTCCCAAAAATATCATGGTTCCATTTTTGTAAGTCGTGCTTAAGACGGTGTAATTTATCATAGATTCCCCTCATGCCGCCTATATTGGGATATGTTGTCCCTCTCTCTTGAATAAAAGGAAGAAAGAATTCATGCTCTGTCCACACATTGAGAAAGCAAAATGATTTAGGTCCAGTTTGCTGCATTTGGAATCTAGTAATAAGCATGGGTGCATGATCTGAAGAAACCCACTGTAGATGTTTCACTTTTAATCCTGGGAACTTATCATATAATTCAGACGAACAGAGAATGCGATCAAGGCTCCTTTTAACTAAGCCCAATCCTCGTCCTCAAATTAACGTAAATGGAGAACCTTCATATGGTAGGTCAACTAGTTCGCAGGTATGTACACAATCTACAAATTCCTCAAGTGACAGCAAGTGTGGCGAAGATAAGCCACTATGTTCATCAATGTATAAATATGTGTTGAATTCCCCACCCATAAGCCAATATGATGATCGCTGAGAAAATATATGTTGAAGCTCCAACCATAATCGTCTGCGGTCAGTGACTGTATGCAAACCATATATAGGAGTAAAAGATAAATACTGCTATGTGGTCGGTAAAAAATATCGAAGGTGTGAAGCTTGTTCACCATGAGAAATATCACTCAGTTGAAAAGATGAATGCTTCCAAAATACCCATATTTTGTCCCGACATGTGGATATAGAGTGAGAGAAAGAAAAACGAAAGTGAAACCTCATTAATTGAGCAGGCAAAATCTTTGATTCAATGACAACTAATAATGTGATCTTGTGATGTTTAATAAGATGTTCCAAACGTACCAATGATGTACGTCATCCACCAACATTCCAAATCATACATGTCATTGAGAGGGTAATGAGGAGAAGCTTGAAGAAGATGGCAAAGCAGAACGCATTACACGTGTAGATGGGGGAGGTAACGGCATTTCAGCCTTTGTTCGGCATGGTCGACGTTGGTGCACAGTGGGCACAGGTTCTTGTGAATCTGTTATGGACTCACCTGCATGCAAGAGACGTTGCGAAAGGCGATCCGAAGTCGCTTTCATGTCACTTAGCCACATTGCCCTAAGAAAAATCTCAATATCCTACTGGAGAGAGTAAACAATAACCTCATCCGAGTTTGAATTCATAATCATATCATTGTATCAATGTGATCTAGCAACAGGATCAATTCTGAATCTGACACATTAACGAGAGATGGCCCATCAAATGCAATGGGTGGAATGTCATGTGAGTTACCCAGAAGTGATATATCTTGGGCGACCGATACCACCAAATTATTCTTACCACTATTGTGTTTATTTTGAGGAGAGCTGGATATTGGTGGCTCATTTGATGTTGAATGATTGCCTTCATCATGTTCCAAAATATTAATAGGAGGAGTAGCAAGTAGGTTGATGTGCTTGTCAATGTCTGCATTTTTTTGGTGTCCATCGTGTTTTCTTAGGTATTGGCGGTCGTGACACCATTTGATTAGGTCGTGGAGGAATTTCTTCAGTCGGCTGTTCAATAATCTATGGTTGGACGTGCCCTTTAGGGCAGGATTTCAGATCATGGCCCAGAATTCTACACTCCGAACAATATAGCGGCACTTCCTCGTATTCAACTGTTGGGTAAAAATCATGCTCACCATTAAGTATATGCAAGCGGCTAGGCAATGTTTTTGACAGGTCAATTTCAATACATAATCGAAGAACCGAAGGGCGAGTACCTTGCAGAGTTGCAGAATCTAATCACAATGGCTCCCCAATCATTCAAGCAATATCCCATAATGCCGTTTTATTATAAAGGAACATTGGTAGTCGCTGAATGGACACCCAGACCAGAACAATAGGCGTATCACATTGTGGATCAAACGTTGGTGTCCATTTTGTTACATGCATATAGAAGCCATTTAACGTCCATGAACGTCATATAAAGCAGCATTGGTAATCGTCGGGGTTGTCAAAAGTAATCATAATATGACGATCATCAAGCAATATTAGACGTGGTGTTTGTCGAAATACAATCTTTTCAAAACATACTTGCAATTGTTTCATTGTTGGACGTTCCAAAACGATCCTATCAAAGTATAACGGTATGGTTCAGAGAAGGTTGTTACCTCTGCAGTCGTAAATGAGATTGAAGGCAATCTTTTGAAGCGCATTATAGGTCGTTGATTACTATTTGGCGGCTGCCTTGTTTTTGACGAAAGTATTTCCAGAAAAGAAGGTTTTGCAGTGGTGTTTTCCATGATATGCGATCACGGCAGAAAAAACGAGATTGCAGCGAAATAGAAGAACAACAATGGAAGGAGGCAAGATGAAAATAAAAACAGCGAAAGAAGGATAATCCGGCGGCATCAAGTCCGGCAGCCGTCATCGAGGAACCTTGCAGCCGCCATCATCCATATATGCTTACACACACACACACACATATATATATATATGTATATATATATATATCCTTGAAACAATAATAACACATGTGTGATGATAAACAAGAGATAAATGTGTCCTTGAAACATTGTCACCATGTCAAGTACCTACACAAACTCAAAATGCCAATTTTGCCCTTTTTGGTAAGTTATAGAAACTTTTAAGGCATGTTAGTCACAATGCATAATATTTATCAAAATCACATAATAACCACATAATGAACATATATGAATAATGTACAACTGAAAACAACCATTTTATCACATTTTAGAAAAAATTTTCTAAAACCCTAGACATCGATCGATCGAAGTGCCTCCGCTTGAGTGATCGATGACTCACAGTCAGTTTCAGAGTTTGTCTCTGACCTACATCCATCGATCAAAGTGAGGGTTCGATGTGTCTCAGGATTAGAGATCGATGTCTCACAGTAAGGTCTTGAATTTTTCTACCTTACATGGATCGATCGATGTGAGGGTTTGATGTACATCGATCAATCGAAGTGCAATAACCTGAGAGATCGATGTCATTTTTCTTCACTTTTCAACTTTTAATCATTTATAACATTATGTGTGAAATTTTTAAGTGTTCAAAACTTAAAATCATGAGTTTGAAAATTATCCAAATATTTTTTTCAACAGGCGTTAGCTTAGAAGTTGTAAAACCTAAGCAAGAATATATTGTAGAAGATAAAAAAAGATTGAGTATGAGTGCTAAGGCTATGCAACTTCTTCTAAATGGTTTAAGTAAAAGTGAATCAAGTTATGTATCAAATTGTTCTAGTGCCCAAGAAATATGGAGATGTATTAAAATTAAACATGAAGGTACTAGTCAAGTCAAAGAGTCCAAGACAAACATGCTTATGTCTACTCATGAATCCTTCAAATTATTATCGAGTGAATCTACTGTCGGTATGGATTTAAGATTGAATAATATCTACAATTCTCTTGAGTCTCTTGGCAAGATATTTTCTTCATACGAAAAGGTGCAAAAGATGTTAAGAAGCCTTCCATCCAAATGGGATCCTAAAGTCACCGTAATCGAAGAGAGTAAAGAAACCAAGTCAATCAAAATGGAAGAATTGATCGGATCTTTAAAGGTATATGAGAACAAATTCGCTCTAAGAAATTCTGAATGAACTTCTAAACAACATAAGGCTATAGCGTTTAAATCAAATGAATACGTCTCTACCTCTTCTGATCGCGTAGATGATAGTGATGCGGATTCCAACAATGATAATCTAATCATGTTGGCTAAAGGATTAAGGAAGATCATAAGAAAGTCGTGTAGAAACAAACCTAAGTCTTCTTGAACTAAGAGAAATAAAAATAAGAATAACGACAAAGATATAAAATGCTATGAATGTGGAACCCTTGGACACCTATCATATGATTGCCTGAAAAAGGACAAACTGATAAAAAAAACCGTGATAAGGATTGGACAAAAAATAGACCCGTTTCAGAATCTAAGCATAGGAAAACAAGAAGTGCTCTCAAAGCCTCCACATAGAGTGACTCATCTGACTTTGAGACTGAAGAAACAGAAGAAGAGACGGAACAAGTGCGCTATGCATTCAAGGCATCAAATGAGATATGTTCTGACTGTGATTCTGATTCCGAACCCTATTATGGTGATTTATTTAGTCAATATCTTGAGTTGCATAAATTCACGAAGACTCTTGCAAAAGAAAAGAAACGGTTAATTGAAGACAAGAAATTTTTGGACCGTACACTTGCAGTAAATGCCACTAGAGGGGCATGAATAGTGGTTACCAGAAATTACACTACTATCCTTTGTTATAATCCCTATTGAAAACAGAATCTGAGACCTCCTCAGATTCAGTATCTATTTTTGAAAAATTCAAAACTCAATGTACACAACTACAAAAATTATGAAACTCTCCATAAGTTAACTTCAATGTCTTGACTAGACTCTGTTCAAAAATGAGACAAAAATGAGATTTTTTGTCCCTTCAACAAAATAAAAAGATTCAGATGGTCAATCTGGACAGAATTGGACAAAATAGTGCTAAACTTTGAAAACGTGTTTCTCTTTAATTACTCAACCAAAAAGGTTGATTTTTATGCCAACACACTCCTTAGAATGTCTAGTTGATGTTTCCAAAAGGCCCTGACCTTTAACTATCCTTGATGAAAATAGAATTCAAGTTTTCTTGAAACGGGTCAGATTGCAGCTAGATTAGAGCAGTTATTTTGCAATGACGGAAAGACTAACTTTCCTTCACTCAAATAAAGAAATTCTTGTAGAAAATGAAAGCTAAAAGTCTGAAGTATAACTCCACCAAAAATCACGAATTGTGAAAGTGTTTTGCCATTTTTTCAAGACGTGTGAATTTGGATGAAAATGCAGTGAAAACAGATACAAAAACAGAAAAGTGAATAGAAGACAAGAACTCCAAAGATTTATCCTGGTCCGGTTAATGTGACCTACTCCAGTCCCAATTGACACCTTTTCTTGTATTTCACTATGAAATGAACTCAAATACAACAAGAACCAAGCTTGATCATTGGGTTAAACACCAACTCTATTCAAGACTTGGATGATCACCTCTATGCAACTCTTGGTTGCAACACCTTTACCACATATTGGTGTAGCCTTATAAATTTGGCTAACCAATCTTACAAATGAGACACAAGAGATATGTAGCTACTCAAATAATATCATAAGGACAACTTGGATAAACAAATAATGAAAAAAGAATGAAGAGAAGAAGATAGCAAGACAATGAGCTTCAACTTTTTTGATTTCAAGTGTGTATTCTCCTCTTCACCTTTGCCTCCTATTTATAGTGTGAAATAGTCCTTGAAGACAAGACCTCCAATGTGTCACCATCTTCATCATCAAGTCTTAGTTGTCTTCACACCATTGTTTGACCACATAATCATCTTGTACACTTGGCAACATAGAGAAAAATTATTGGTCCACCTTGGCATCCTTATCTTGGCCGATGTTTCCACTTTGGAATGTCTTGATTATCCTTTGTAAAATAAAGATAATAAGAAGGGAATATGCCACAAGAATACCTCAACTTCTTGGCTTTAAAATAGGGCATGTGAGGGCTGCCATTTGACTCAAAAAGCAGCTCCAAAAACCAATATAGCTGTTACCTACAAGTTTGAAAATTCCAAGTTGGCAATTTTGCCCACTAGATTGTTTTTGGTTTCCACCTGTATATACACGTTTGGAGGGCTGTATATATGTATATCAACTCAGATTTAATGAAGAGAAATCAACAAATAATAGTTGACAAGATTATGGCAACATATAATATCGAAATTTCCACAATTTCTCCTTATATGTTTTGATGAATTCCACACTTTTAACACCTTTAAAATATCTAAATGATGATGAATAAAAATCTCCAATAACATATATAAGAAGGTGATGCAAATCTGATTCAAGTTTGGCTCGATCTTCCTTTTAAACTTCATATGGTGAAGACTTGTCCGTCACCTCAGATGAATTAACACCCAAGAAAGTGTTCTTCAATGAGCAATGCTTTCCAAGAATCAACTTGTTCGTGATCTTAGGTGAATGAACACCTAAGGACGTATTCGTCTCTCGAAAAGTTTGATCCTCCCTTAAAGAATGTTCAATCTTTGATATGGATCTAACCTTGGATTGAAACCAAAGAACACAAGAAACTATCTTGGGAAGAAAAGTGATGAATTCACCAAATTTTTTTTATCAAAACAATCTCTGCTTCCTTACTTTCGGCCAAAGGCCTTTAAAAAGGGTAAAAACTAACAATTCTAATTTCCTGAAAGTTTTGGAAATTTGAAATTTAAAAAATAAAGATAAACTCTAAAATGGATAATGACAATCTTGTTTTCTTGTACAACTTTATCTTGCACACGATGTTAGTCATGGATATGGATGGAATTAGCTCTTCAGCCCTTCTTCAAAGTTGTAGAGCACAAAAGTTCATTGATGTTAGCCACATATATCACTTGATTGGGATAACTATTGAGGGAGATATAGATGTTTGAATTTCAGGTGTCAGCAAAATACTCGTTATCAGCTATGCTCATTTTTATCACGAATTCCAGGCATCTTAAACTCTGAATTTGAGAAAAGTGATAGAAATAAGAGTTGTAGATATCTCTTAGCTATCCTTTGGCACTAGAGTCAGGGGATTTGAATGATCTGTTGAAAAGATATATTCAAAATACCGAGACTATGTCAAGTTGAAATCCTATTTTCCAGCATGGGTGATGCCAAAGTTTCCAAGCTTTCTTGCTGGTCAAGTAACCTCCAAAAACCTGTATAAACCATCTTGACACAACCTTGAACTGATATTAGTTTCACGAACACAAAAAGATGCGATAAACAGAAACATAAAATGCAAGCACAACATGCAAGACACTAGGACACTTAGAGTTGCATCATCTCCTCCCCCTTAAAAAGGTTTCGTCCACGAATCAAAAATGCAAAGAGGAAAAGGATACCTAACATCATGCGTTTTTTTACATGCTTAGGGTGCAACATAAGAGGCAAAGCAAAAAATTCAACAAGAGACAGTCAACCAGATAGGGTAGCATAAAAGGAGTGTAAAACAACACACTATCGCTCAAATTTGAAGCCAAAATCATTTCCATGCCCTCTCGAGTCCTAGATCCTGGGTCAAATACGTAAATTGTCCAAAGCAAGGCAGAAACCTTTGAAGTGCAAAGACTAAAAGGATCATGAACCATCAAAATATGAAAAGGGAAATGAGAACACAAGTAATCACATGAACCAATGTCATCTAAGCATAGAAAAGGACACAAATCATATTTGCTTGCACTTAGACCAGAAGGCATCAAAAGGGACATGAGTGGAATGTATGTGTAGTAGATATCAAAAGGATCTTGATAGTAAAATACCTTAGCAAAGTTAACACATACATCAACATGGCTATCAAAGTTAGCTTCTAATGTGCACTTCTCTAGTAAAGTATCAAACTCAGCAATGAAAGCATCATCATTAGAAACCAACTCAAGTTTAGGGTGTGTAACAATTTCCAATTCTAAGGGACATACAATTGTAGATGGAATAACATGGTTAGACATTTCGATCTCCGCAAATAATGCACCAACATCACAAGTATTAGACATATGAAAATCAAAATGTAAATCAACTTGCAATGCATCAAGGGGTATGTCTAGTGAGTCAGCAACATGCGCAATCATTAAAACCTATTTTTCTCCCATGTTTCCTTCATTCCCCTTAGCCCATGAATCTGCTTTGTCAGCCTCTTGTTTAAGAGACTCCAAAAACCTCTTCTCAACTGCTCTTTCAAGTGGATCATTATGCTTTTGGAGTTGCCTTTTATGACCTTCCATCACCTCTTGTAGAGATAATGCATTCAACCTATACAACTTGCCAATCAACTTGAAAGAATATCTATTAAGAAAACCATCATATATAACATGCTTATCATATTGCCATGGTCTTCTTAAAAGTATGTGACTAGCATGCATAGGGGCAACATCAAAAAGAATCTCATCCGTGTAGCTACCAATGGAAAATGAAACAAGAACTTGCTTGGTCACTTTAATGACACCAACATCATTAAACCAATATAACTTAAAGGGATGCGAGTGATCAATCATAGGTAAACCAAGCATTCTAACAATTTTAGTACTAGCTACATTAACACATGATCCAGTATCGATAATCATAGTACATATTTTACCACCAGTCATGCAACGTGTGTGAAATATGTTAGTACTTTGAAGTTCATGTTCGTTCATTTGCATTTGGGCATCAAAGCATGGTCTAACTACTAGACACTCTCTACATTCACCCTCTTCCTCATTAATGCCACAATCTTCAACATTTCTTTCTCAATTTCATCATTATTGGATTCAGATACATACTCATTAGTTTCCTTAACTAACATGATCCTCTTAAGATTAGGACAATCTCTAGAAACATGACCAGAGCCTCTACAATGAAAACACTGAATGTCCCTAGTCCTAGAGATCAATTTAGAAAACTTACCTTGTTGAGGGTTTGCATCACCAACCATTGCCTTACCTTTATCTGGGGTCAACGTAGAATGGGGCGGCAACCGTGTAGGCTGTGGACGTGTAGTCTTCATCTGTGGGGTTTTCGTCCCTTTAAATTGTGTCGAAGATGAAAAATGTTGAGCTTGAGTGTTCATCGATGTCAGCCCTCATCAAGAGTAACTCCATCTCTTTGTGATATTCATCGACACTTCTAGTGCCTTGTGCAAGATTTTGAAGCTTCTCATGCAAGTCTCTCTTATAGGACGTAGGAATGAACCTAATTCTCATACACCTTTTCAATTCCTCCCACGTATCTATTCTTCCCTCCCCGGATTTTCGTCTATCAATATTAATCTTGTCCCACCATATAAGTGCATAATCAGCAAACTAGAACACAGCAAAATTAACTTTAGACATCTCTGAAAAGTTATTACAAGTATATATTAAGTCTACTTTCCTCTCCCACTCATAGTATGTCCCAGCATCACTCTTACCATAAAACGGAGGAATTTCCATCTTGATCCTACTTGTCTCATTTTCTTAGTTGAATCTCTGATTATAGTCGGGACGAAGCGGGGGATGACCTCGGTTTTGGCCAAAATAGACATGCTCGGGGGGTAGCGCACAACCAAGCACATCTTCGTGCTCAATGTAAGGATTCGGCTCATACTCATCATGCATATCACCAAGAGGTTGCATTGGGACATGTCATAGGGCCGCTCTCCCCCTTCCCCTGTTTACCCGGCGTCCTCTAACTGGTGGAGGTGGAGCAGTATCATTCTGCGCTGTGGGTCCACTTATATCCATAGTTCTTAGTTGAGATCTTTGGAGTTGGTCTACAGTGGTCACAAGTCGGTCTTGCGCCCACTGAAACTGATCAAGTCTATCAAACAGCTCTTGTAGGGACGTCGTATGTATGGTACCGCTCTTCTTCTCCAGGGGTGGCGGAGATCTCGAGGTACTCTTATGTGATCCAGACATGTACTTAGAGCCTGAAACAAAACACTAAAACGAAAAAAGAGGAAACGAACACAAAGACGGAAGAGACAACGTTACATTAGTTGAAAACGAAATCAGTATATGTATGTCTCACCCTCTCGTGTATAGTCATTCAATCTCATCACTTGTGTTTCGGGCTCAAGACCTTGAGTTAGAGACAATCAAAGATAGCAAATCAATAAGGGGTCTTCAACAGCCAATTTACAAACAAGTCTTCGATGGTACCAAAAGAGCACGACAACAGAGTATACACCAATATAATTGACACACAAAACTTAGACACACTAAAGAATCAAAAAGCAATGAGAAACTAAACATGATGTTGAATGCTGAGTCATAGAAACGCTAAGGGGTTGCCCTGTGCAATCTTTTCCTAATCTTAGTCTTTATGCTAGTTGTTTACAATGATGTTTGATTAAGTCACAAATCAAGTGTCCAATGTGCAAAAGGATGACAATTAGGATTGGTGTAACTATGTATGTATACGGCTTTCTTCTCCTTTTTTTTGTACGTGCAAACCCCTTTTTTTTGTTTTTTGAAATGTGCACGACCTTTTTTTTTTTAACCGAGGGCCCAAAAGGGAAAAAAAGTCGAAAGTTGAACAAAAATATAAATCAACGAGAATCAGGGGCCAACACTTGATTCATTTGTCAGCATGTGTAAAGTAGGCACTTGTTGCACGAATAAAAAATTGCTCGGATCAAGTCCCAGATTCCTACGAGCTGGACCCTTTTGTTTTTTTAGGGCCGAAAATATCAAAAGAAAAATAAATATGTAAATAGCTTTTTTTGGTGCTTCCTTGCGGATGTATTAGTGCGTCACGTCAGTCAATAGACATTCCATCGAAAATCCGACAAAAAATCCCGTACAATATGGATATATACAAATATTATAACATAAAATCTAAACCAACACATCCACTAATTAAAATACAACAATAATAAGCAACCATCAACAATATCCAACAAAAGTTATTCATAAGCAACATTAACAAGCAGCAATATCCAACAAAAGTTATTAATTTGACGCTCGACATACCTTTTATTTACGAAATGAAGGACGAGCAGCAGGAGGGATTATCGGTGGCCGCAACAAATTTCTTCGAGTTCCCAAATTCTGAAATTGTTGCATAATGTTTTCATTTGAAAAGGTTCCAAAAACTTCCTTCTCGAAGTTACACGGTAAACAGTCCGATAGTAAGTCGTCTCTCAATCGGTTGCGCAGATCAGTCTTTATTATATTCATCGCAGAAAAACTTCTTTCCACACTCGCTGTTCTGACAGGTAAGATCAGTGCTAACTCGATGAGCCGATATACTAAAGGAAAGTAATTGTGATAATTCAACTCCACCATCTTCTTTGCAAGAACTCCAAGATTAGTAATATGAGAGGATACTTCATTTGATTTCATATCACCAATGTAACTTTTAAGTTCATGGTTGAGCTCAATTCGATCCATGGTAGTGAAATCGTCTGGATATAACTCAGCAAAGTGTAGCAATTGACTATGATCAAAATTTACAAAAGAATTGGAAGGATCAAGGCACATCACACATCTAAGTAAATCTGTGCTTGCTTCGAAGAAGTGTGTATCCATTTCCGTAGCAATGATGTCAATTACCTAAGATTTTATATGAAAAAAATCAAGATATAGACAAATCAATGATCAATATTGTACGTATCAATTACAATGAATAGAAATTAAGTACCTTTATGAAAATTTCTGCGGGAAAATGATGAAAATATGTCGTCGATTCTCCATCATTGAGTTTTTTCTAGAACGGCCTTTCACAATATCATCCATCTTAGGCACATCAACTTGATGTTCTTCACAAAACTCAACAACTTCTTTCAACAAAGAATCCCAACCACTTTGCCTATATTCTTGTAATTCACTTTTTGTCACATTGATCATATTAAGAGCACATCATATGTGTTGGTCTCTTATTTGTAGAATCTTTGAAAGAGTATTTGTCATTCCCAAAATTTGCAACATAAACTTTCCGATAAATACAAACTCAAAAGAGTCCATCTTATCAACTAATTCTGATGCTGTATTTCAAAAGGTGTAATATTTATTTTTTTTTAATTTTCAAAAACCAGTTTGTTTTTTATACAATATATTTTTTAGTTAGTTAAAAAAATACAAATGTATATATCTACTAATCAAAATTTTTCCCCTAGTTCCTAGTAACACACCTATATCACATATCATGAGATAGTTTTGGGATTAAAAAACAGATACCTTAAATTTAAATAATCAAAATTACAACATCTACCTACTACCTAAAATTTTTTTCCGAGTTGGGGGGCGGCTGCCCCCCGTGCCCCCCCTCTGTCCGCCCCTGCGTCACGTGGTAGGTTGTGTAAGGCTAAACTCGGTTATAGGGCCATGTGTATGTGTTGTCAAAAACAATCTTGAAACACAATATCTTGCAACCAAAATCAAGCACAAATGCAAACAATGTCACACAAAGTCTAAAAATCAACTAATAGATTCGTTAGCAACAAGATTATTGTGTGACACAGGTAGCTTTATTTTAGGCAATAGACTAGCTTTTTCTAAGACAGAATTTATTTGTTCTAAATACAAATATTCAAATAGGGAAAAGAGTAAGATAGCTATATTTATTTGTTCAAATAGGCAAAAGAGTAAGATAGCTAAATAGCATGCAAGTTTAATGCAAAATTTCAAACTTTTTTTTATGCGAATCTTAAATAGTTGTCAATTGTGGCAAGATTCAATTTGTTTTCTCGGAAAACGAAAGAGGCAAATGATTTTTTTTAGAGGATCGATGTCAGTGGATTATATTCAAGGCAACTGAACCAAAACATTATATTGGTGGGGTTTTTTTTCACGGAAAAAAAAAAACAACAGTTCCCTTTTTCTGAATAATAAGAATGAGGATATAAAGATTAAAAGGTGTAACATTTTCGTTCTGATACCAAATTGATGCAAATCTGACGCAAGTTTGGCCCGATCTTTCTTTTAACTTTCGTTTGGTGAAGACTTCTGTAGCGCCCCGCTCCCGAACACTAACATCGGGAACGGTGCACCCGCCGTATCTCGCTGAGGAGAATACAAAGCGTCGAATCAATTTCCAACATGTCCAAAAAGACGTAGAAATTTTTCGCGCGGAACGAAATACAATAACATAACACTTTCTTGATAAATAACAATTCCTTAATACAATAATAAACCAAATCCTGACAACAACATAAGCCTGAAAATCTAACAAGGTAATGTCTGGTGAGACTCTAGTAAAATAAAAGCAAACAGTCGTTGTATCTTCTTATATCCTAAGCGCGACCATCAGTCTGCCCACTCCACTGTATCAGCCCG
>AP025047.1:18721315-18902367 GCA_036186865.1 Eustoma russellianum
ATCTTAAATAGTTGTCAATTGTGGCAAGATTCAATTTGTTTTCTCGGAAAACGAAAGAGGCAAATGATTTTTTTTAGAGGATCGATGTCAGTGGATTATATTCAAGGCAACTGAACCAAAACATTATATTGGTGGGGTTTTTTTTCACGGAAAAAAAAAAACAACAGTTCCCTTTTTCTGAATAATAAGAATGAGGATATAAAGATTAAAAGGTGTAACATTTTCGTTCTGATACCAAATTGATGCAAATCTGACGCAAGTTTGGCCCGATCTTTCTTTTAACTTTCGTTTGGTGAAGACTTCTGTAGCGCCCCGCTCCCGAACACTAACATCGGGAACGGTGCACCCGCCGTATCTCGCTGAGGAGAATACAAAGCGTCGAATCAATTTCCAACATGTCCAAAAAGACGTAGAAATTTTTCGCGCGGAACGAAATACAATAACATAACACTTTCTTGATAAATAACAATTCCTTAATACAATAATAAACCAAATCCTGACAACAACATAAGCCTGAAAATCTAACAAGGTAATGTCTGGTGAGACTCTAGTAAAATAAAAGCAAACAGTCGTTGTATCTTCTTATATCCTAAGCGCGACCATCAGTCTGCCCACTCCACTGTATCAGCCCCGTCCTCAACAAAGACGTAGTCATAAGTCTCTTCCTGCTCATCTGGTGGGGGGGGGGAGGGTAGGGGTGAGTGACTGGGAAATCACTCAGTAGGCACCCGCCTCCGAGTAGTACAAGCCAAACATACAATAATGATATAGCACATAGCACATAGGACATAATATCATATAAGCATATGAAAGCGGAAAAGTAATTCACTCCAGATAAAGAATGCGCAACATCGTGATGCATGTCCTACTATGCATGTCACACGCAACAAGGTCATGTCACACAAAATGCCAATAACTCCGCCATGCAATGCATGATCCCGGGACCTAACTGAGTGGCTGTGAGTCGTACCCACCCACAGTCACCATCCTGAGTGTACTTGGCCCCGCCACCGTACACCATCCTGAGCGCCCGTGACCCGTACGTCACGACCCACCATCATGCAAATGCACGTGCCATGAATGCAAATAACACAATCGCCTGAGGCCCCTGGCCCATCCTCACCATCCTCCGGCACTCAAATCTAGGTTCATTTATTCTTCAAATAATGATTTAATATTGTTTGAGGTTAAAATTATTATTCTATGGCTTATATGTATTTACTGTGCTTTTTCTATATTTTTCCCTATTTTTCCTTAATTTATTTCTATTTATTACCCAATTATCAAAATTAAATAAATTATCATAATTACTGAAAATTTAGTGAAAATAATTTAATTTCAATATTTTATAATTTCTGGAATTTATTTATAATTTTCTGATATTTATTATATTTTTCTTATAATTATTACTATTTATTTATTTTTTTTTATTTAAATTAATTTACAATTAGGAAACTTAAATAAAGCCTCCTTCCAAATTTGGGCTGCCTTTTTACCAGCCCTGATTTTCTCCATGGCAGGCCCGGAATCCGCCCAGCGGTCCGGCCTGCTGTTATACAAATTATTTTTTTTTTTTTAATTAATCGAGTTATTGGGCCGGCTAATGACTGGCCCGGTCCGCTGGCCATCCGGCCCGGCCCGTACCAGCCTACCCTTTTTTTTTTTTTTTTTCCACTTAGCAATTGGGCCAAGCCCTTTTTCCAGCTCCGGGCTTTCAGCCCTTTCCAGTTTCAGGGCCTTCGGCCCTTTTAGCTTAAATTCTTTTTTTTTTTTTTTTTTTTTAAATTTGGTTTTACAACTAATGTGCGTCCAGCCCCACTGCCCAGCGCGTGTAGGCCACGCGCGGCCATTCCGGCGGCGCGTGAGCCACTCCGGCTCCCTCCGGCATCCGTTTTTGATCCCGATCTATATTTTTTTTTGCCTATTCCAGCCTATGGGAACCTATTCTAAGGCCAATACAAAGTGAAAATCTCTAAACATACTAAAGTTTTACTATTTTGATTATCAAAGTTTTCCCTAAAATCAAAAATTAAGCACGCAATATACACTGCACGCATACCACAGTCTGCAACTTTCATGCTTTTCACGGATTAACAATCATGCTATTAAACTCAACAATTAAAACAACAAAAACACATAAAATACCACTAGAGCATGCTTGTATTTGCACCAAATGGAGGGGGAAAAGGAACCTACCTTGAGGCAGACAGCTATACGACCAAGTCGGGGTTTGTTTTGCACGCTTTCCCTTTTTTCTTCTTCTTCTTCTCTCTTCTCTCTTCTCTTTTCTCCCTACCCACTTCCTGGTTGCGTTGCTTTTCTTCACAACTTTTTTTTTTTTTTTATTTTGTTCCGTCCATCTGCTGCCCCCCTCCCCCTTTTTACGATTTCATTTTGCGTGATTTGGGGGGCTGTTATCCCCCCATAAACACACGTTCCTTCTTTTTTTTTTTTTATTTTTTTTTATTTTTTTATTTTTTGTCCATTCTTATCTTCGTTCTTCCCCTCTTTTATTTATTTTTTTTTTTATTATTTTTTTTTTGTCCATTCTTATCTTCGTTCCTCCCTCTCTTTTTTTTTTTTTTAAATTATTATTTATTTATTTATTTATTTTTGTTTATCCTTATCTTCATATTTCTTTAAATGCCACCATTATCATTATCTTTTTTTTTATATATATTCCATTTAGGCACAACTTCCATTCATATCTTATACACCCTTAATATTCATAGCATAGCTATAAATCACTTGTGCATAACGAGTTGCTATGATTAATTTAATTCGAGAGATTGTTACACTCAACGGCTACTTAGTTTTAAATTAATGTGTAGCAACGAGTTGAAAATTTCGGGTTATAACATCCTACCCACCTTACAAGAAGTTTCGTCCTCGAAACTTGTCGTACTTTATACGGTAAGGTAAGGGTAGCGCTTTCGCATCTAATCCTCCAGTTCCTGATCTTTGCGGTCTATGATTCGATCAAGAGTCTCTTCATACGACGCATCCGGTCTAATTCTTAAAAAGTGGTATGTCCAATACATCACTCCCGTCTGATCGTACCTCCTTAGCTGACAAACATACAATACATTATGCACTTGGACCAGCGGCGGAGGTATCGCCAAACGGTAAGCTAACGAACCGGTCCTTTCGAGTATCTCACAAAGCCCCAATGTATCGTGACCTTAGTTTCACTTCATACCAACGTACCACACCTTCTATAGGTGACACTTTCAAGTAAACATTGTCTCTGCCCGCAACTCTAAAGAACGCCTCTTTAAGCCTGTCCAACTCTTGCTTTTGTCTTGGGCAACCTTAAGCCTTTCTCGATTCGACTTTACCTTCTCCTAGGTCTGCTCAACCAGTTCTGGACCGGTAATAGTATGCTCTCCAACTTCGTTCCAGTGGACAGGGACCTACACTTCTGTCCGTAGAGCGCCTCAAATGGTGTCATGCCGGTGGCGTCATGGTAGCTATTGTTGTAGGCAAACTTGATCAACTTGATCATACCATTCCAGTTTCTTCTGAAGTCCAGTGCGCAAGCCTTCAACATGTCCTCTGGAGTTTGCATCGTCCTCTCCGACTGCTCATCGGGTTGCGGATGGAATGCAATGCTCAACGTAGTTTCGTCTACTATATCAACATACACAAGTTTTAACATGTGTCATCGTTTTAATTGTTAAATTGTTAAACATGTTTGGTATAGACATATATTGTATGTTGTGTATCCTTATGTCATACGCATGTATGACTGGCGTATCATACGCAGCTCATAAATTCACAATCGTTATCTGCAGTCTGTCACGTGTGTTATGTTTATATTGTTTGCTAGTTGAGTTTTAAAGAGTATACACATTATGCGTGTTCATTTTAGTCTTGGTTTATCGCGATCTCATTGGTACATATGTTAGTCGTTAATATTTATTTACTTATTTATTTATTTATCACTATTGTTTCCTTGTCGGTACTCTATATTTTTCGTACTAGCTTGTCTTATTGTTGTATAATTGTCTTTATATATATCATTCCGAAGAAGATACATAATTGCATCGATTTTTTTTTTTTTTTTTTTGTAGTCTAGATATATAATTTATTTAGATGTTCAAGTACATTATATATCTGTCATGTTATTAAGTTATTTACACTTTAATCTATTTCTATGTTGTCATGCCATGTTGTGTCGTTCCTAACTCATAATTAACATGCTTACTTCAATTGTATATGTTAATGATCTGTTTTTTAAAAAAAAAAAAACTTGTAAATATTTGCCTATATCGTAACTCATGTCTTGTATGGAAATATTTGTGCTCATTGTATTCTTTGTAATTGTGTTGTTTCTTGTTATTATATATTACGATGTTTATCACTGTTTTGGGTGCATTAATTATATTGCGGTGTCATTGAAATAGCTGTGTATATACTTGTGCTATTTACTTAGCATCGTTTAGTTATGTTTTATGTATCTATTTGTATGTTTCCTTAAATCGACTTATTTACGTTACATTATGAATGTTGTATCAATTTGTGTTTGTCTATATGCCTCCTTACTGTTGTAAGAGACTAGGTTTTTTTTTTTTTTTTTTTTTGCAGCTGTAACTGCAATTTGGCTATTAACAACTTAAGTTATTTTGTTTATATGATACGATAGGTTATGTATTTGTTTGCGTCGTGCATTAGTGGGGTGTGCATTATTTTGTGTTTGTGCACCTGATTGTGATGTGGTATATATATATATATGTATGTATATGTATAATTTGTTGAATACGTTGTTGTACATCCATAATTCTTTATGTTATGTGATATCTTTTTTTTTGTACCATGTTACGTTTCCTTGTGTAGTTATGTTGGATTTTGTATGGTTGATGTTCTAGTATGTGGTAATAAGTCGTTAAGGTATGTTACGTTGATCAGTATGTATAGATGTAGTTAATTAGCAAAAAAAAATGTGTACTATGATCTGGTGTTTAAGGTTTTATTATTATTATTATTATTATTATTATTATTAGTATTATTATTATTATTATTTTTTTTTTTTTTTTTTTGGTTCAACGAACCTTGTTGATATCACGGTCAACTCGGATTTTGCCTTATTATGCTTTCGGCTGCCCCAGGACACCAACATTGACGAAAATCCTTCAACTGCTTTCATGTAGTAGCTGGTCTAACCAAGAAAACTCCTTACTTAAGTCACTTGGTCGATCAGTGCTACTCAGCAGTATCCTTAATCTTCTTCGCATCTATTGAGGTTCACTCTTCTGATCTTACATGACTCAAGGAGTCCACGCTTCTGCTGCGCAACTCCGATTATTTATTTCTGACTAACATCATCTGTACTGATGATAAGTTATTGAGACATGGTCGTCGACAGTTGGACTCTGCCACTATGTTACCAGCCTCTCGGATGTCCGCATCAGTCATCACGTGGATCCGGATACTGATCTTTGCTTCCCTTTATATTGTAACTGATTCTGTTGTGGTGGCGTCCGCCTTTGTTCAGTGTTCTCTTTCATAAAACGTCCCGGTTGTCGCACTGATAATTGCATAGTCCCCCCACTGACCATAGTGTGGCATCCACATTGAGCACTTGGTGGCGGCAGTAGCCCTGCACTACTCCGCGAATGTACTTTCGTCGCGGCGGTCCTGTGATCGTTAGCGGCCATGTTGCATATTTCTGCCTCCTCGGTGACGGGTGTTTCTAAACATCGCATTCCGGACGTCTTGCATTTCCATGTAGTAGGACCTCAGATCTGGTGGTGGTAACGGGGAGACGCTAGTTCAACTGCTATTGGCACTGCATAGTTTACAGTCGCCGTTGCGCCAAGTGGTGGCCATGGTGTAGGCCAACGCTTGGAGGATGACCCCTTGATTCTGGGAGTCGTTACCATAACCACCGTTGCCTCCTTTGCCATATTACTATTATTTATTATTTTTTTTTTACGACGTGACGATAATTCCTTGGATTTTGCACAAACCTTGACGAGAATCCGGATTGAACGGAAGTGATAGAGGGATCTGCGCATTCATGGGGCTAACACGAAAGTTCAAAGGTACAGCGGTAATGAAATAAAGAAAGCTCACCAACGGCACACACCTCCCATAACCCGATCATAACTTAGGTCTACTTCATTTATTAGGGCTATAATTGTTATTCCTAGGTAAAGATCATAGCTTATGTCTAAGTGATCCAGTTAATCCTGCGTTCCCGAGGCGGATCTGAAGCCTCGGCTCTGATACCACCTGTAGCGCCCCGCTCCCGAACACTAACATCGGGAACGGTGCACCCGCCGTATCTCGCTGAGGAGAATACAAAGCGTCGAATCAATTTCCAACATGTCCAAAAAGACGTAGAAATTTTTCGCGCGGAACGAAATACAATAACATAACACTTTCTTGATAAATAACAATTCCTTAATACAATAATAAACCAAATCCTGACAACAACATAAGCCTGAAAATCTAACAAGGTAATGTCTGGTGAGACTCTAGTAAAATAAAAGCAAACAGTCGTTGTATCTTCTTATATCCTAAGCGCGACCATCAGTCTGCCCACTCCACTGTATCAGCCCCGTCCTCAACAAAGACGTAGTCATAAGTCTCTTCCTGCTCATCTGGTGGGGGGGGGGAGAGTAGGGGTGAGTGACTGGGAAATCACTCAGTAGGCACCCGCCTCCGAGTAGTACAAGCCAAACATACAATAATGATATAGCACATAGCACATAGGACATAATATCATATAAGCATATGAAAGCGGAAAAGTAATTCACTCCAGATAAAGAATGCGCAACATCGTGATGCATGTCCTACTATGCATGTCACACGCAACAAGGTCATGTCACACAAAATGCCAATAACTCCGCCATGCAATGCATGATCCCGGGACCTAACTGAGTGGCTGTGAGTCGTACCCACCCACAGTCACCATCCTGAGTGTACTTGGCCCCGCCACCGTACACCATCCTGAGCGCCCGTGACCCGTACGTCACGACCCACCATCATGCAAATGCACGTGCCATGAATGCAAATAACACAATCGCCTGAGGCCCCTGGCCCATCCTCACCATCCTCCGGCACTCAAATCTAGGTTCATTTATTCTTCAAATAATGATTTAATATTGTTTGAGGTTAAAATTATTATTCTATGGCTTATATGTATTTACTGTGCTTTTTCTATATTTTTCCCTATTTTTCCTTAATTTATTTCTATTTATTACCCAATTATCAAAATTAAATAAATTATCATAATTACTGAAAATTTAGTGAAAATAATTTAATTTCAATATTTTATAATTTCTGGAATTTATTTATAATTTTCTGATATTTATTATATTTTTCTTATAATTATTACTATTTATTTATTTTTTTTTTATTTAAATTAATTTACAATTAGGAAACTTAAATAAAGCCTCCTTCCAAATTTGGGCTGCCTTTTTACCAGCCCTGATTTTCTCCATGGCAGGCCCGGAATCCGCCCAGCGGTCCGGCCTGCTGTTATACAAATTATTTTTTTTTTTTAATTAATCGAGTTATTGGGCCGGCTGATGACTGGCCCGGTCCGCTGGCCATCCGGCCCGGCCCGTACCAGCCTACCCCTTTTTTTTTTTTTTTCCACTTAGCAATTGGGCCAAGCCCTTTTTCCAGCTCCGGGCTTTCAGCCCTTTCCAGTTTCAGGGCCTTCGGCCCTTTTAGCTTAAATTCTTTTTTTTTTTTTTTTTTTAAAATTTGGTTTTACAACTAATGTGCGTCCAGCCCCACTGCCCAGCGCGTGTAGGCCACGCGCGGCCATTCCGGCGGCGCGTGAGCCACTCCGGCTCCCTCCGGCATCCGTTTTCGATCCCGATCTATATTTTTTTTTGCCTATTCCAGCCTATGGGAACCTATTCTAAGGCCAATACAAAGTGAAAATCTCTAAACATACTAAAGTTTTACTATTTTGATTATCAAAGTTTTCCCTAAAATCAAAAATTAAGCACGCAATATACACTGCACGCATACCACAGTCTGCAACTTTCATGCTTTTCACGGATTAACAATCATGCTATTAAACTCAACAATTAAAACAACAAAAACACATAAAATACCACTAGAGCATGCTTGTATTTGCACCAAATGGAGGGGGAAAAGGAACCTACCTTGAGGCAGACAGCTATACGACCAAGTCGGGGTTTGTTTTGCACGCTTTCCCTTTTTTCTTCTTCTTCTTCTCTCTTCTCTCTTCTCTTTTCTCCCTACCCACTTCCTGGTTGCGTTGCTTTTCTTCACAACTTTTTTTTTTTTTTTTATTTTGTTCCGTCCATCTGCTGCCCCCCTCCCCCTTTTTACGATTTCATTTTGCGTGATTTGGGGGGCTGTTATCCCCCCATAAACACACGTTCCTTCTTTTTTTTTTTTTTTTTTTTATTTTTTTATTTTTTGTCCATTCTTATCTTCGTTCTTCCCCTCTTTTATTTATTTTTTTTTTATTTTTTTTTGTCCATTCTTATCTTCGTTCCTCCCTCTCTTTTTTTTTTTAAATTATTATTTATTTATTTATTTATTTTTGTTTATCCTTATCTTCATATTTCTTTAAATGCCACCATTATCATTATCTTTTTTTTTTATATATATTCCATTTAGGCACAACTTCCATTCATATCTTATACACCCTTAATATTCATAGCATAGCTATAAATCACTTGTGCATAACGAGTTGCTATGATTAATTTAATTCGAGAGATTGTTACACTCAACGGCTACTTAGTTTTAAATTAATGTGTAGCAACGAGTTGAAAATTTCGGGTTATAACAACTTGTCCGTCATCTCGGATGAATTAACAACCAAGAACGTGTTCTTCAATGAACAATGCTTCCCAAGAATCGACTTGTTCGTAACCTTAGGTGAATTAACACCTAAGGACGTGTTCGTCTCTAGAAAAGTTTGATCGTCCCTCAAAGAATGCTCAATCTTTGATATGAATCTAACCTTGAATTGAAACCAGTGAACATAAGAAACTCTCCTGTGAAGAAAAATGATGAATTTACCAAACTGTTTTTATCAAAACAATCTCTGCTTCCTTCCTTTCCGCCAAAAGCCTTTAAAAAGGGTAAAAACTAACAATTAGTTTCGGCAATCTGAAAATTAAAAAAAAATAAAATAATGAGAAACTCTAAAATAGATAATGACAATCTTGTTTTCTTGTACATCTTTATCTTACACACGATTTTAGTCATGGATATGGACGGAATTAGCTCTTCAGCCTTCTTCAAAGTTGTAGAGCACGAAAATACCTTGCTATTAGCCTTAGATATCACTTGATTTGGATAAATAACTATTGAGGGAGATATGGATGTTTGAATTTTAGGTGTCAGCAAAATACTCGCTGTCAGCTATGCTCAACTTTATCACGAATTCTGGGTATCTTAGACTTTGAATTTGAGAAAAGTGCTAGAAATAGAGATGTAGATATATCTCTGAGCTGTCATTTGGTATTTTAATTAGGTGATTGAATCTTCTGTTGAAAAGATATTTCTAAAATACCGAGACTATGTCAAGCTGAAATCTTATTTTCCATCATGGGTAATGCCAACGTTTCCAAGCTTTCTTGCTGGTCATGTAACCTCCAAAAACATGTATAAACCATCTTGACACAACCTTGAACTGATATTAGTTTCACCACGAGAAAAAGACGTGATAAAAAGAAACACAAAATGCAAGTAAAACATACAAGACACTAGAGTACTTAGGGTCGCATCAGAAGGTCTTCAAAAAAAAAATGAATGTGACATTCGAATACTGTCACATATCCCGCTACCGTCGATAAAATCATCAAATGAGAAAATATAACAGAAAACCACCAAATAATTTTCAAGAATATAATAAATGGACTCCAGAGTGAATATAATAAGATACTCAAGATATTCTTTGAGTAAAAATACCAAAATTGCTCATGGGGGTAAAATGACCAAAATACCCCTGGTGAGAGAAAACTCTAGAAATGACCCCGATGGTCAGAAAAAAAGACAATAACACTTTTTTGACGATAAATAAGAGATGAATGTGTCCTTGAAATATTTTCTCCATGTCAAGTACCTACACAAACTCAAAATACCAATTTTGCCTTTTTTTGGTAAGTTGTAGAAACTTCCAAAGCATGTTAGTCACAATGCATAATATTTATCAAAATCACATAATAACAACATGATAAACATATATAAATCATGTGAAAATGAAAATAAACATTTTATCATATTTTAGAAAAATATTTCTAAAAATCCTAGACATCGACCGATCAAAGGGCCTCTGCTTGAGAGATCGATGTCGCACAGTGAGTTTCAGAGTTTGTCTCTGATCTACATCGATCGATCGAAGTGAGGGTTTGATGTACATTGATCGATCGATGTGTCTCATGGTTAGATATTGATGTCTCATAGTAAGGTCTTGGTTTTTCTCTGCCTTACATGCATCGATCGATGTGCAACAATCTGAGAGATCGATGTCATTTTTCTTTGCTTTTTGAATTTTTAATCACTTACAACAACATGTATAACGCTTTTAAGTATTCACCACTTAAAATCATGACCTTGAAAATTATCCAAACATATTTCTCAACATTCTCCCTATTTTAGATGATTTTCAAAATAATCAACATGATTTTAATATCACAGCTCTTTATCAAATGTTTATCACATATCAATCAATTTCATATCAATTGAATTGTTTTTGAAAACCTCACCAATTCTATACCAATTGTTTTCAAACTTTCAAAACACTTTTTAGATACATGTTTTTAACAAATAAGCTCCCCCTCTACTTGTACTCTCCCCTTTAACCTATGCTTCAAGCCAACTTAACACCAATTAAAAATTATATCAATTGAAACTTAACGTATTACTCAACTCAAATCATGACTTAACAACTAAAATCATGTTCTTATTCTATATTCCCCTTTATTTGCAAATCATGCAAAAGATAGAATTATGCAATTGTATCGTAAGTCATGATACCTAACTTGGCTCGTAAAGTTTCAAAAGTGGCTTGATTAAGGGGTTTGGTGAAGATGTCAGCTACTTGATAATATGTTCTTACGTGGTTGATGACTATATCCTCATTTTGAACATGGTCTCGAAGGAAATGGTATCTTACCTCAATGTGTTTGGCTTTAGAAAGAAGTACCGGATTCCGAGAAAGATTGATTGTACTTGTGCTATCGTAGAAAATTGAAATGTTATTCATTTTAATACCAAAATCACCAAGTTGTTGTTTAAGACAAAGGATTTGGGTAGTGCACAAACTCAAGGCTATATACTCAGCCTCAGTGATAGAGAGTACTACACTAGCTTGCTTTTCAGAAAACTAATAGATCAAGTTGGTTTCTATGAATTAACATGTACCGTCAGTGGATTTTCTATCTATCTTGCAACCACCATAATCAGCATCACTATAAGCATGGAATTCAAACTTAGCGTTTCTATCATACAAAAGTCCTGAGTGAGGTGTGTGTTTAAGATATCTAAATATTTTCTTCACCTCATTGTAATGTGATACTGTAGAACAAGATTGAAACCTAGCACACATACAAACACTAAACAGTATATCCGGTCTTGATGCGGTTAAATGTAGCAATGATCCAATCATAGACCTATAGAGTGTGTCATCAAAAGGTTTACCATTTTTATCCTTGTCTGGTTTGGTGCTAACTCTCATAGGGATAGGTGTTGGTTTCAACTTTTCAAATCCAAACTTCTTAATCATATCATTAACATTAAGTTGGCTAATGTGGATTCCTTGAGGGCTTTGTTTGATTTGATGCCCTAAGAAGTAATTCAACTCTCCTACTATTGACATTTCGAATTCAGACTTCATACACTCTTCGAAGTCTTTTACGAAAATAGGGTTGGTTAATCCAAGGATAATTTCGTCTACATGTATTTGAACTATTAATAAGGCATTATCTTTACTTCTTAGAAATAGTGTGTTGTCTATGGTCCCCCTTTGATAATTATTTGCAATAAGAAAGTTTGCAAATCTATTGTACCAAGCTCTTGGAGCTTGTTTCAAACCATATAAAGCTTTCTTAAGCTTATATACATGGTTAGGATTCTTTGGATCTTCAAATCGAGGGGGTTGTTTGACAAATATTTCCTCTTGAATGTATCCATTCTAGAATGAACTCCTGACATCCATTTAGAAGAGTTTTATGTTACTTAAACTTGCAATAGCAAGTAATAATCTAATTGCTTCTAGTCGTACAACAAGTGCAAAGGTGTGTTCATAATCTATTCCTTCTTGTTGATTATAACCTTGTGCGATTGGCTTAGCCTTATTTCGTGTGATGTTTCCTTGTTCATCCATTTTGTTTCTAAATACACATTTCGTCCCTTTAATAGATTTATTTTCTGGTTTACGTACTAAGTCTCACACATTGTTCCTATTGAGAAAAAGGGGTTTCAGTGATTCACAAAATGCATGAGTTAAATAACATGTGCTAAAGAAATGCATGACACATTTTATGACTTGTCACGTTTTTACGACAAACTTGCCTTATATACTGTATATATAATGTTGCCATGCTAACAAGCCATGAAGCCTTAAAGCTTACATCAAATTGCAAACATTTGTTGTGTTTGAACTATTTTCAGGTGCCACCATTAATGAACTAAATTAGTTCAGTAAGTGAAGTACTTAGTTAAATGAACTAAGTAGTTCATTAAATGGAGAAATATTTGGAGAAGGCATGAAGGCAGGAAACATAGAAATAGAAAGTCTCCTCTCCCCTCTTAAACCACATGTTTTTATATATTTAAATATATACATTCAGATTTTTTTTTTAAAAATGTACTATACAGATATATTCCAACGTACTACCGACACGTAATGTATATTACAAACATACGTCAACATCACACCACTATACTTACCTCAAAGTTATGTCTTATATCATATGATATAAGTCATGGTGATGACAACATGATTACGACACGTTACAAGGTTATAAACTGAAAATTGTCGTATCGGGTGACTACCGAAACTTCTCTAACATGTCACGTACTTGCCATATATAGATGGCCAGCCCCCACACTTCAAAAATGGCCACAAATTTTGTGGCTTACATGGTACACTCAGCCATAAAATCATTCCATATTGGCATACACTAATCACCCTCAAATAAGGCCAAATTGTGGAGATTTCAAATTCAACATTTTTGTCACATGGGGCGCCACTTTTAATCAGCCTTATAGAGCTGAATATTCAAGTTATTCTATGTATATTATGTGTGACATAAAAGATATAACATGTGCACAAAAAATTTTGAATATAATCGGAGAAACATCATGTAATCGGCAAAAGTCGAAAATTCGGTTTTCTACGAACACGACACATGGAACGTTTTTTGGCATGACATATAACATGTATCTAGTCACTTTTACATATTCAATACACGTTAAAGTGTTCTAGAAAATTCAAATTAGGGCTGATTATAATTTACCATATATATGTGAATATTGTGCATTATTTGACAAAGTTTACCAAAAGAAAATTCAGCACATATGCAGAAATTTCACACACCATTTTCAGCTTTGTTAGAGCCTAGATGGAGCTTATTTGGCACTTTAATTAGTGTAAAATAAACCAAACATGATGTGTGACTTTCAAGAAGGCAACACACAAGGAAAGATTTCACAAATGCAACACATGTTGAAAATTTTCAGCACGTGTGAATAGTGGCCGATTTTACTATTCCTTTGTCCTTAATTTGCATCCCAAAATTGAAGGGATTGAATGGTGATTATTTGGTAGTATTTTGAATTCTTTTTGGCACATGTTTTTCAAGTTAATCTCAGATTTTTACAGCACACTAAATGGTGACAATGTTGGACCAATCATGAAAAACCAAGTAAGCAAAGCCAAGACATTCATCCAATCAAGTTGTGCCAAGTAAGCAAGATGGTATCACATCTATACAAGACATTCTTTCAAGGACTTAAAAGAGAATTCTCAAGATAGAGGAGAATTCCTAGGGGGCAACCAAGACCAAATAAAAAGAAGAGAAGAGAGCCAAACTAATGCAAGACAACTCTCATAATCTTAGAAGTGCAAAAAGTGTCTTCTACTCTCTTCTTCTACATTTCTTTCTTCTTCTTCTTCTCTCAAGCCTATTGTTCTTATATTCAAAATATTGAATAGACTTTGATTAGATCACCATACAAGTTTCATTTGTTGCAAAAGGATTGATCAAGGTGCGATCAAACCTTCATCCGTTCGGTGGTGGTGTTCGTGATCCGGTGTGATTGATTGTATCGTTTGTGAAAAGGTGGAGTTGGTGTGTAACTCTAGCAACCCTTACGGTAAGGTGTTTTTTCGTGATAAGTGATAACCGAGGAAGGTGTTATCGAAGACTGGAGTAGGTTGTGTTAACCGAACCAGTATAAAATTCTCGGTGTTATTACTTTCAGCACTTTACTTTAGTTTACAGCACTTTGTATCGTTTTCATCACAATAGTAAAAATATCAAACGACATTCAAAAATTATCAAACTTTGCATAAACATAGCCACACTCTTAAGTTTCATTTGGCGCAATTTTCAACCCATTTGGATAAGTATAAGTCAAGCAAACGTTAATAGTTCTAAGAATAGTGCAATGTGATTTTCAGACTTGCATAGGTTGAAAACATCAACGTATTTGACATACTTTCCAAAGGAATTTTTCAAAACTGTTTCAAACCATTACAATACATATCTTAAGGGGTTTGTCATTAAATTTTATGACCATTTGGAGTCACAAATTAATCGGAAGAAAATTTTCAAATCAGACTACTGTTTCTGACAGATTTGCACAATCTGACCACAAACTATTTTTCAAAGAGTTAGAGGTTGAATTTTGATCTGAAATTTTTAGGGGATACTCAGAACATCTGAGAGTAGAACCTCTATAAATGTCAGAATTTTTGAAGGCCTGTAACCTTGCCTTTCAAATGTTGCAAATCAAAATCTGAAACAGAAACTGTTTTCAGAAGTCGGGTTTTTGGATCAAAACATTTTAAAAACCAAATTTTCTGCACCCACTATTCAACTCCCTCCTCCTTCTAGTGGTGCCTTGCAAGTCCTACAAGTGGTATCAGAGCGCAGGCACACTCACAACAAGAAGATCCAACAATCTTAGTGAGATGGCAACCACTAGCTACAAAACCGTGCCAGAAGAAATGTCAACCGTAAGGCCTTCTCTTTTCGATGGTGAGTCTTTTATTCAATGGAACTTAGAATGAAACTTTTCTTTATGGCCATTGATATAGACCTATGGTCCATTATAGAAGATGGTCCTTTTATCCCTTCTAAGTTGTCCATTGTTGTTGGTGTCACACTAGTGGTTATAAAAACAAAACAAGAATATACTAGTGATGACAAAAAGAGACTAAGTATGAATGCTAAAGCCATGCAACTACTTTTAAATGGGCTAAGAAAAAGTGAATCTAGTTACGTATCAAATTTCTCTAGTGCCCAAGAGATGTGGAGAATTCTTGAGATGAAACATGAAGGGACTAGCCAAGTAAAGGAGTCCAAGATTAATATGCTTATGTCCACACTTGAGTCTTTCAAATTATTGTCAAATGAGTCTATTGTTGATATGGATCTACGATTGACTAACATCTATAATTCTCTTGAGTCTCTTGGCAAAGCTTTCTCTACACAGGAAAAGGTCCAAAAGGTATTACGAAGTCTTCCATCCGAATGGGACCCTAAAGTCACAGCAATAGAGGAGAGTAAAGAAACAAAATAAATAAAACTGGAAGAAGATCGGATCATTAAAGGTATATGAAAACAAACTCAATTTAAGAAATTCTAAATCTATTTCTAAAATTGATAAGACTATAGCGTTTAAATGAAATGAATACGTCTCTACCTCTTATGATCGCGTAGATGATAGTGACATAGATTCCGATGATGAAGATTTACTCACGATGGCTAAAAGATTAAGAAAGATCTTGAGAAAATCGATTAACAACAAACATAAGCCTACTTCATCTAAGGATCATAGAAATACAAATACTGAAGACGTAAAGTGCTATGAATGCGGCAAACTTGGACTTTTGTCATATGACTACCCAAACAAGGACAAACAAACGAACAAACACCTTGACAAGGATCAGGTCAAAACTAGACTCGTCTCAGAACCTAAACAAAGGAGAAGAGCCTTCAAAGCCTCCACTTGGAGTGACACGCTCACTCTGAGACTGAAACAGAAGAACAAAAGGCACAAGTATGCTTTACATCTAAGGCATCAAATGAGGTATCTTCTGACTCTGATTCTGATTCTGAATCTTCTTATGATGACTTATTTAGTCAATATTTAGAGTTGCATAAGTTCTCAAAGGCTCTTTGCAAAAGAAAAGAAACGATTAATTGAAGACAAGAAGTTGTTAGAATCCTCTAACACGAACCTTGTTTCTCAATTAAACGATTCAAAAGAAGAGTCATCTTGCATCATAAATGCATTAAAATTAGAGATCTCATAATTAACAACACAAAATGATGAAATGAAATCCGAGATTTGAAACTTGAAATCAAGGAATATAGATCTAGAAAAAATTGTAAAACAATTTGACACAGGTGAAAACATGCTAGATCACACAATTTCTTCACAAAAGCATGATAGCGACAAAACCGGATTAGGATACGTTGAGAAAATGAGACATTAAGTAATTCAACAAAACTCGTTCCGGCTAAGAAAATAGATGCGTCAAAGACATATGTGGCACCTAAGAAGACGTCTAGATCCCCCTATATCATCTCATCGTGCTTAATCTTCATATCATACGAGATAAAATTTTGCGGCGTACAAATACGAAAAGAAACCATTAATGCATACACAACATTCATTTACTGAAAATGCATCTAGATCACACCTCGTACATGCAAACCGAAATGCTTATCAAAAACAAAGATCATACTATGTGCATGATGAGATTCTCAGCCAAAAGCCAAACGGATTTGCCCCTAACATATATTATGTTTTGTGTTCATCTCTTCTCTCACCTTTTGGAAGACCTAGAAAGGTCACCCAAATTTGGGTACCAAAAGGGACATTTGCAAAGGGTTGAATAAGTAACCCTTAAGAACGAAATTGAAATGCATTTTTTTTAATTGTTACTTCTTCCTTAAATGCACTTTTGATTTTATTTCCAAAATAACGAGGGACAGAGTGCATGATTTAAGGGGGAGTGAGAATGACTGCTTGCAAAAATCAAGGGGGAGAGAATTCAAAATTTGAATTTGTGCACGATTGTAGGGGGAGCGACTAAATTTAAATCATGAACTTAGGTTATTTTGTAAATCATCAAAAGGGGGAGATTGTTGAGAAAAAGGGGTTTGAGTGATTCACAAAATGCATGATTTAAATAACGTGTGCTAAAGAAATGCATGACACATTTTATGACTTGTCACGTTTTTGCGACAAACTTGCCTTATATACTTTATATATAATGTTGCCGTACTAACAAGCCATGAAGCCTTAAAGCTTACATCAAATGGAAAATATTTGTTGTGTTTGAACTATTTTTAGGTGCCACCACTAATGAACTAAATTAGTTCATTAAGTGAAATACTTAGTTAAATGAGCTAAGTATTTCATTAAATGGAGAAATATTTGGAGAAGGCATGAATTCAACAAACATGGAAATGGAAAGTCTCCTCTCCCTTCTTAAACCACACATTTTTATATATTTAAATATATACATTCAGATTTTTTTTTAAAAAGGCACTATACACATATATTCCAACGTACTACCGACACGTTATATATATTACGAACGTACGTCAACGTCACACCACTATACTTACCTCATAGTTTGGAATTATATCATATGATATAAGTCATGGTGATGACAATATGATTACGACACGTTACAAGGTTATAAACCGAAAATTGTCGTATCGGGTGACTACCGAAACTTCACTAACGTGTCACGTACTTGCCATATATAGATGGACAGCCCCTACACATCAAAAATGGCCACAAATTTCCTGGCTTACATGTTACACTCAGCCATAAAATCATTCCATGTTGGCACACACAAATCATCCTCAATTAAGACCAAATTGTGGAGATTTCAAATTCAACATTTTTGTCACATGGAGCGCCACTTTTAATCAGTCTTTTAGAGCTGAATATTCAAGTTATTCTCTGTATATTATGTGTGACATAATATATATAGCATGTGCAAAAAAAGTTTGAATTTAATCGGAGAAAAATCGTGTAATCGACAAAAGTCGAAAATTCGATTTTCTACGTACACGACACATGGAATGTTTTTTGGCATGACATGTACCATGTATCTAGACACTTTTTACATATTCAATACATGTTAAAGTTTTCTAGAAAATTCAAATCAGGGCTGATTATAATTTACCATATATGTGTGAATATTGTGCATTATTTAGCAAAGTTTACCAAAAAGAAATTCAGCACATGTGCAGGAATTTCACACACCATTTTCAGCTTTGTTGGAGCCTAGATGGAGCTTATTTGGCACTTTAATTGGTGGAAAATAAGCCACACATGATGGGTGACTTTGAAGAAGGCAACACACAAGGAAAGATTTCAAAAATGCAACACATGCTGAAAATTTTCAGCACATGTGAATAGTGGCCGATGTTACTATTCCTTTGTCCTTAATTTGCATCCCAAAATTGAAGGAATTGAATGGTGATAATTTGGTAGTGTTTTGAATTCTTTTTGGCACATGTTTTTGAAGTTAATCTCAGATTTTTACAGCACACTAAAGGGTGACAAGGTTGGACCAATCATGAAGTGCCAAGTAAGCAAAACCAAGACATTCATCCAATCAAGTTGTGCCAAGTAAGCAAGATGGTGTCACATCTATTCAAGGCATTCTTCCAAGGACTTAAAAGACAATTCTCAAGATAGAGGAGAAATCCTAGGGGGCGACCAAGACCAAATAAAAGGAAGAGAAGAGAGCCAAACAAATGCAAGGCAACTCTCATAATCTTACAAGTGCAAAAAGTGTCTTCTACTCTCTTCTTCTACATTTCTTACTTCTTCTTCTTCTCTCAAGCCTATTGTTCTTATATTAAAAACATTGAAAAGGCTTTGATTAGATCACCATATGCATTTCATTTGTTGTAAAAGGATTGACCAAGGTGTGATCAAACCTTCATCCGTTCGGTGGTGGTGTTCGTGATACGGTGTGATTGATTGTATTGTTTGTGAAAGGGTGGAGCTGGTGTGTAAATTCAGAAACCCTTGTGGTAAGGTGTTTTTTGTGATTAGTGATAACCAAGGAAGGTGTCCTCAAAGACTGGAGTAGGTTGTATTAACCGAACCAGTATAAAATTCTCGGTGTTATTACTTTCAGCACTTTACTTTAGTTTCCAGACAAGTATAAGTCAATCAAACGTTAATAGTTCTAAGACTATTACAATCTGATTTTCAGACTTGCATAGGTTGAAAACATCAACGTATTTGACATACTTCCCAAAGGAATTTTTCAAAACTGCTTCAAAACATTACAATACATATCTTAAGGGGTTTGTCATTAAATTTTATGACCATTTGGAGTCACAAATTAATCGGAAGAAAATTTTCAAATCAGACTACTGTTTCTGATAGATTTGCACAATCTGACCACAAACTATTTTTCAAAGAGTTAGAGGTTGAATTTTGATCTGAAATTTTTAGGGGATACTCAGAACATCTGAGAGTAGAACCTCTATAAATGTCAGAATTTTTGAAGGCCTGTAACCTTGTCTTTCAAATGTTGCAAATCAGAATCTGAAAACAGAAACTGTTTTCAGTAGTTAGGTTTTTAGATCAAAATATTATAAAAACTAAATTTTCCGCACCCACTATTCAACCCCCCTCCCCTTCTAGTGGTGCCTTGCAGATCCTACAGTTCCTGGTAAATTGTTTCAATTCCTCATGCATGACATCTATCCATGATATATCACCTAAGGCTTCCTTAACATTCTTAGGTTCTAAGTGTGAGATTAAGCTATGTCCTTCAGTTTGACTTATGTTTCTATGTGTTTAAACCACAACACTTGGATCCCCAATTATTAACTCTTTAGGGTGTTTATGTTTATCTTTTATAAGCCATAAATTCCTAGGTTGACTAGGTTCACCCTCATCTTGTTCAAACGTTTCATTAGTGTGAAAATTTTCATATACAATTGGATCATCTTGCAAGTCAGTTGTATTATCTTCCAATTGCAAAATTTCTTCATTTATTTCACCTAAGGGTTCATGCAATCTTGTTCAGGGGGAGTTGGGTTCTAGATGATCAAGTACAGGCTCAAGTAATACATGATCATCATCAAACATATTTTCAACATTATTTTCTTGTTTATGTTGAGTTTTATCAAGCGTTTCAAGATATAAGTTCTCATCAAGTTTCACGTGTATAGATCCTATTATTTTATAGATGCAGGATCATAACAGCTATATGCTCTTGATTTAGTTGAATAACCAACAAATATGCATTCAATAGACTTTTGTTCAAATTTGTCTAGATTATCTTTAGTATTGAGTACAAAACATTTACATCCAAATACTCTAAAATATCTACCTTGGATTGTCTATTGTTTAACAATTCATAAGGCGTTTTAATTAATTTCTTTCTAATAGAGAGCCTATTGATAAGATAACATGCACAACTAATAGCTTCAGCCCATAAATATTTTGGTACTTTATTTTCACATAACATTGTCCTAACAATTTCCTGAATCGTTCTATTTTTACATTCAATAACTCTATTGAGTTGTGGTGTTCTAGGTGTTGAGAATTCATGCTTAATTCCATGTAATTCACAAAATTTTACTATTTCTTTGTTTTTAAATTCTCCACCTCTATCACTCCTAATTCTTTTAACATTTTCTTCTTACAAATTTTCAAGTTGCTTAATAAGATTGTCGATTGCCAATAGAGCATCGTCTTTGTGTGTTAAGAACAATGTCCATGTTTATCGTGAGTAATCATCTACTATGACACACACATAGTAGTGTCCACCTAGACTTCTTGTCCTACTTGGGCCAAATAAGTCTAAGTGAAGCAATTCTAGTACATGACTAGTACTCACTTAATGTTTTGGTTTTAACGTTTCTTTAATATGTTTTCCTTTAATACACATTTCATAAATTTGAAAATTATATAAGTCTAACTTAGGCATGCCTCTAATTAAGTTCTTCTTTTATAACTTTTAAGTAGATGAAATTCTTATATGGCCTAGTCGTCTATGCTATAAGTTCACATCTAACTCATATGGTATTAAACATTTAATCTTAGCATCTAACATATTACTTAGGGAAACAGTGTAAGTATTACCATCGCTATTTTCTTTTCATACTGTTTCTCTCTTTGCATTTACTATATCAAGAATTGGAAAGAAAAGAAACATTGTATCCATAATCTATAAGTTGAGAAATACTTAGTAAATTATATGAAAGATTGCTTAGTAACAACAGATTTCATATTTGAAATGTGTTAGGATCCCCAATTGTTCCTTTTCCAACAACTTTTCGTTTGTTGTTTTCACCGAATGTCACCTTTCCTCTATTCTCGATTTGCTCCAGTTCGGAGAATAAATTGGGGTTGCTAGTCATGTGCCTTGAGCACCCGCTATCTAAAAACCATTTTGTTTTTAGATTCTTTGGCTTTGTCTCCTGTTTGTCTTCTTTGCAATTTACCTACAACGGAGACAAAGTTTTAGGTACCCTTTACATGGGTCCTTGATTGTTAGGGGCACCATCCTTGTTTAAATATCCCTTAGGTATCCAAACTTGGATGTACCTTCTAGGCACACATTTGACATTAATTTAATAAAGAGGAGTAACATGTGTTTGACCATTCTATTTAAAAGATGATGCATTGTCATACATGTTATATCTTGGTTGATAAGTATTATGTCTTGGCCGACTTTGATAGTGAGTGAAAAGCATATGATTATGTCTCTTTAATAAAGCTATGTATGTGGGTTCATATGCACTTTTATAAGTCTTATATGAATTTTCCCTATATTTAGGTTCATAATAAGTTGGATGCATTTGATTTTGTCTAGATACATTTGTATACATATAGGCATAATATCTATGTGGTCTAGATGTAAAGTTTTTCCTAGTTGCACGTTTATATGTGTGTGCATTTATGGGCGCATGTTGCATTTTTACCATGGAATAAACAAAGGAAGGAGTGGAAAAAGAAGTAGCATGCAAAGTTGAATTTGTTTTTGTTGCTTTATAAGGTTATTTAGTACTTGATGAAACAAACTTAGTATTTTTGTCTACTTTGCCATTTTCTTCTTTATATCTTAACCCGGTCTTATCATTTCTATATTTTTGTAACGATATAAGTGTGTCTAGCATGTTAGTTCCCGAGTTAAATTGTTCTAACTTTTTTCTAAGTCTAGTTTAGATGATTAAAGTTGAGAAAGTTCTTTTTCATAATTTTCTACCTTGGATTTTAACAGGCTATTTTCAGTCTATAATATTTGTTCATTTTTCCTATATGTTAAATCTCTGAAAAATCAAGAGTATTAGTAGACTCTTGTTTAAAATATTCTAATTGATCGGAAAATTCCAAGTTGGACGTCTTCAACTTGTCATTTTCTTCAATTAGTTTCTTCTTTTCTTTAGATAGCCTTTTACAGTGAGCATGTCTTTAGGAATTTTTCGCAAATTTCATCAAATGACATTTCACTAACAGAATCTATATCGGATGAAGAACTTACCTCGTTGGATACGAAGTAAACTTGAGCTTCCTTAGTGTCAGATTCTGAGTGGGACGAGTCACTCCACGTGCTTGCCTTCATTGCTCGTTTGCCTCTTTTTGACTTGGACTCCTTTGTCTTAGGCTTTTGCGCCTCCTTATGGTTGACGTGTTTATTATTGTTGTTGTTATTATTATTTTTCTTTGTTCGGTAGTCATATGAGATATGTCCTTTTTGACCACATTCATAGCATTTTAACTTTTTATTATACCACTTGTTGTTATTAGAGTTATTTTTCTTAGGATGAGAAGAAGAGGAAGAAGATTGTTGTCTATTCCTATTAGGTCGTTTGAAAAACTTTTTAAGTTTTCTAGTTATCAATATTAAATCATCATCCAATTCATAATCGCTATTACTTTCATCATTATTTGACTCAGTTGATTTGAAAGCAATAGACTTATCGGATGATTTAGATGATTCGGACTTTCGTTGACTCAGTTTTACCTCGTATACTCTAAGTGAACCTATCAATTTATCCATTTTTGTGATTGATATTGTCTCCTCGATTGCCGTTACTTTGGATAACATTCAGCACGAAAACTTTGCAGCACTTTTTGTACCTTCTCGTTGTTGGTAAAAGATTTATCTAAAGCTTCAAGTGCATTGAAAATTTAGTAATTCTCAAATCCATAGATGTTATGGATTCGTTCGGCAACATTTTACACGATTCGAGTTCAGTCATAAGCATGTTTATTTTTGACTCTTTTCCACCGCTAGTACCTTCAAGTTTTAATTCTAAAGATTTCCACATGTCTTGTGTACTTGTGCAATTTGAAACGTATCCGGCTTCAGAAGTCGTTAATCAATTCAAAAGTAATTACATAGCTTTAGCGTTCATGGACATTTTCTTTATAACTTCGGTTGATCATTCACTTTTATATTTTTCTACTTCTTGCATTACACCGTTTACTTGAACAATTTTCATTGGAATGTATGCGTCATCTTTAACTATAGACCATAAATTGATGTCTATAGCCATTAAGAATAGCCTCATTTTTTGTTTCCAATGAACAAAATTATTTCCATCAAAAAGAGAAGAGAGTTGTGTAGACATACCTTCCAACTCGCCTTTGTGAGTAATAATGGCCATTTTATGTACCTTTGATTTGAGATTAGCAGGCTATTTTGTATTGTTGTTTCTTGGCCTTGTCTTTTTCGTATGGTGTTGAATCTTGCTTCTTAGAGTGGTGTTGGCCTTGCTCTGATACCAATTTTTGGACCGTACACCTGTAGTAAATACCACTAGAGGGGGTGAATAGTGGTTAGCAGAAATTACACTACTACCCTTTGTTAAAATTCTCTTTGAAAACAGAATCTGATACCTCCTCAGATTCAGTAACCGTTTTTGAAAAATTCAAGACTCAATATACACAACTCCAAAAATTATGAAACTTTCCAGAAGCTAACTTCAATTTCTTGACTAGACTGTGTCAAAAATCGAGAGAAAAATAAGATTTTTTAACCATTCAACCAAATAAAAAATTTCAGATGGTCAATCTGGACAGAATAGTGCTGAACTTTGAAAACGTTTTTCTCTTTGATTACTCAATCAAAAAGGTTGATCTTTATGTCAAAACACTCCTTAAGATGTCTCGTTTATGTTTCCAAAAGGCTCTGACGTTAAACTATCCTTGATGAAAACAGAATTTAAGGTTTCCTGAAACTGGTCAGGTTGCAGCAAGATTGGAGCAAATATCTTCCAATGACTGAAAGATTAACTTTCCTTTGCTCAAATCAAGTGATTCTTGTTGAAAATGAAATCTAACAGTCTAAAGTATAACTCCACCAAAAATCACGAATTTAGGAAGTGTTTTTTTCAAGATGTGTGAAGTTGGATGAAAAATGTAGTGAAAACAGGCAGAAAAACTTAAAAGTTAAAAGAAGACAAGAACACAAAAGATTTATCCTGGTTTGGTCAATATGACCTACTCCAGTCCCAAGGAGCTCATTTCCTTGGATTTCATTATGAAATGAACACAAATATAACAAGAACCAAGCTTGATCCTTGGGTTAAACACCAACCTATTCAAGACGTGGATGATCACCTCTGTGTAACTCTTGGTTGCAACACCTTTACCACCTATTGGTGTATCCTTATAAATTTGGCTAACCAATCTTACAAATGAGACACAAGAGGCGTGTAGCTACCCAAATAATATCAAAAACACCTTGGATACAGAAAGAATGAAACAAGAATGAAGAGAAGAAGATAGCAAGACAATGAGCTTCAACTTTTTTCTTTCAAGTGTGTGTTCTCTTCTTCACCTTTGCCTCTTATTTATTGTGTGAAATAGGCCTTAAAGATAATACCTCCAATGTGTCACCATCTTCATCACCAAGTCTTCATTGTCTTCACACCATTGGTTGACCACAGAATTATCTTGTACACTTGGCGACATAGAGAAAAATTATCGATCCACCTTGGCCTTCTTATCTTGGCTGATTTTTTCCACGTTGGAATGTCTTGATAATCCTTTGCAAAATGAAGATAATAAGATGGGAATATGCCACAAGAATACCTCAACTTCTTGGCTTGAAAATAAGGCATATGAGGGCTGCCATTTGACTCAAAAAATCAGCTCCAAAAAACCAATATAGCCGTTGCCTACAAGTTTGAAAAATAAATTGCCAACTAGCTTGATTTTTGTTGGTCCACTTGTCATAAACTCATAAAATGAATACTCCATCATTTTCACCTGTATATACACGTGTGGAGGACTATATATATGTATATCAACTCAGATTTAGTGAGGAGAAATCAACAAATAATAGTTGATAGGATTATCTCAATATATAAAATCGAAATTCCCACAATTTCTCCTTATATGTTGTGATAAATTACACACCTTTAACACCTATAAAATCTCTGCAAGATGATTAAGACTCTTCAATAACATATATAAGAAGGTCTTCAAGAAAAAATTGAGTGTGACATCGAATACAGTCACATATCCCACTACCGTTGATAAAATCATCAAATGAGAGAATATAATAGAAAACCACCAAATAATCTTCAAGAATATAATAAATTAACTCAAGAATGAAGATAATAAAATACTCAAGATATTTCTTGAGTTAAAATACCGAAACTGCCCTGAGGGACAAAATGACTAAAATATCCCTAGTGAGAGAAAATTCAAGAAATGACCTTGATGGTCAGAAATAAAGATAATAACACCTTTGTGATGATAAATAAGAGATTAATGTGTCCTTGAAATTTTTTACCATGTCAAGTACCTACATAAACTCAAAATTCCAATTTTGCCCTTTTTGGTAAATTGTAGAAACTTTCAAGGAATGTTAGTCACAATGCATAATATTTGTCAAAATCACATAATAACAACATGATAAACATATATAAATCATGTAAAACTGAAAACAAACATTTTATCACATTTTAGAAAAATATTTCTAATAACCCTAGACATCAATCGATCGAAGTGCCTCTGCTTGAGAGATTAATGTCTCACAGTGAGTTTCAGAGTTTGTCTCTGACCTACATCGATCGATCGAAATGAGGGTTCGATGTACATCAATCGATAGATGTGTCTCAGGCTTAGAGATCGATGTCTCACAGTAAGGTCTTGGTTTTTCTCTGTCTTACATGGATCGATCGATGTGAGGGATGGATTTGATCGAAGTGCAAGGAACTGAGAGATCGATGTCATTTTTCTTCACTTTTTCAACTTTTAATCATTTATAACACCATGTGTGACATTTTAAGTATTCACCACTTAAAATCATGACCTTGAAAATTATCCAGACATATTTCTCAACAGAAATTGTTAGAATCTTCTAACACGAATCTTGTATCTCAGTTAAACGATTCAAAAGAAGAGTCGTCTTGCTTGATTAATGCATTAAAATCTTAGATTTCATCATTGACATCCGAGAATAATGAGATGAAAGCTGAGATTTGAAATTTAAAATCAGGAAATTCAGACTTAGAAAAGACAGTAAAACAATTCATACGGGTACTCGTATGTTACATCGTGTTGTTTTTTCTCAAAAGCATGAAAATGATAAAACCGGTTTATGGTATGATGAAGATAATAAGGTACAAAACAAGTCCACAAACTTAATTTTATCTTCATCTAAACAATTGCATGCATTCAAGACGGTTGTAGAGTCCAAGAAGGCAACTCGCATGCCACCGGTTATATCTCATTGCACTCCTTTTTCATCACGTGCAAAGTATAATCATGTATCATATAGATATGAAAGAAAGCCATTGATTCATATACAACACTCATATCACACTAATGCATCTAGATAACGAGATATTCATAAAAACCGAAATGCATATCAAGACCGAAAATCACATTATGCTCACATTGATGATTTCCGCCATAGGCCAAACAGGAATGCTCATAATATATATTATATTGCTTATGCATCTTTCTTCTCAGCTTTTGTAAGACCAAGAAAAGGTCAACCAAGTTTGGGTACCAAAAGTACTCTTGCAAAGGGTTAATCAATAACCCTTAAGGACGCACTAGAAATGCATGATGAGCATAACACACTAGAAATGCATGATTTTGTGTATAAATTGCTCTTTATTGCTTTTGCTTCTAATCACATTATCTTTTGATGTAATTTACAAAATAAAGGGGAGAGAAAATCATGATTTAAGGTGAGGGAGAGAGATAAAGTTAAGGGAGAGAACGATTAGAAATTCAAATTTTTTTGAATTTAAAAACAATTAAGCATGATTGTAGGGGAGGGATCACATTTAAATCACGAATACAGTTATTTTGCAAATCATCAAAAAGAGAAGATTGTTGAGAAACCAGAATTTGAGTGATTTGAAAATGCATGATCTATATGTTACGTGTTGACAAAATCCATGAATAAATTATTACTTGACATGCTTAAAATCATGCTTTACATGCTTATATATATTGTTGTCGTACTAACGTGCTATGAAGTGTTAAAGCTTACATCATATGGCAAACATTTGTTGTCTTTATAGGTGTCATGATTATTAAACTAAACTTCTTCATTAAGTGAAGTACTTAAGGAGATAAACTATCTATTTCATTAAATGGAGATATATTTGAAGACAACTACTTGGCCACAAACTTCAAATGGAAAGTCTCCTCCTCTCACATAAACACACACCACGTATATATATTTCATATATACATATTTTCTTTATAACGACGAAGTATACGTGTCTATCCAGACGTTCCACCGACACGTCATACACATCATAAAGGTACGCCAACATTACACCACCATATATACATCATATTTATTAGTATATATAGGTGTCATATCATACATTATAAGTCATATTGTTACCATAATTATTTCAACACGTCACGAGTACATAAACCAAAAATTGTCGCATCGGGTGACTACTGAACCATCACCAACATGTCACGTACTTACCATATAAAGATGTCCAGCCTATGTACACTCTAAATACTCAGAAATTTCGTGCACCACATGTTAAAATCAGCCCAAAAGTCGTACCATATTACACACATCAATCACCCATAATTTGGCTTTAATTGTGGAAAATTCAAACTCAAACTTTTTCAAGCACATGGCCGTTTGTCACCTCAGCCATTGGAGATGAAAATACATTTTATTTTATGTATATTATTTGTAACATAACATATATTATATGTCGAAGAAGTTTGAGATTAATCGGTGAAAAATCGCATAATCGATGAAAGTCGAAAATTCGGTTTTCTACACTTACTATGTTTGGAACGTTTTGGTCATGCTGTAACATATATCTAGACACTTTTTACACATCCAAGACATATTAGATTATTCTAGAAAAATCAATTAAGGGTCGATTGAAATTTACCATTTGTGTAAAGATTATACATCATTACAAAAGTAATTTCAACACATGGTGCTGATGTTGTACACGACATTTACACCTTCTTGGAGCATAGGTGGAGCTTGTTTGGAACTTTGATTGGTGGAGGATAAGCCCGATGTGATTGGTGACATTAAAGAAGGCAAGACACACATGAAAATATTTTAAAATCAAAAAAGTGCTGAAGATGTGCTAGCCGATTTTTGGCCTTAATTGCCTTCCAATTTTCTTCCAAAATTGTGGGGCAATCACATCTTGATTGATTCAAACTTAACTTATGTGTATTTGAGCATGTGTTTTAGATTTTTGGTTGAATTTCCAGCTCATTTTTTGGAGTGCCAAGGTGGATAAGCGATGACGAAGTGACAAATAGGCAAAGACAACTCGTTCGTCCAATCATATTTCGCCAAGTAAGCAAGGATGTGTTACCATATTATACAAGGCAATCTTCTAAGACATTCAAGATGAATTTTCAAGGGAAGAACTCATCTTAGGGGGCGGCCACACACCTATAAAAGGAGGCAAAGTGCTCAAGACAAAGCTAAGCCAAAGTTCATATTCTTTCAAGATCAAGCAAGACTATTCTCTTCTTCTCTTATTATTTTCTCTTGCCCTTAGCCTCAAGCCTATCATACTTATGTTCCATGTACTATATAGGCTTTGTTTATACAACCCACATACGTTCATCTCTTGTACAAGGTTGATCAAGGTGTAATCAAACCTCCATTTGTTCGGTGGTGGTGTTCGTGTTGTTGTTCTTGTTTGTTTGATTATATAAGGGTGGAGTTGGTGTTTAACTCTAGTCACCCTTGTGTCAAGGTGTTATTTATGATTAGTAAATACCGAATAAGGCGTCTTCAAAGATGGAAGTTGGTCGATTTGATCGAACCAGCATAAAAATCTTGGTGCTATTTACTTTCAGTACTTTTACTTTTAGTTTTCAGTTTTCTGCATCGTTTTCAGACTCACGAAAAAATAGCAAAAGTTTTTGGAAAATACAAAATTTAGCATAAACATAAACACATGTCTTAGATTTCATTTGGGATAAGTTTAATCTAATTTGGATAAGTATAATTCAGCCAAACGTTCATAGTTCTGATACTAGTGTAATCTGATTCTCAGATCTGCAAAGGTTGAGAACATCAACATGGTTGACATACTTACCAAGAGAATTTTGAAAAAATGTTTTAACCCATTAAAGAAAACATCTTAAGGGTCATATCATAAAATTTTCATGTCATTTAGAGTTGTCAATTAATATGAATAATTTTTTCATTTCGAAGCACAGTTTCTGGCAGATTGACACAATCTGTGCAAAAACGATTTTCAAGAGGTTGCACTTAGAGTTTTAATCTGAAATTTTTGTGACACATTAAAAACATATGAGAGCACATTTTTACCAAATTTCATGAGTTTTGGAGGCCTACAATCTGGCCAACTCATTAACTCAAATCAGGATTTGAAAATATAAACTGTTTTCAAAAGTGAGTTATTTGGTCTAAAAGTCTTAAAAATCGATTTTTCCATACTCTCTATTCAACCCCCCTTCTAGTAGTGCTATACAGGTCCTACATCAAATATAATTTTGTTCAATTTTGTTTAAATTATCCTTAGTGTTCAACACAAAACACTTACAACCAAAAACTCTAAGATAATCTATCTTCGCTTGTCTATTGTTTAATAATTCATAAGGTACTTTATCTAAATTCTTTCTAATTGAACACCTATTTATAATATAACATGCGCAACTGACAGCAGCATTGTCCTAGCTATTTCTTATATTGTTCTATTTTTGTGTTCAACAACTCCATTGAGTTGTAGTGTTCTAGGTGGTGATAATTCATGTTGAATCCCATATAATTTACAAAACTTCACTATTTCTTTGTTTTTAAATTCTCCACCTCTATCACTCCTAATTCTTTTAACATTTTTTCTTAAAGATTTTCGAGTTTCTTAGTAAGATTTTTGATTGCCAATGAAGCATCGTCTTTGTGTCTTAAGAACAATGTCCATGTGTATCGTGAGTAATCATCTATTATGACACACATATTAGCGTCTACCTAGACTTCTTATCCTATTTGGACCAAATAAGTCTAAGTGAATCAATTCTAGTACATGAATAGTACTCACTTTATGTTTTGGTTTCATTTTTTCTTTTATGTATTTTCCTTTAATACAAGTTTCACATAGTTAAAAATTATCTAAGTCTAACTTAGACATACCTCTAATTAGGTTCTTCTTAGATAACTTTTCAATAGTTGAAATCCCTATATGGCCTAGTCGTCTATGCCATAAGTTCACATCTAAGTCATGTGATATTAAACACTTAATCATAGCATCTAATATGTTATTTAACAATACAGTGTAAATATTACCATCCCTAGTTCCTTTTAGCACAATTTCTCCCTTTTTATTAATTATATCACAACAATTAGAGAGAAAAGAAACATGATAACAAGAATCTATAAGTTGCAAAATACTTAATAAATTATAAGAAAGATTGCTTACTAACAACACATTTCGTATTTGAAATGTGTTAGGATCCGCAAATGTTCCTTTTCCAACAACTTTTCCTTTGTTGTTATCACCGAATGTTACCTTTCCTCCATTCTCGCTATGTTCTAGCTCGGTGAATAGTTTGGGGTTGCCTGTCATATGCCTCGAACATCCGTTGTCTAAAAACTATTTGGTTTTTAGATTCTTTGTCTCCTGTTTGCTTTCTTTGTAATTTACCTACAATGGAGACAAAGTTTTAGGTACCCCTTACTTGGGTCCTTGAGTGTTAGGGGCACCATCCTTGTTTATATATCCTTTGGGTATCCAAACTTGTATGTACTTTCTTGACACATATTTGGTATTATAAGTTGAATACAGCGGATTAACATGTACTTTACCTTTCCATTTAAAAGAAGATATATTGTCATACACGTTATATCTTGATTTATATGCATTATGTTTTGGTTGATGTTGATAGTGAGTGTAAGTCATATGATTTTGTTTCTTATACGGTACTATGTATTTATGGTCATACGCATTCCTACACAGAAAATAAGATAATTGCCTATAATTATGTCTATATGTATTATAATAAGTTGGTTGCGGTTTATTTTGCCTAGACACATTTGTATACATATATGTATAATTTCTAGGTTGTCTAGATGCAAAGTATTGCTTAGTCACTTTTGTGGGTGCTTGTTGCATTTTCACCTTAGAATTGGTAGAAGAAGGAGTAGCATACAAAGCTAAATTTTAGTTGCCTTATAAGGTTGTTTAGTATTTGATTAAACAAACTTAGTCTTTTTTTACTTTGACATTTTCTTCTTTATATCCTAATCCAGTTTTATCGCATTGATATTTTTGTGACAATGTAAGTGTGTCAAGCATGTTGGTTGCAGACTTAAATTGTTCTAACAATTTTTCTAATTCTAGTTCAGAAGATTTAAGTTGCGCTATCTCATTTTCACAACTATCTACTTTAGCTTTTAGCATGCTTTTTTCAATTTTTAATGTGTGTTCATTTTTCCTATATTATTCAATTTTAATATCTAAAAAAATCAAGAGTATTAGTAAACTCTTGTTTAAAAGATTCTAATTGATCAGAAAATTCCAAGTTGGACGTCTTCAACTTGTCATTTTCTTCAATTAATTTCTTCTTTTATTTAGACAACCTTTTACAGTAAGCATGCATCTTTAGAAATTCTTCATACATTTCATCGAAAGATATTTCACTATCTGAATCTACTTCAAATGAAGAACTTACCTCGTTAGATACGAACTAGACTTGAGCTTCCTCATTTTCTGATTCTGAGTCGGTGGAGTCGCTCTCTGTACTTGTTTTCATTGCCCTTTTGCCTTTTCTTGACGTGGAATCCTTTGCTTTGGGTCTTTGCACCTTCTTATTTTGTTTATTATTTTTGTTGTTGTTATTGTTATTTTTCTTTGTCAGACAATCATAAGAAATATGTCCTTTTTGGCCACATCCGTAGCATTTTAACTCTTTATTATGCCACTTTTTATTATTAGAATTATTTTTCTTAGGTTGAGAAGAAGAAGAAGAAGACTGATTTTTATTAGGTCGTTTGAAAAACTTCCTAAGCTTGCTAGCTATCAATATTAAATCATCGTCAAATTCACTATCGCTATTACTTTCATCATTATTTATATGTGATTTAGTTGATTTGAAAGCAATAGACTTATCGGATGATTTAGGTGATTCGAACTTTTGTTGGTTCAGTTTTACCTTGTATACCCTTAGTGAACCGATCAATTCATCCATTTTAGTGATTGACTTTGTTTCATCAATTTCTGTGACTTTTGGATCCCATTCAGCGGAAGGCTTCGCAACTTTTGAACCTTCTCGTTGTTGGTAAACGATTTATCTAAAGCTTCAAGGGCATTGAAGATGTTAGTAATTCTCAAATCTATAGATGTTATTGATTCGTTTGGCAACATTTTAAACGATTCAAGTTAAAATGTAAGCATGTTTATTTTTGACTCTTTTACGCCGCTAGTACTTTCATGCTTTAATTCTAGTGATTTCCACATGTCGTGTGCACTTTTGCAATTTGAAACATATCCTGCTTCAGATGTCGTTAGTCCATTCAAAAGTAATTGCATAGCTATTACTTTCTAGTGATTTCCACATGTCGTGTGCACTGAATAGGACCGTTTAATCGAATCAATGGACGAAGTAACAAAATGCGGAAAATATACCTTGCTCCATTGCTGTTGTTAATCTGATCACGTATGCTGCAAGTGCTCTAGCTGATGAAGAATCTGGCATGATCCAAGGATTCACGACCTCTCACCAATTGTTGATACACCCCTTGACTGGTTTCAACAATTTACTGCTTTACCCGATGGAGAGGCTAGGCAGTGTGGCTTTATAGAAAATTTGGCACACCTTCCCTCTAATATATTGTAATGGCCGCTATACTGTATGCGTCTATTTTTTTTATCTGATCTGAGGAGGTGAAGCCTCCTCCTTTATATAGAGGGGGATGGAAGTATCTGATAGGTTAGGATTTAAATTTAAATTTAAATTTAAATTTAAACTAAAATTCAAATTTAAATTTGAAATCAAATATAAATATGAATTTAAAACCCAACCTTATCTTCCTTTATTAAATATTATCTAATATTTAATAATAAATATTATTATTAAATATTATTTAATATTTAATTATTGTACCGATAATTATCTAATAGCCACACGTGGGTTGTCGTCCCTCGGGGACCAGATGTCGTAACTTTATGGTCGTTGCACTTTGAGCCCATCCATCGCGGTCTCTGACCATGTGACTGTCTACATATTTGGGGTTTCCATTTAGACCACACTATACATCTACGAACATACCCGATGATCACTTAACGTGTAGATGTTTTACGTAACAATTAATATTATTACGTGACATATGTGACATATAATATTATCATACATAACGTCCACCTTATGATTAATTCTTATAAACTTTATCAACGTGCTGCGCATCACACGTATCTCGAATTAATCCCAACAATCTCCCACTTGGACTATGTAAGTATCTTAAAGATTATATGTCACTCCTTTTGAGCTCATATACCATGTGTCCTTTAGTGTGTCTTTCTTTATCCGGTCCATCAGCAAATGTTAGCAAAAGACTTAAGCCGCACGACACCACATTGAATTAGTGACTTGTCCCTCTTAAATCATGATGCTAAAATTCTACTGATGGATACTGAAATGGATATATAGTGTGGAATTAATACGCTAGGTGATCGTACATATTAATTCCAACTTGGCCCTCTTTAGCGAGATCAATAGAATTCAGAATGTATGCCGTAACTGCTTAATGTACATTACTTCTGCAGAAAAACTTTAATATAACCGGAATGTACATTATACTGTATGTCTAAAATAAACAACTTTATTAAGCACAAGAAAAACCTCACAGACTCCCACTAGGATAAAACATCCTCAATTAGACTAAGACCCATACGGCGAACATGCTTGTGAAACACACCCGGTTCCACGGCCTTAGTCAAAGGGTCGGCCACCATAGAGTATGTACTGATATGCTCAATACTGATCAGATCACTCTGAATTCTTTCTTTAACAGCCAGATACTTCATCTCTATGTATTTCGCTTTAGATGAACTCCGATTGTTATTTGAATATAGCACCGCAGCTTTACTGTCACAGTAAATCCTCATTGGAGATGAGATAGTCTCCAATACCCGCAGCCCTGTGACAAAATTGCGAAGCCATATCTCCTGATAGGATGCGTGGAATGATGCAACGAATTCCGCCTCCATAGTGGAAGACGCCAATAAGGTCTGTTTTGCGCTTTTCCACGAGATCGCACCTCCAGCTAAAGTAAACACATAGCCCGAGGTCAATTTCATGCTATCCTGACATCCAGCAAAATCGGAATCTGTATATCCAGTGATCTCTAACTCATCAGATCTCCGATACGTCAGTACGTGTTGCTTTGTTCCTTGTAAGTATCTCAGCACCCTCTTTGCGGCGGTCCAGTGATCCTTGCCCGGATCAGAGAGGTATCTGCCTAACATTCCTGTAATGAATGTCAAGTCTGGTCGTGTACATACTTGGGCATACATTATACTCCCTACTACCGAAGCATATGGAGTATTCCTCATCTTTGAACGTTCAAACTCTATTTGGGGACATTGTTTCAGACTGAATTTATCTCCTCTTGCCACAGGGGTATTAAGTGGTTTACACTTATCCATGCTATACTGCTTCAACACCTTTTCGATGTATACCTGTTGTGAGAGAGTTAAGATACCTTGGGTACGATTCCTCCGTATCTCAAGTCCCAACACATATGAGGCTTCCCCAAGGTCTTTCATCTCGAAATATTTTCTCAGAAAGGCTTTGGTGTTGCTCAACATGTTTACATCGTTTGTTGCAAGCAGTATGTCATCTACCTACAAGATCATGAATATGAACTTTCTCCCACTGAACTTGTGATACACGCATTCGTCAATTTGATTTGCCTCAAAACCGAAGGAGACAACCACTTTGGCGAATTTGAGGTACCACTGTCGAGACGCTTGCTTGAGCCCATAGATGGATTTCTTTAGTCGACAAACCATGCCTTTTGGATCCCCACCTCGAATCGAGGCGGTTGAAATATGTAAATGGTCTCGTCGAGTTCTCCATTTAAAAACGCAGTCTTGACATCCATCTAATGTAGCTCAAGATCTAAATGTGCCACTAAAGCCATGATTATCCAAAAGGAATCATTCGTGGATACTGGAGAGAAGGTTTCCGTATAGTCTATGCCCTCCTTTTGGGTAAACCCTTTAGCAACAAGTCGAGCTTTATATCGTTCTACGTTGCCTTTTGAATCCCGTTTGGTTTTAAATATCCATTTGCAACCAATGGGTTTCGAACCTTTAGGCAACGAGATGACATCCCATACCTTGTTGTCGTGCATAGACTTTATCTCTTCTTCCATGGCTTTTATCCATTTTTCTTTATTTCGACATTGTACTGCTTGTTGGTCGTTTTCGGGGGTCATCGTCCAACATACCAACATCGAATTCGTGTTCTTGGAGATAAACAACATAGTCGCTAGGTATAGGGTTTCTCCGAGCATGAGTGGATCTCCATAGGGGCACTTGCTCTTGGGATACTGTAGGTTCCTAAACTGCATCAGCCGGCAATTCATCGGGTTCTTCAGTAACTTCCTCAGGAACATGAACTTGTTCCTGTGGAGCGTTACTACTGGGATGAGGTACCTCAGGTGCGGGTATCGCTGATGCTATCTGTAGAGAAAAAGGGGTTTGAGTGATTTTAAAATATGTGATTTAAATGAATGACATAAAACGTGCATGATATAAACATACGTGTGCATGACATTGCTTATTACTTGCCTTATTTAGCTCATATATATTGTTGCCGTACTGAGCCATGAAGCGTTAAAGCTTACATCATATGGCAAACATTTGTTGTGTTTATACAATTTTCAGGTACCACCATTAATGAACTAAACTAGTTCATTAAGTGAAGTACTTAGTTAATAAAACTAAGTAGTTCTTTAAAGGAAGCTACATTTGGAAAAGGCACAAAGGCAACAAGGCTAAGGAAGGAAAGTCTCCTCCTCCTCTCCTCATTCAATTCACACGCCATATACACATATATATTAATATATTTTCAGATTTTTTTTAAAAAGGCAAATACACATGTATTCCAACGTACAACCGACACGTTATATATCTTACATACGTACGTTAACGTCACACCATTATACTTAACTCATATTTATGAGTATGTTCAGGTCTTATATCATATGATATAAGTCATGGTGATGACAAATTAAATACGACATGTTAAAAGGTTCTAAACCAAAAATTGTAGTATCGGGCGAATACCGAAACTTTGCCAACGTGTCACGTACTTGCCATAAATAAATGGCCAGCCCCTACACTTCAAAAATTCTACAAAATTTCGTGCTAATGGTGATATTATCATCCATAAAATCATTCCATGTTGGCACACACAAATCACCCCACATTAAGGCCAAAATGTGAAGATTCCAATTTTAATTTTGTCACATGTTAATGGCGTCACTTTAGACCAGCCAAGTGCTGAGATTTAAAGTATATATTATATATATTATGTGTAACATAATATATATAACATGTGCACAAAGTTGGAATTTAATAAGAGAAAAATCGGGTAATCGATAAATATCGAAAATTCGATTTTCTACGTACACAATGCATGGATTATTTTTGGCACATCATATGACACGTATCTAGACACTTTTTACATATTTCATACATCTTAAAGTGTTATAGAAAATTAAATTAAGGGCTGATTGGAATATAACATGTGTGTATTATTAAATGTGCACTATTTTACAAAGTTAGCAAAAATAAAATTTCAGCACATGCATATATATTTACCAACACCCCTACAGCTGAGATGGAGCCTATGTGGAGCCTTGTTGGCATATTGATTGGTCAAGAATCAATCATACAATGTTGGTGAATTAAAGAAAGAAGCTACAAATGGTAAGATTTCAAACTTTGGCTCATTTAAAACACATGCTGAAAATTTCAGCATGTTTAAGCATAGCTGGCCGAAATTTTCAATTAAAAGTGTAGATATTTGGTGTCTTGAATTATGTGGATGATTGGAAGAAGAAATGGAAGTAATTTGAATAATTTTCAAAGCCATAAAGTGTGATATTTTATATATCACACATGCTGAAAGTTTTCAGCATGTGTACAATATGTTGGCCGAATTTATGGTCATAAGGGTGTCCAAATTCATTTCTAATGTGATAAGGATATTTTCCATCAATTGATGATATATTTTAAAAAGAAAAATCAAAGAAAAATGGAAGTTATTTGAATTATCTCATTAAGTAGCACATGCTGAAATTTCAGCATGCTAAATTCCACAATGGCCGATTTTCTTACTTTGTGTGGGAGGAATTTTGTCTTGCAAAATTTATGTGACAATCTTGTGTATTATAGAAATTATTCTATGTTGATTTTGGCACATGTTTTGAGTGATATATTCAGATTTTTCCAAGTCATCAATGATGACAACATTCAACCTATCATGAAGTGCCAAGTAAGCAAAGCTTAAATGATCATCCAATGAGAAGATGCCAAGTAAGCAAGACTATGTCACAATGATGTCTTACATTCTCCCAAGGACTTAGAAGATAATTTTCAAGAGCAGGAGGACACCTACGGGGGACGGCCACAAGTGCTTAAAAGGAAAGAAGATGAGCAAAAACATGACAAGAACAAGCATTGCAAAATCAAGTGAAAAAACGCCTAGCCTCTCTTCTTCTACTCTTTCTTTCTTTCTTCTTCTTGAAAGCCTATTGTATTCATATTTTCAATCTTGAATAGGCTTGTTATAGACCACCACATATTCTATATCTTTGTAAAAGATTGATCAAGGTGTGATCAATCTTCATTCTTGCGAGGTGGTGGTGTTCGTACGAATTGTAATCATCGTACAAGGTTTCTAAAGGGTTGGATTTAGTTTGTAACTCTATCAACCCTGTGGTAAGGTGTATTGCATGTGTGTGACTAGTGTGAACCAAGGAAGGTGTTCCTTGAAGACTGGAGTAGGTTGCTTATAACCGAACCAGTATAAAATTCTCCGCGTCATTTACTTTCAGCATTTATTTTCTGTTGCTGCACAGTTTACTCTTTTTGTTTGTGTTCGTAAAAATAGTAAAAGACTTTCAAAAATCATGAACATTTCCTGAAATATACCCACATGTCTTAGAGTTAATTTGGCACAAGTTTCAACCCTTTTTGATAAGGATAAGTCGAACAGACATCAAAAGTTTTGAGACTAGTGCAGTCTGATTTTCAGACTTGCAAAGGTTGAGACTTTGATAGTAATTGACCAACTTCCCAAAAGGATTTTGCAAAACTGTTTCAACCCACTTAAATATAGTATATAAGGAGTTAGTGATTAAAATTTCAGAGCATTTGGACTTACACACAAATAGGAAAAAATATTTCAAAACCGTCTACCGCTTCTGACAGATTCGTGCAATCTGATCACCAACGGTGTTTGAAGGGGTTAAAAGTTGAATTTAAATTTGACATTTTTAAGGGACCCTCATAACATTTGAGGCTAAGTTCTCTAAAAATTTCAGAATTTTTGGAGACCTATAACCGAGTTTTAAAAACGTTTTAAAACTGGCCCTAAAAACAGAATTTGTTTTCAGAAGTTGAGTTGTTTAGTTTTAAACAAATTTTAAAAACCACACTTTCTGCACCACCTATTCAACCCCCCCCCCTTTCTAGTGGTGCCTTGCAGATCCTACAAGTGGTATCAGAGCGCAGGAACACTTACTACAAAGGATCTAACGATTCAGTGAGATGGCAACCACAAATCTCAAAACCGAACAAGAAGGTATGTCGAGCGAAAGGCCTCCTCTTTTTGACAGTGAGTCGTTTATTCAGTGGAAACTTAGAATGAAGCTTTTTCTTATGGCTATAGATATTGATCTATGGTCGATAATAGAAGATGGTCCTTTTGTCCCATCTAAGTTACCCACCGTAGACGGAGTCACATTAGAAGTTGTTAAACCTAGACTAGAATATACGAGTGACGATAAAAAGAAACTTAGTATGAATGCTAGAGCTATGCAATTGCTCCTAAACGGATTAAGTAAAAGTGAGTCTAGTTATGTCTCAAACTGTTCGAGTGCACAAGAAATGTGGAGGATACTAGAAATGAAACGCAAAGGCACGAGTCAAGTAAAATAGTCTAAAATAAACATGCTTATGTCCACACTTAAGTCGTTTAAATTATTGCCTAATGAGTCTATTGTTGATATGGATCTTCGTTTGACTAACATCTACAATTCTCTTGAGTCTCTTGGTAAAGCTTTTACCATGCAGGAAAGAGTGCAGAAAGTCTTACGAAGCCTTCCATCCGAATGTGATCCTAAAGTGACCGCAATAGAAGAACGCAAGGAAACTAAGTCAATAAAGATGGAAGAATTAATCGGATCACTTAAGGTTTATGAGAATAAACTCACCATATGGAAATCGGAATCATCTAAACAAGGTAAAGTTATTGCTTTTAAATCAAATGAATACGTCTCTACTCCTTCCGATCATGTCAATGATAGTGATTCTGAATCGGATAACGATGACCTAATTCTATTGGCCAAAGGATTAAGAAAATTTATGAGAAGGTCATTTGGAAACAAAAATAAGAGTACTACAACTAAGAGAAACAATAACAAGTCAAATGATAAAGATGTTAAATGTTATGAATGTGGCAAACTCGGACATTTATCATATGACTGCCCAAATAAAGAAAAACAAACAAATAAATACCCTGACAAGGAGCGGAACAAGAATAGACTCATCTCAGAACCCAAGCAAAGGAAACGTGCTCTAAAGGCCTCCACTTGGAGTGATACATCGGATTCTGAGACTGAAACCGAAGAAGAGACTGCACAAGTATGCTTTGCATCCAAAGCATCTAATGAGGTATCATCTGATTCTGACTCTGACTCTGAACCTTCTTATGATGATCTTTTTAGTCAGTATTTAGAATTGCACAAATTCACTAAGACTCTCGCTAAGGAAAAGAAGCGATTAATTGAAGACAAGAAACTGTTAGAATCTTCTAACGAGAATCTTGTCGCTCAATTAAGCGATTCAAAGAAAGAGTCATCATGTATCATTACTGCATTAAAGACAGAGATTTCATCATTATCCACTCAAAATAGTGAAATGAAATACGAGATTTCAAGTTTGAAATCAAGGAATACAGACTTAGAGAAAATGATGAAACAGTTTGATACAGGATCCAACATGCTGCATCGCATTATATTATCACAAAAGCATGACAGTGACAAAACGGGTTTGGGATACGTTGATACTAATGAAGTATCAACCAAACCAACTAAGTTTGTTGTGTCTAAGAAAGTAGACACCCTAAAGCCTCAAGTGGCATCTAAGATGACGCAAAAACCGCCCCTTCCCTCATCACGCCCCACTTCCTCTTCATATCATGAGAAATACAACTTTGCACCATATAGATATGAAAAGAAAAGAGTGATGCATACACAACATTCATATCATCCACGCACTACGCACACACACACAAGGACATATCAAAAACGTCTTTCATTCAATGAGTATAAAGGAGTTCTTGGGCAAAGGCCCAAAGTACATGCACCACATGTCTACTATATCGCACCTTCATCCACATTCTTGCCATTTGCTAGACCGAGAAGGATCACCCAAGTATGGGTACCGAAAGGTACTTTTACCAAGAGGTGATTAACTAACTCGAAAGGACCCAAAGTTAAAAGTGTACCTAAATCATCTTTGGATATTGCAGGGAGCCCACACATAGAAAGATACAACTATAAAGTGGTTCCTTGACAGTGGCTACTCGAGGCACATGACGGGTGACCCAAGCTTGTTCATCAAATTAAAGAAGGTCACAAAAGGCGGATCCGTGACCTTTGGAGACAACAACGAAGGCAAGATAATCGGAAAAGGTACGATAGGAAATCCAAGCACTCTTCAAATCTCCAACGTCTATTTGGTAAGCAACTTATCTTACAATCTTCTTAGCATTTCTCAATTTATTGACAATGGATTTGATGTGTGTTTCACTCACCCTTACTGCAACATAATAAATAAAAATTGAGACTATTTTAAGAGGAAAACGAGAAGGTAATATCTTTACGCTTTCTATGGATGATATGGTAGACGCTAAAGTTAAGTGCTTTATGTCAAATGAACCCAATATGAATTTATGGCATAGACGTTTAGGACACATTGATATTTCCACACTAGAAAAACTTCAACAAAAGAACCTAGTACGAGGATTGCCTATGCTTGATTTAGACAACTTTCAGTTGTGTGAATCTTGCATAAAAGGCAAACAAACACGTGAGTCACTTAAGCCTAAAAATGAAGTAAGCACGACTAGAGTCTTAGAACTATTACATATTGATTTGTTTGGTCCTAGTCGCACTACAAGCCTTGGTGGGCGCCACTATGCATGCGTGATTGTTGATGATTTTTCTCGTTATACTTGGACTTTATTTCTTGCACATAAGGATGATAGTGCCGTTGAAATTGCGAAATTAATTAAACAACTTGAAAATCAATACGGTGTCAATGTGAAAAGGATAAGAAGCGATAGAGGAGGTGAATTTAAAAACAAAGACATGATTTCATTCTGCGAAGAAAAAGGAATCAAGCATGAGTTTTTGCCACCTAGAACTCCACAATTAAATGGAGTAGTAGAAGAAAGAATCGAACACTACAAGAAATTGCTAGGACTATGTTATGTGAAAATAAATTGCCTAGATTTCTGTGGGCGGAAGCCGTAAATTGTGCATGCTATATAGTAAATCGCCTATCTATAAGAAAGAAAATAAGCAAGACGCCCTATGAGATATTGAATGATCGCATGCCTAAGATTGACTATTTTCGTGTGTTTGGATGCAAATGTTTTGTTTTGAACACAAAAGATAATTTAGATAAATTTGAATCCAAATCAATTGAGTGTATTTTAGTTGGATATTCTATAAATTCAAAGGCATATAGATGTTATGATCCTCTCACTAGACAAATCATAGAATCTATTCATGTGAAATTCAATGAATTTGGTGAGATTGATAAAGATAAAGAATACGACGATGACTTTGAATTGAAACCCATGCTAAATGAAGATGATGGTATATTTGATATGCATGACATGAATGACACACTAGAAATGCATGATCACATAGAAATACATGATAACATAGAAAATAATCAACCAAGATGGCATAGAGATCACCCACATGATCTCATCATAGGCGACCTCACTCACGGTGTGCGACCACGTAGAAGAATTACTTCGGATGAGATAAATGAATTCCATGCTATGATTTCTGAAATTGAACCCAAAAATGTGCATGATGCTTTGAGTGATTCTTCTTGGATTGATGCTATGCATGATGAGCTTAATCAATTCGTTAGAAACGATGTATGGGATTTAGTGCACGACCACAAGATAAAACTATAATAGGCTCAAAGTGGGTGTTTAGGAATAAGATGAATGAAGAAGGAAAGGTCGTTAGAAATAAAGCGAGGCTTGTAGCACAAGGCTATAATCAAGAAGAAGAAATTGACTACGACGAAACCTTTGCACCCGTAGCACGTTTAGAAACTATACGACTTTTACTTGCTATTGCTTGCATGAAAGATTTCAAATTGTATCAAATGGACGTAAAAAGTGCATTCCTAAACGGATTCATACAAGAAGAAGTATACATGAAGCAACCACCCGGTTTTGAAGATTTGAAACATCCTGATCACGTGTACAAATTAAAGAAGGCACTATACGGACTAAAGCAAGCGCCGAGAGCATGGTATGATTGTTTTGCTACTTTCCTTTTAGAAAATAATTTTAAACGAGGTACTATAGATAGTACACTATTTTTGAAACAAGATAAATTGGATTTACTTAATATTCAAATCTACGTTGATGACATTATTTTCGGTTCTACCACACATAGACTTGTTGAAGATTTTGAAAATTGCATGAAATCCGAATTTGAAATGTCTATGGTTGGTGAACTTAACTATTTTCTTGGCTTGCATATTAAGCAAACGAGTAAAGGGATTCACATAAGTCAAGCAAAATATGTTACTGACATGATTAAAAAGTCCAACTTTGAAAATTTGAAACCATCCCCCACCCCTATGAGTGTCACTACTAAATAGGACAAAGATGAACATGGTAAAGACTTTGATAATGGCTTATATAGATCCATGATTGGTTCTTTGCTATATTTAACTGCTAGTAGGCCTGATATCATGTTCAGTGTATGCATGTGTGCACGTTTTCAAAGTCAACCTAAGGTGTCTCATTATAATGCGGTAAAAAGAATCTTCCGCTATATGAAGCACACTCCCACCTTAGGAATTTGGTACGATAAGATTTCCGAATTTAACTTACATGCTTATACTGATGCAGATTATGGTGGCTGCAAAATAGATAGAAAGAGCACGAGTGGGACTTGCCAATTTTTCGGAAACTCACTCATTTCATGGTTTTCCAAAAAGCAAGCAAGCGTTGCTTTGTCCACTACTGAGGCTGAGTACATGGCACTTAGCCTTTGCTGCACACAGTTGTTGTGGATAAAACAACAACTCTCAGACTTTAGAATTACCGTAAATAGAATCCCTATATACTGTGATAGTATGAGTGCCATCAATCTCTCTAAGAACACCGTGTCACACTCTAAGGCTAAGAATATAGAAGTACGCTATCACTTTCTTCGTGATCACGTAAACAATGGCGACATCGTTATAGATCACGTATGCACAGAAGCACAAGTAGCGGATATCTTTACAAAAGCCTTAAATCAAGCCACGTATGAATCTCTTCGTTTCAAATTAGGCATGATTTCAGTTGATATGATTTGATTTGACATGATTTGATTTTCTTTCCTTATTTACAGGAATCTTTTGATTTACTTTCCAAAATAAAGGGGGAGAGAAAGCATGATTTAAGGGGGAGAGAGGACACTAATTGATACTGATTGCATAAATCAAGGGGGAACGGATTTGAAATTTGAAATTCAAATCTCAAATTTATGCATGATTGAAGGGGGAGCGATAGCATTTAAATCATGTGCATAAATCAAGGGGGAGCGGATTTGAAATTTGAAATTCAAATCTCAAATTTATGCATGATTGAAGGGGGAGCGATAGCATTTAAATCATGTGCATAAGTTATTTTGAAAATCATCAAAAGGGGGAGATTGTAGAGAAAAAGGGGTTTGAGTGATTTTAAAATATGTGATTCAAATGAATGATATAAAACGTGCATGATATAAACAAACGTGAGCATGACATTGCTTATTACTTGCCTTATTTAGCTCATATATATTGTTGTCGTACTAACGAGCCATGAAGCGTTAAAGCTTACACCATATGGTAAACATTTGTTGTGTTTATACTATTTTCAGGTACCACCATTAATGAACTAAACTAGTTCATTAAGTGAAGTACTTAGTTAATAAAACTAAGTAGTTCTTTAAAGGAAGCTACATTTAGAAAAGGCACAAAGGCAACAAGGCTAAGGAAGGAAAGTCTCCTCCTCCTCTCCTCATTCAATTCACACTCCATATACACACACACACACACACATATATATATATATATATATATATATATATTTTCAGATTTTTTTTAAAAAAGGCTCATACACATGTATTCCAACGTACAACCAACACGTTATATATCTTATGTACGTACGTTAATGTCACACCATTATACTTAACTCATATTTATGAGTATATTCAGGTCTTATATCATATGATATAAGTCATGGTGATGACAAATTCAATACGACATGTTAAAAGGTTCAAAACCAAAAATTGTTGCATCGGGCGAATACCGAAACTTTGCCGACATGTCACGTACTTGCCATAAATAGATGGCCAGCCCCTACACTTGAAAAATGCTCAAAACTTTCGTGCTAATGGTGATATTATCAGTCATAAAATCATTCCATGTTGGCACACACAAATCACCCCACATTAAGGCCAAAATGTGAAGATTCCAATTTTAATTTTGTCACATGTTAATGGCGCCACTTTAGACCAGCCAAGTGCTGAGATTTAAAGTATATATTATATATATTATGTGTAACATAATATATATAACATGTAAAAGTAGAAATTTAATTCGAGAAAAATCGGGTAATCGATAAATATCGAAAATTCGATTTTCTACGTACACAATGCATGGAACATTTTTGGCACATCATATGACATGTATCTAGACACTTTTTACATATGTCATACATCTTAAAGTGTTCAAAAATTAAATTAAGGGCTGATTGGAATATAACATGTGTGTATTATTAAATGTGCACCATTTTACAAAGTTAGCAAAAATAAAATTTCAGCACATGCATATACATTTACCAACGCCCCTACAGCTGAGATGGAGCCTATGTGGAGCCTTGTTGGCATATTGATTGGTCAAGAATCAATCATACAATGTTGGTGAATTAAAGAAAGAAGCTACAAATGGTAAGATTTCAAACTTTGGCTCATTTAAAACACATGCTGAAAATTTCAGCATGTGTAAGCATAGCTGGCCGAAATTTTCAATTAAAAGTGCAGATATTTGGTGTCTTGAATTATGTGGATGATTGGAAGAAGAAATGGAAGTAATTTGAATAATTTTCAAAGCCATAAAGTGTGATATTTTATATATCACACATGCTGAAATTTTTCAGCATGTGTACAATATGTTGGCCGAATTTATGGTCATAAGGGTGTCCAAATTCATTTCTAATGTGATAAGGATATTTACCATCAATTGATGATATATTTTAAAAAGAAAAATCAAATAAAAATGGAAGTTATTTGAATTATCTCATTAAGTAGCACATGCTGAAATTTCAGCATGCTAAATTCCATAATGGCCGATTTTCTTACTTTGTGTGGGAGGAATTTTGTCTTGCAAAATTTATGTGACAATCTTGTGTATTATGGAAATTATTCTATGTTGATTTTGGCACATGTTTTGAGTGATATATTCAGATTTTTCCAAGTCATCAATGATGACAACATTCAACCTATCATGAAGTGCCAAGTAAGCAAAGCTTAAATGATCATCCAATGAGAAGATGCCAAGTAAGTAAGACCATGTCACAATGATGTCTTACATTCTCCCAAGGACTTAGAAGATAATTTTCAAGAGGGGGAGGACACCTAGGGGGGACGGCCACAAGTGCTTAAAAGGAAAGAAGATGAGCAAAAACAAGACAAGAACAAGCATTGCAAAATCAAGTGAAAAAAACGCCTAGCCTCTCTTCTTCTACTCTTTCTTTCTTTCTTCTTCTTGAAAGCCTATTGTATTCATATTTTCAATCTTGAATAGGCTTGTTATACACCACCACATATTCTATATCTTTGTAAAAGATTGATCAATGTGTGATCAATCTTCATTCTTGCGAGGTGGTGGTGTTCGTGCAAATTGTAATCATCGTACAAGGTTTGTAAAGGGTTGGAGTTAGTGTGTAACTCTATCAACCCTGTGGTAAGGTGTATTGCGTGTGTGTGACTAGGTTGAACCAAGGAAGGTGTTCCTTGAAGACTGGAGTAGGTTGTTTATAACTGAACCAGTATAAAATTCTCTGTGTCATTTACTTTCAGCATTTATTTTCTGTTACTGCACAGTTTACTCTTTTTGTTTGTGTTCGTAAAAATAGTAAACGACTTTCAAAAATCACAAAAATTTCCATAAACATACACATGTTCTTTAAGGGGATTATATTAAAGTCCTACATTTGCTAAGTCGCGTAACTTTATGGTTCTACATGATCCGCAGTTTACTGACTGACCCTTTTGCACGTACCGTGCATTCTTAACACCACCATCCGTTTTGTTTTACTTAAACCAGTGCGAACTAGCTTGATTCCCTTTAAACCTCAAATAAGAACCACCTTGAACCAAGTTCGGTTCTCCTTAAGGTTTAAGAAAAAAATATTTTTATCAATCAATTTAACAAGTGATATAACCTTATGATGGGTCACATTGAGTGTGAAGTAAACCGATTCAGCAATACCCACTTGCCATAAGGGTGTATTACCATTCCACATAATTTCCAGGCCACCGGTGGAGTCACAATGGTCTCGCTTAAGTACCGGCTTTCTTAGACAAAACTATGTGTACGGTGTTTTTATCACAACTCGATGAGTCATCTATCACGAGTATAAACATCATTGATTGACAAGTGTTGGTTAATTCAGTCAACTCAGCCTATCGAATTAACTTGGTTGAACTCGGTCAAACCGGGTCAAGCAAGATTCGGATCCTTATTGGGTTAAGTTCATTAACTTTATTTGTTTATTTATTAACATGCATAAACATAAGGCATAAATAAATAAATAAACAATTAACTGTATGCATATAAAGAAATACTGCAATAATAACTGGAAATTAACTTAACACTTGATTATTATTACTTTGGATTTCTTTAAAATAATAATAATAATAACAAGAATTTATTATTATTAGTATTTTCCTTAATAAATAATAACAATAATAATCAAATTATTATCATTGTTATTTACTTTATTTTCCTTTAAAAGAACTTTAAAATAATAATAATAATAATTACCTATTATTATTACTATTTTCCTTTAATAATAATAACAATAATAATTAAATTATCATCATTATTATTATTTTCTTTAAAAGGATATTTTAAAATAATAATAATAACATAAATTTGTTATTATTACTATTTTCCTCAAAATGAACTTTAAATAATAATAATAAAATTATTTTTATTTACTTTATCCAAAGTAATAATAATGAACCAAATAAATAAAAACTGAAAAAAGAAACTGGGGCGCCGGTCGGGTCGGACAGAAAACCCGCCCGCCCAATTTGATTTTTTTTTGAAACCTGATTTTGGGCCGAAACCCTGTCTAGATTCGGGTTGAACCCGGAATCAGGCCCAACCCGCCAGACTGACCCGCCAGTTACTGGAGCCAAAAATTGCACCTGATTTTCAGGAGCAAGGATCAAACCTTGCACCTCCCACAGGATGTCCCAGGTGCTGGCCAGTAGGCCAGCAACCTTTTTATTTTTAATGGCAGGTTTATACTATATAGTTAAAATATTTTAGAATTCCAGAAAAACAAAAGCGCTGAAATTTCGGAGGGAGTTTCGAAACTGACTCCTCTGATTGCTTATCCATCCATGGACCATCAGGCCGCACTCCTTTTTGGCTATTGTGTGGGAGACAATACCCTTATACTAAAGCAAATCAGATTTTCTGAAAACAAAATGTTCCGAAATTTTCGCAGGAAGGGATTGAACCTGCGACCTGCCGTCCGCTGTCGCAGGCGTTGGCCACCAAACCAGAGCCAGAATTTGGAAAACTACAGACACCGGAATTTATATACTATGCGAAACATATGCATTTTCTTAACCAAAAATTATTCCAGAAAAACGTTTTGACCCGAAAAATTTCACTTTTTCTGAACATGAACAGATCAATAGAATAAATAACTGATTCGATTAGGCCCGCTCTGATACCACTTGTTGGATTAAATTTAATAAATCCCTAAATAGGACCGTTTAATCGAATCAATGGACAAGGTAACAAAATGCAGAAAATATACCTTGCTCCATTGCTGTTGTTAATCTGATCACGTATGCTGCAAGTCCTCCGGCTGATGAAGAATCTGGCGTGATCCAAGGATTCACGACCTCCCACCAATTGTTGATACACCCCTTGACTGGTTTCAACAATTCACTACTTTACCCGATGGAGAGGCTAGGTAGTGTGGGCTTTATAGAAAATTTGGCACACCTGCCCTCTAATATACTGTAATGGCCGCTATACTGTATGCATCTGTTTTTTTTATCTGATCTGAGGAGGTGAAGCCTCCTCCTTTATATAGAGGGGGATGGAAGTATCTGATAGGTTAGGATTTAAATTTAAATTTAAATTTAAATTTAAACTAAAATTCAAATTTAAATCTGAAATCAAATTTAAATATGAATTTAAAATCCAACCTTATCTTCCTTTATTAAATATTATCTAATATTTAATAATAAATATTATTATTAAATATTATTTAATATTTAATTATTGTACAAATAATTATCTATTAGCCACACGTGGGTTGTCGTCCCTCGGGGACCATATGTCGTAACTTTATGGTCGTTGCACTTTGAGCCCATCCATCGTGGTCTCTGACCATATGACTGTCTACATATTCAGGGTTTCCATTTAGACCACACTATACATCCACGAACATACCCGATGATCACTTAACGTGTGGATGTTTTACGTAACAATTAATATTATTACGTGACATATGTGACATATAATATTATCATACATAACGTCCACCTTATGATTAATTCGTATAAAATTTATCAACATGCTGCGCATCACATGTATCTCGAATTAATCCCAACAGCATATACTTGTAGAGTTAAGTATCCTATCTATGTTAGTTATGAATTTGTGAACCATATAATTATATTTTTGTATAAACGTGAGGACATGCAAGTGTGTAATTGATTGTATAGATGGATGATTTTATATGTAAGCCATGTGTAATTATATGTGTATATAAAGATGCAAAGTGTGATAGTCTTAGGATTAAACCAAGAATTTCAATATGCCTATATATTATTTCTGAATCTCGGCCGAATGGTACAGTTGGTGTTGATTGTTGTATAACTTTCATATGTATATAATTTATAACCTACGCTATATGTTTGATTATGTATGTGATGAATTATGTGAATTGTATGAATTTTAGATGAATTTGATGATGAAAAAATTGTGATTTTGTATGAGTTGAGTTGGAATAAGGTTGGAAATTGTTTAAGATGAATTCTGGTGGAAGACAGCGGCACTAGTGGCGGCGCATGAGCCTTATATCCTGGCAAAGTGGCGGTACATACGTGTGTGCAGTGTGTTAGGCGTGAATCGTACATGCTGCCTATGGTGCTTGGTGTATGAAAATACAAGTGGTGTATGTTTCAGAGGAAGGATGAGGGGTAGGAAGTGATGGTGAGAAAAATAGGGTTTTGGTGAAGGGGAGGGGCAGGGCTGACGGAGTGGGAAGGGGAATAGGCTCGAGCGGAGTAGGGCAGCGAGGGGTCGAGGGTGTGGGGCAGGGGGAAGGGTGAGTTGGGTAGTGGGTTGGTGGAAAAGTGGATTGAGTGAGAAAAAAAGAATAGGGTCGACCGACGGCAGGGTCGCGAGCTAAGAAGGGCATATGCTGGCAGGGGCGACGGCAGGGCCATGGGCCAGTAAGGGAAAAGAGACGGAAAAATAAAGAAAAAAGTAAAATTGGGCAGTAGATTTTGGGTTAAGCCACAATATGAATTTGTAAACTAAGAAATAGATTTTTGAGATCGATGTGTGTATACACAAGTATGGATGTGGGTGTGTGTATATATATATTTATGTATATATATATGTGTATGTATAGATACACAGGAGTTAAGAAGTATTTGATATTTGGAAATATTTGATGATTGGATATTTGGAAATATTCAATAATTGGATATTTTGAATTGTTTTGGAAAAATTTGGTATATTGCAAATGATTTTGGAAATCAAACGTTACATTTTGTGAAATTCACCCTCACAAGAGAAATATATCATTAATCTGGATTGATCCCAAACTAACAGAGCGTCTGAGCATATTGACTATCTCAGATAGGACGATCGGACATATTTGACCTACAATTAGGCGCCCAGGCATATTGACTATCCGGAATAGGGCAACTGGGCATATTGTCTATTGGGGTGATCAATTCGTAGGTCTTACGGTATGAGCCATCTGTAAGGAAAGTGCTATAGCTATTGCATTGAAATTGGTTTTAGAAATTGGAAATTACACTCTGTACTGATTTGGATTTGGATTTTCTGCTGATTTGAAATCGGATTCGGATTTGGAAATTGTAAATTGGAACTTTTGAATGGACTTTGATTTTGAACTTGCATTCATCGATTTTGGCAACCTTTCATAATAGGATTTGACTTTGACTGCATCTGATTATATATTGAGTAGATGATTGATTTTGTTGGCATGGGTGGTTGTTTGACTATAAGGGTAATATAGTAATTGTATTTACGAATATGAAACTCGATATTTTCATATATTATGTAGTTATGTACTTACACTTGTTTGAATTCTTGTACAACTTCTAGTTTTCCGCTTCCTTAATAAAACTATCAGCTTTTGCTCGTTCTTGGCTTGAATTATTGTACAAATTTTAGTTTTCCTGCTTGTATTAAGAATCTCAAGTTTTAGTTGAATACTGAACATTGTTTGCTTGAATTCGTGTACAACTATTTAGTTTTCATGTTTGGTTGCACCCCAGCGCTACCTTTATCCTCTTCTGCCTTCTGCTTTTGTTGGTAAAGTGAAAATAAGAAAACCTGAAAAAGATTTGATCTTTGAGGCTTCAGATCTTCGAACTCGCGGTTGAAGGAAGTCTAATTGATCATCTATTCACTGACAATTCGTTAAGTGCTCCTTCAAATTGGAATATCCTTTCGAAAGGGGACAAGCAGAGGCTTCTCTCATCAGGGAGAAATATCTTTGTCTTGTTTTCGTGGGTTTTTGTTTTTGCAGGCGATTTTGACTCGATTGTGATTCTGTTTTATTGGATCTTGGTGTGACACAGACCAACCAGGTGATATAATTTCATTTTGTTTTATTGTCATTGAAGTACTTTTGATTGTTCACATTTAGTTTCAAATTTTCTACATCTGTAACATACCTTGGATATGTAGTTTTAGTTGCAATAATTGATAGAATACGTCATGATTTTTCCGTGAGGCCATATCTAAGGAAGAGGGGTGTATGTAAGGGGAAGAAAAATGAAGATAGTCTAAGGGTAGCCTCTTGGAATGTAGGAACATTAAGTGGTAAATTGTTTGAGATTATAGATACACTTAAGAGACATAAGATAGATATAGCATGCCTCCAAGAAACTAAGTGAAAAGGGAATACAGGTAAAGAGTGTAATGGGTATAAGTTGTTGTATTCAGGTCATTTGGGACAAAGAATGGGGTAGGATTCCTAGTAAAGATAGAATTACACATGAACGTGATTGATGCGATTAGATATAATGATAGAATTATGGTGTTGAAGTTAGTACTAAATAAGGAGGCAGTGGCAGTGATTTGCGCATATGCACCCCAAGTGGGACTTGGAGAACAGGAGAAAAAAAGGTTTTGGGATTTCTTAGATGTAGTGTTAAAGGCAATACCCAGGGAGAAACGAATTTGTATCGGGGGTGATTTTAATGGACATATTGGAAAGAATAGTGATGGTTTTCAGGCGGTACATGGCGGTTTTGGTTATGGAGATAGAAACGAACAGGGTAGAGATCTGCTAGACCTAGCAGTGGCACATGACCTAGGCATTATAAACTCGTTTTTTAAGAAAAAAAGAATCACATTTGATCACGTTTAACAGCGGAGGACGTCACACGCAGATCAACTATTTTCTGATGAGGCGTGAAGACCGACGGTTGTGGAGAGACTGCAAGGTTATACCAGGAGAGACAGCAATGATGCAACACCGTTTATTAGTGGTAGTTATAACATTGAGCCAAAAGCTGAGTAAGAGGGTTGGAAAATTCAAACCCAGTATTCGATGGGGAAGTTTGAAGGACGAAAAAAATAATATATTCAGAGACAAGGTCACCTCTGCGAAAATAGATCGTCTAGGTGATGACACAAATCAGATGTGGGAAGCTATATCGACTACTATTACTCAAGCATCGAGAGAAACGCTCGGGGTAACAACAGGAAAGAAGTCCGTACATAAGGAGACGTGGTGGTGGAACGGGGATGTGCAACAAAAAATAAAAGACAAAGAAAAGATTTTTAAAGAGCTATTAAGATGTACCAATGGGGAAGAAAAAGTGCGATTGAAGGATAATTACAAAATCGCCAGGAAGGAGGCGAAGAAGGCAGTGACAGAGGCAAAGACTGCAGCTTATAAAAAGATATATGAGAGACTAGAAACAAAAGAAGGATAACATAATATGTTCAAGATTGCCAAAGCTAGGGATTGAAAGAGACAGGACCTAGGAGGCGGGAAGTTCATAAAAGGAGAAGATGAACATGTGTTAGTCAAAGCACAAGACATCAAGTTGAAATGGCAAACATACTTCCACAATCTTTTTAACAGCAGTAGTGTCGACTACGAAGAACAAGCAAGCAACACTAACCAACAACGACAACATAATAACTCTGACTGTCAGAACATCACACAAGGAGAGGTGATGAGAGCACTGAAGAAGATGGAAAGAGCTAAAGCGGTCGGCCTGGATAACATACCCATTGAGGCGTGGAAGTATTTAGGAGAGGAAGGGGTCCAATGGCTAACTACTCTGTTCAACCGTATTTACAACACAGGGAAGATGTCAGATGAGTGGAGAAAGAGTGTCGTGGTCCCCTTATATAAGAACAAAGGAGACACACAGTGTTGTGGGAACTATAGAGGGATTAAGTTGCTAAGCCATACCATGAAGTTATGGGAGACAATAATCGACACTTGAATTAGGAGAGAAACTCAGGTTACGGTGAACCAATTTGGTTTTATGCCAGGAAGGTCAACTATGGAAGCAATACACATTCTCAGGAGATTAATGGAGAAGTATAGGGAGAAGAAGCGTGATTTACATATAGTTTTCATCGATCTTGAAAAAGCATATGATAGTGTGCCGCGTAGCCTGATATGGGATAGTCTGGAGGCAAGAGGGATCCCTATGAAGTATATAGACATTATTAGAGATATGTATTCTAGGACAAAAACAATAGTTCGTACGACTGTGGGGAATACAGACTTTTTTCCGGTGGAGGTCGGTCTGCATCAAGGGTCTGCATTGAGCCCATTTCTTTTTGCAGTTGTCCTTGACGAGTTGTCAAAGCCGATACAGGAGGCAGTTCCGTGGTGTATGCTTTTTGCTGACGATGTTGTATTAGTCGCAAAAAGTAGACATACCCTGAGTATGAGAGTAGAGCAGCGGAGAGGTGTTTAGATAGAAAAGGTTTAAAGATTAGCCGTTCTAAAACCGAGTATTTGCACTACGACTTCAGCGGCGTAGCAGACAGTGAGGATAGCCAGCTCACCATCGATGGTCAAGTAGTACCACAGGTAAGTCAGTTTAAGTATCTAGGATCATTTGTGCAGCAGAATAGCGACATATATAACGATGTAGCACATCGAGTTCAAGCAGGCTGGCGTAGATGGAGGGCGGCCTCAAGGGTGCTGTGTGATAAAAATTTCCCAACTAAACTAAAGGGAAAATTTTATAGGGTGGCAGTGCGACCGGCAATGCTATATGGGACAGACTGCTAGGCCATCAAGAGGTAACAATTACAGAAGATGGAAGTGGCAGAGATGAAAATGTTAAGATGGATGTGTGGGCATACAAGGCTAGACTGGATCAGAAACGAGGTGTTTCGAGAAAGGTTAGACGTGGCTAGTATAGCAGATAAGATAAGGGAGGGAAGAATGAGATGGTTTGGGCATATCAAGCGGAGACAGACAACGGCGCCGATCAGAGCAATTGAAAGCCTAATTGTAGAGGGAAACAGGAGTAAAGGCAGGCCCAAACTGACTTGGGATGAGCAGATAAGACATGAATTACTAGATTTGCACCTCTCTAAGGACATGTTCCAGGATAGGAGTTCATGGAGACATAAGATTAAGGTTAACGAGGTATAGGTCATATATAGAGACACCTTAGAGTATATTTAGGGACATAGATAGGCGTAGACACTATCTACGCTTTAGGTTGACTTTCCAATTGGTTGCGTATGGTATACCATCTGTTTTACATTACATGTACAGATATACGTGATGTGTATTTTAATATCAAAAGTCCTTTCTTTGTATTTCTTGTATTTCTTTGTATTTGTATTTCTTGAATTTACTCACTAACACACTAGCACAACATGTCTCTATTATCATGTCATTTATGCAGGTAGAGCCGGGGGTCTCACTGGAAGCAGGTTCTCTATTCCTTGGGATAGAGGTATTGTCTGCCTACCACTTACCCTCCCTGGACCCTAACGATAGCTTTTGCTGTCGTTGGGATATACTGGGTCCAGATGATGATGATGATGATGATGATGAAGACGAGTCCGAGTGGAGATATCGTTGACGTGAGGATTTGCTGAGGAGACGTTTTATGCAGATTAGTTTAAACCTTTATGTACTTTATGGATTTGAGATTGTTATTTTCAAGATTTAGAATTTTGGCTTAAGTTTACGATTCGTACATTGGATTTTGGATATTGCCTAGATTTATTTATTGATGGTTGAGCATTATTTTAATATTTTTAATTTTTTGACTTCCGCTAACATCAGTCTACGTCACTTTGCTAACGTGTATATGTAGTTTCGACACCTTATATTTCTCATAAGAGAATACGACAGGTAAACCGTTTCAAGTACTAGGGCTCGGGACGTGGTGCTACATATGCTATCAAGCATGGCTCTAGATCCACGGCAGAAACATAGACTTAAGCCATGATCTTATATTTAAGTGACGATCTTGAACATAAGTGACGATCTTAGACATAAGTAATGATCATGTACTTAAGCAATGATCTTGGAAATAAGAAATTACTTTAGACTTAAGGGATGATCAGTTGAGGGGTACGCATATCTAGGACAACACTATTTCTGTGCAGTTTCGATATTTACATTATTTAAGCTTTGATCATGACCCTTTTGCATGTCCCTTTAGACACAATCATAGTAACACTTAACTATACGATGTATTATTAAATTAAATAAATTACAAAGTTTACAGCAAGATGCCTACACAAAGAGAACCTATATTTGAATCCCTAAACATTATAGGTGTCATACTAATGAATAAGTTCAAGCTAATGTACTGTTTGATAGTGGTGCAAGCCACTCATTTGTTGCTAAGAGGTTTGTCAAGAACCTTAGGAGATGCCCTAGATGGCTAGACACCTCTTATCATGTCCTAGTAGCTGGAGATCAGGTTATTATCCCGCATCATCTGTACAAAGACTGCGAATTAGAAATGGAGGACCGTACTTTTAATGCCGCGCTTATACCAATCTAGATGAGTGACTTAGACATAATACTAAGAATGGATTGGTTAGCTAGATATCATGCACACGTTTACTACCGTCAGAATGTTGAAATACCCCACTAAGGAGGCGTTTACAATTCATGGGAACATTGAATTGAAGAAGTTGCTCGAAACATCTCTATGAAAACAGCATATGCTCATAAAGTGCTGAGAAAAGGGAATGAAGGATTTTTGGTGTATGCAATGAATGCCGAGCAAGAAGTACCCTCCATTGACGACATTACATTCGTAAATGAATTTAAGGACGTATTCCCTAATGAACTAGCAGGATTACCACCCAGCAGGAAAGCAAAGTTTGAAATTAATCTGATACCGAAAGTTGATCCGATATAGAAAGCACCGTATAGAATGGCACTGGTAGAGCTAAAAGAGCTGAAGCAGTTACAATAGCTGCTAGACCAAAAGTTGATACGACCCAGCATTTCACTTTTGGGAGCACCGGTCTTGTTTATGAAGAAGAAAGATGAAAACATGAGATTGTGTATTGACTATAGGGAGCTGAACAAAATCACGCCTACCAAGAATCGATGACTTGTTTGATCAACTGAATAATTTAGCAAGTCATACATAACGTACCTATAAATATGAACTATATGCATCTATGTGCGGGTGCGAAGTTATTCGCTAAAATTGGCCTTAGGGCAGGCTATCATCAGCTGAGGGTCAAGGCGGAGGATATTGATAAGACATCATTCCCATGAGATACGGGCATTATGAGTTCTTGGTGTGCCCTTTGGACTAATGAATGCCCCGGCAGCATTCATGGACTTGATTAATACCGTATTCATAGAGCAATTAGACAAGTTCATAGTGATATTCATCGATGATATTCTTGTTTATTCACCTCACGAAGAGACTCATGCTGAGCACTTGATGGAAGTGTTGGAGATTCTGAGAAGGAAGAAGCTCTATGCTAAGTTCAGCAAATGTGAGTTCTGGTTGAAGAGTGTGACATTCGTAGGTCACGTGATTTCAGAGGAATGTATTTCATTGGACCTGAAGAAGATTGAGCCGATCATTGAGTGGCCGAGACATACGGACATTACTGAGTTGAAAAGTTTCTTAGGTCTCGCAGGTTACTACATAAAGTTTGTTGAGGAATTCTCGACGATCTCTATTCCACTGATTCAGAAGCAGACAAAGTTTGAATGGACCTCTAAGTGAAAGCAGAGCTTCGCAGAACTGAAGAAGAGGTTGATCACTGCTCCAGTTTTGGCACAACCTTTTGGTACTGAAATGTTTGTGATATATAGTGATGCCTCTAAGAATGGCCTAGGATGCATACTGATGCAAGGCGGAAGAGTAATTACTTATGCATCGAGGCAATTGAAACCGTGCAAGCAGAATTATCCAACCTATGATTTAGAGCTTGCTGCAGTAGTGTTTACACTAAAGATATGGCGACACTATCTATATGGAGAAAAGTGTACACCAATCACAAGAGCCTCAAGTATTTATTCACACAGAAAGAGCTTAACATGAGGTAGATGAGATGGTTAGGGTTCATCAAGGACTATGATCTGACCATTAATTATCATCCAGGTAAAGTGAACAGAGTGATAGATACACTCAGCAAAAAATGAAGCCACTCGACACAGACTCCGCTAGAGAGAGAGAGAGATCAAGGAGTTTGATTTGGACATCGTGGATTCCACGGCAAATATTTTGGCTGACTGTTCATGACGCCTACTCTAATGGATAGAGTCAAGGAAGCTCAGAAGGCTGATGTGAACCTACGAGGTATTTGTGACAGGCTCAAGACTGAGCGCGTTGAAGGGTTTTAAATATTAGATGATGGGAGTATTTGGTTCTAAGGTAGACTGTGTATGTCCGATGATGAGAACCTGAGAAAAGAAATATTGAAGGAAACACACAACTTAAGGCTATCTACAAACCTTGGAGCCACTAAGATGTATTATGATCTGAAAAAGAATTATTGGTGGCATGGTATGAAGCAAGAAATAGCTGAGAATATTGCCAGATGTTTAGTATGCCAGCAGATAAAGGCAGACCATTAGTTGTCCTAGAGGACTTATGGAGCTGTGGAGATACCTGAGTGAAAATGAGAGCATATTAACATGGATTTTGTATTAGGACTCTTTAAGACAAGAAACGCCAATGATGTTATTTGGGTGATTATGGATTGGCTGACTAAGTCCTCACACTTCCTACCAGTGTCAAACTAAGCTACGATGGAGAAGTTAGTGATGTTATATGCGGATAACTTCGTGAGCTTGCATGGAGTACCAATCAGTATTGTGTTGGACCAAGATCCTAGATTCACATTCCTATTTTGGACTGCATATCAGAGAGTCATGGGGACTGAGTTGAGGATGAGTACGACATTCCATTGCAGCTGATGGACAATCGAAGAGGACTATCCAGACTCTTTAGGATATGCTGAGATCTTGTGCGTTTGATTTTAAAAGAAATTGGGATAATATGGTGAAGCTGATAGAGTTTTCTTATAATAATAGCCAACATAGCACGATTTGCATGGCGCCGTTTGAAGCATTGTATGACAGAAAGTGTACATACCCTCTATATTGGGATGAAGTTGGGGAAAGAACTATCACTTGACCCGAACTAGTTGAGCAGACGTTAGAGAAGGTAAACATTATTCATGAAAGGCTCAAAATAGCTCAGGGTCGCAGTTTGAGCTGGGCCGATTCCAAGAGACGACCTCTAGAGTTCGCAGTGGGTGAGAAAGTTTATCTTAAGGTTTCTCTGGCAAAAAGGTGTCATGAGATTCGGAGAAAAAAGTAACCTAAGCCCTCGATATATTGGACCTTACGAAGTACTCAAGATGATTGGAAACCTAGTGTATCGTTTAGCGCTACTTCCAGTGTTACTGTAAGTGCACAATGTCTTCCATTTGTCACAGCTACGACAATATGATTATAGTAACCAAATCATGATTATAGTCTTAATAATCACTCTGGTAATTATCTGGAGGTCAATCCTTCTGTTATAAGCACAGCCAATTTTGTTAGTCATAAGATATACGGGTTTGCTTTATCAAAAAAAAAATAGACGCACGAGTTTGCGTTTCCATTAGCGTTGACCGAAAGGTAGGGGTTTTCATTACCGGTGCAACTCGACTTGAATGTTTTTACATTTTTTCCACTGTTTTTTATATGTGTTGCATATTGTTCTGTACGGTATTTTTTTCCAAGGTTTTTATCTGTAGAAATAAAATTGCATAATAATAAGCAAGACATGCATAAAACTTAAATAAAAATATGCTGATAAACATAAGAAACTTGTAAAAAAAGAAAAGTACACAATGATAAAAGAAACATATATATATGCATTGAATGGGATTTCTCCTCAGTGCAGTGGAGGGAAGAAGCACCCCTAAAACACTTTGTTCAACCCAACAATTTGTTGGATTTATTTAAAAATCCCTGAATAAGACCGTTTAATCGAATCAGTGGCAAAGTAACAAAAGATGAAATTTTACCTTGCTCCATTTTTGATGTTGATCTGGCCACCATGTATGTTCCTGCTATTGATGAATCTTGTGTGATCCAAGGATTCACGATCTCCCACCAATTGTTGATGCACCCCTTAAACGGATTCAACAATTCACTAGTTCACCCGATGGAGAGGCTAGACAATATGAGCTTTATGAAAAAAGATTGGCACTCCCTCTCCTTTAACCCTCTAGGCCGGTGGCTAATTCTTAATATGTGAGGAGGCGAAACCTCCTCCTTTATATAGAGGGAGAATAGGGAGAATCCTAATGGGAATAGGATTCAGAGTTGTGTCTGAAACCAAACCCTCTTCCTTTGTGGATGAGAGTTTTTCTCATCTCCAATACCTGAGGATATACTTGATATTATCATTAAGTTATCTTTATCCACTATTAAATATTATTTAATATTTAATAATGAATATTATTATCTAACATTTAATATTAAATAATATTTAATATTTAATATTATGTACCAATATTTATCTACCAGCCACACGTGGGTTGTCACCCCTCGGGAACCAGACGTCGTACACTTTATGGTCGTTGCACTTTGAGTCCATCCATCGTGGTCTCTGACCATATGACTTTCTACATATTCGGAGTTTCCATTTTAGACCACACTCTACATCCATGAACATACCCGATGATCACTTAACATGTGGATGTTTTACGCAATAGTTAATATTATTATGTGATATATGTGACATATAAAATTATCATACATAACGTCCATCTTATGATTAATTCGTGTACACTTAATCAACGTTGTACGCATTACACGTATCTTGAATTAATCAAAACAATCTCCCACTTGGACTATGTATGCTTCTTACAGATTATATGTCACTATTTTGAGATCCCTTACTGAATGTCCCTTAGTGTGTCTTTCTTTTTCTAGTCTATCAGCAAATGTTAGCAAAAGAGTTAATCGCCACTGCCACATTGAATTAGTGAGTTTTCCCTCTTAAATCATAATACTAACATTCCACTGAATGACATGGATGCTGCAATGGATGTTTAGTGTGGAATTAATATGCTAGGTGATTGTACATATTTAATTCCAACTTGACCCTAACTTAGCAAGATCAACAGAATTCAAAAGATATGTCGTAACTGCTTAAGATACATTACTTCTGCAGAAAACTTTAATATAACCAAAATATACATTTATACTGTTTGTCTAAAATAAACAACTTCTTCGAGCATAAGAAAACATAAACATCTCAAACTCCCACTAGGATAAAACATCTTCAACCGGACTAAGAACCAAACGGCTGACATAATTGTGAAACACTACAGGTTCCACGGCCTTAGTCAATGGATTGGCCACCACATAGTCTGTAATAATATACTCAATTCTGATTAGACCACTCTGAACTTTTTCTTTAACAGCCAGATACTTCATCTCTCTATATTTCGCTTTTGATGAACTCCAGTTGTTATTTGAATATAGCACCAGCATTGTTGTCATTGTAAATCCTCATTGGAGACGAGATAGTCTCCACCACTCACAGCCCTGTGACGAAATTACGAGGCCATATCAGATAGTTGGATGTGTAGAAGCATGCTACGAATTCTGCCTCCAGAGTAGATGATGCCAATAAGGTCTGTTTTGTGCTTTTCCACGATATCACACCTCTGGATAGAGTAAATATGTAATCTGAGGTTGATTTTATGCTATCCTGACATTCAGTAAAATCGGAATCTGTATATCAGTGATCTCTAACTCATCAGATCTTTGATACAGAAACATGTGTTGCTTCGTTCCTTGTAGGTACCTCAGCACCCTATTTACTGCGGTCTAGTGATCCTTACCCAGATCACAAAGGTAGCTGCCTAAAATTCTAGTAATGTATCCCAAGTCTGGTCATGTGCATACTTGGGCATACATTATGCTCTCCACTACCGAAGTATAGGGAGTATTCCTCATCTCTGAACGTTCAAACTTAGTTTGGGGATGTTTCTTCAGGCTGACCTTGTCTCTTCTAGCCATAGGAGTATTAAGTCGTTTACACTTATCCATACTATACCGCTTCAACACCTTGGCTACGATTCCTCCGTATCTCGAGTCCCAACACAAATGAAGCTTCACTAAGGTCTTTCATTTAAAAATGTTTTCTCAGAAAGGCTTTAGTGTAGCTCAACATATTTACATCGTTTGTTGCAAGCAGTATATTATCTACGTACAAGATCAAGAATATGAACTTGCTCCCACTAAACTTGTGATACATGCATTCGTCAATTTGGTTTGACTCAAAACCGAAATAGGCAACCAACTTTGGCAAATTTTAACTAGCAGTGTCGAGAAGCTTTCTTGAGTCCATAGATGAATTTGTTTAGTCGATAAACCATACCTTTTGGATCTCCCACTTTGAATTGAGGCGGTTGAACCATGTAAATGGTTTCGTCAAGTTCTCCATTTAAGAACGCAGTCCCGACATCCATCTGATGTAGCTCAAGATATAAGTGCGCCACCAAAACCATGATTATCTAAAAGGAATCCTTTGTCGATTTTGGAGAGAAGGTTTCCATATAGTCTATGCCTTCCTTTTGGGTAAACCCTTTAGCAACAAGTCTGGTCTTATATAGTTCTACGTTGCATTTTTAATCCCATTTGGTTTTAAATATCCATTTACAACCAACGGGCTTCGAACCTTTAGGCACCGAGATGACTTCTCATACTTTGTTGTTGTGCATAAATTTAATTTCTTCTTCTATGGACTTGATCCACTTTTGTGAATTTCGACATTGTAATGCTTGTTGGACATTTTTGGGTCATCGTCCATCATGCCAACATCGAATTCGCATTCTTTGAGATACACCACATAATCGTTAGGTATGAGGTTTCTTCTTTTACGAGTGGATTGCCTTAGGGACACTTGTTCTTGGGATATTGTAGGTTCCTGAGTTGCATCAGTAGGCAATTCTTCTTGTTTTGAGTGACTTTCTCCAGAACTTGTTCCTGTGGTACTCACTACTGGGATGAGGTACCTCTGGTGCGGATATCGCTGATGCTATCTCCTAAATATTGGTTTGATTCACATTTCTATTGCATCTTAGTGACTCTCATCTAATTCAATGATCTGCTAATGCAAATCACCCCCCGAAACCAAAGTATCCTCAAAGAACTTTACTGAATTTGTCTCAAAAATACTTTACTTGTGGGATCGTAGAATTTATACCCTTGTGTCCTTTCTGAGTAACCAATGAAATATCAACCAGCTTTTTTGATGTCCAGTTTTCTTTCATTTGATTTGTAAGGCTTCGCCTCTGCTGGATAACCCCAAACCTTTATGTGGTTAAGGCTAGGCTTACACTTAGTCCATAACTCATACTGGGTCTTGATTGTTGCTTTAGTTTATTTGGTTGAGGAAGTTGCAGTTTTAAGCGCTTCTCCACAGAGGAATAATGGTAGCGTAGTTTGACTCATCATACTACGTACCATGTCCATAAGTGTGCAATTTCATCTTTCAGCTACACCATTCATGCTTGGTGACCCAGACATGGTGTACTGAGGGACGATTATGTTTTTCTCTGGGTATTTAGCAAATGGTCCCGGAAATTGTTCTCCTGATCCAACATATCCACCATAGTATTCTCCTTCATGGTCTGATCTGACGGCTTTAATCCTTTTGTTGAGTTATAACTCAACTTCAGCTTTAAAAGAGTTGAACATGTACAGTGCTTGCGCTTTTTCTTTAAGTAAGAATATGTATCCAAATCGTGAATAGTCATCAATAAAGGTAATAAAATAAGAGTGGCCATTTTGGGTGGCTGGATGAAATGGGCCACTAATATCGGTGTGAATCAACTCTAATAGACTATTTGCACGATTTGCTTCATACCTTCAGACTTTAGTTTGTTTTCTTTTAGCACAAAAGACACACGATTCTAAATCGGTTAAGTCTAATTGATTGAGAATTTTTGTTTTGACAAAACGTTCTATTCTGTTTTTAGACACGTCTCCTAAACGTCGATGCCTTAATGATCTTGAATTTTCATGAGTTAATTTTGCTCTAACTTTTCACGTTACAACATGCAAGGTTTCTTGATTTGAAGCAACATTTATTGAGTAAAGTTTATCAATTTCGTACATTTTGCCGTGACCAATTAATCTAGATGCATGGTAAAGATAGAAATTTCTATTCTCAAGAAAAACACAAAATCCACTTTTATCCATTGGATAAATGAAATAAGGTTTCGTCTAAATGACGATACTACAAAAGTATCATGCAAATCTAGATAAAAACCTGAGGTCAACAACAATCTGAAATGCACAATGGCTTCAACCTTTATGCTGCTGCCATTTCCCCAATAGACGTATCTCTCATCATCCTTTGGTTTTCTGTGGCTGAGTCAACCCTACATAGTCACAGATAAGTGAGTCGTGGCTTCCGTATCGACCTATCAAGTGGCTATAGGTTAAGATTCGAATCCATAATAGGTTAAGTTCTAAAACTTGTTTTATTTGTTTTTATTTATTCATTAACATGAATAAATAGCATAATAAATAAAAAAAATAAATGTATGAACAACAAATAATGTAATAACCAAAAACTAAACTTAATTCCTATACAATTATTATTTTGGATTTCTTTAAAATAATAATAATAATAACAAGATTTCATTATTACTATTACTATTTTCCTTAGTAGACTTTAAATAACCATAATAATAATTGAATTATTATCATTACTATTTAACTTATCTTCCCTTAAACAACTTCAAAATAATAATAATAATAATAATAATAATAACTTATCATTATTATTATTTTTCTTAATACTAATAACAATATAATTACATTACTATAATTATTATTATTCCTTTAAAAGAAACTTTAAAATAATAATTATAATAATTATTTGTTATTATTACTATTTTCCTTAATAATAATAATTATTATTTTTATTATTGTTATTTTCTTTAAAATAAGCTTTAAATAATAATAATAATAATAAATTATTATTATTTACTTTATCCAGTGTAATAATAATAAACAAAAATAAAAAGATTAAAAGGGATGGGGGCGCGGGTCTGGTCGGGTCAGAACCCGCTCGGCCCAATCTAGAACCTTTTCCTTTTTTATGTAATTATGTAATTGGGTCGAAGCCAAATTTCTTAACAGAGTTAGGGCCGGTTGGGTCATACCCGCCCGTGCAATCTGATTTTTTGAATTTATTTAAACCTAAATTTGGGCCAAAGCCCAATCCTGAACTGGATTAGACTCGGATCGAACCTAGTCCAAACTCGCCAGCCACTGGAGCCAAAAAACTGCTCCAAAATTTCTCCTGTACTTGGAGTCGAACTCTAGACCTCCAACAGCTTGTCCTGGGCCCTGACTATTGGTCAGAAAAGGGGGATGATTTGTTTTATATTAAACCAAAAATTCCATCAGAATTTTATACTGGTGAAAAAAACAGTTTCCTGACCCCAAAAAAATTACTTTCTCATACATAAACAGATTAACAAAAATGATTCGATTAGACCAGCTCTGATACCACTTGTTGGATTTATTTAAAAATTCCTGAATAAGGCCGTTTAATCGAATCAGTGAGCAAAGTAATGAAAAACGAAAAATTTTATCTTGCTCCATTTTTGATATTGATCTGCCCACCATGTATGCTCCTACTGTTGATGAATCTCGCGTGATCTAAGGATTTACGACCTCCTATCAATTGTTGATGCACCCCTTGAACGGGTTCAAAAATTCACTCAATTACCCAATGGAGAGGCTAGACAATGTGGGCTTTATAAAAAAAGGTTGCCATTGCCTCTCCCTTAACCCTCTACGCCAGCGGCTGATTCTTAATATGTGTGGAGGTGAAGGCTGCTCCTTTATGTAGAGGGAGAATAGAGAGAATCCTGATGGAGATAGGATTCAGAGTTGTGTCTGAAATTAAACCCTCTTCCTTTATGGATGAGAGTTTTTCTCATCTTCAATGCCTGAGGATATACTTGATATTATCATTAAGTTATCTTTATCCACCATTAAATATTATTTAATATTTGATATTATGTACCGACAATTATCTACAAATCCATGCGCGGGTTGCTGCTCCTCGAGGATCAGACGTCGTACACTTTATGGTCGTTGCACCTTAAACCCATCTATCGTGGTCTCTGACCATATGACTTTCTATATATTCAGGATTTCCATTTTAGACCATACTAAACATCCACGAACATATCCGATGATCAATTAACGCATAGATGTTTTTACGCAATAATTAATATTATTACGTGACATATGTGACATATAAAATTATCATACATAACGTCCAACTTATGATTAATTCGTGTACATTTAATCAACGTGCTGCGTATTACACGTATCTCGAATAATCCCAACACAACTCACGTATACAATGACATCACACCTAATGCAGACAATAATTTGATTTTGACCGGAAACTTATAATGCGGGCGGAAAGTCAATGACATTTTAAGTAATTATTTCTTATAATCTAACATATTTGAAAAAGGGCAACTTTAGCTTCTTATTTTAATCACAATGGCCCTTTTTTGTCACATTCTCCCATATTTGTCGATATCTTATTGGATACAGAGTAAGCTTATAGTTACTGTTATTTTATAACAAAATCATACAAAACTATTTTGTGGCAACAAGTACATACCAACAACTAATACTATTATGTCTTCAAACATACAGAACTTGTCACCAGGTCCAGAATTATTGTTGTAGTCGATATGTAGGAATGGCCATTAGGTGGATGGCTCTGGACAATACAAGGCCAAATTCCTCGGTCATATCCAACTTAGAAGGCAACATGTTGTCTGGGAGTTTCCAACAAAAACAATGCATCAATTGTGCAATCAAAATCTTGACAACAGTGAGTCCCAACTGAATTCCAGGACAACCTCTTCTCCCTGAACCAAAAGGAATGAGCTCAAAATTTTGACCCTTCACATCAATATTCCTTCCCAAAAACCTCTCTGGATTGAACGTCTGGGGATCGCTCCACACATCTGGATCTCTTCCTATTGCCCAAGCACTTATCAGAAGGCGTGATTTTTTGGGTATGTGAAAACCATCTACGACACAATCCTCCAGCGCCTCGTGAGGAAGTAGAAGTGGTACCACTGGATGAAGCCTAAATGTTTCCTTCATAACCATCTCTAAGTAGTTTAGGTTAGCAAGGTCTGACTCTTCGACTATTCTGTTCATACCTACCTTTTCTTCTAGTTCTTTTTGGACTTTCTTCATTATCTCTGGATTTTTCAATATCTCGGAGAGTGCCCATTCGACAACAGATGATGTAGTGTCCATTGACGCAATTAGAAGATCCTGAAATGAAGAGTTTCCGGCTTATTAAAACAGAAGATTGAGAATAAAGCTAAACTTCGTAACCTACGAGTACATATAGAACCACCACCACCACAACAACAATATTGATCCATTGCTTTAGAGGCTCCCGCTATGGAAGTAGGATGTACGCAATCATACCTCTGTGTTTAAATATGTTGAAGTAATTGGAAGTTTGGGCTTTGGCCCATTAAGGAAGGTTGCAAAACTTGGTTTAGCAACATACTTTGAGCTTAATTATGATTAGTTTCCGATAATGAAAATTGAAAACTAATGGGTCCTTAATTATCTGTGTAATGAGTTGTTAATTTTAGGCTTTGGAATCACTCAATTACGATATCGGGTGAATGAGAAATTAATGCTCAAAGTAGATGGAAAACATGAGTTAGAGGGTGATGTGTCCTATTCTTAGGAGGCCACATCACCCTTATGGAGGAATACCACATTGGAAAAATGGACAAATTTAGCCACCTTATAAGTGGCTAGAATGGACACTTTAGATGTGCCCTTGGGGCATGAGAAGTTTTTGACCGGAGGGAAGACCTAGAAAGTGCCACACGCGCGTGCCGCCGCCATCCGTCCGGCTCGACTCGACTAGGCACGTGGGCTGGTGGACCGGTGGGCCGGGCCAGCTCCTATCTTTTTGGAGAAAATTTATTTGAGCTTTTTGGATTAATTATTTTTTGTAAATAGTTAAAGGCTTCAGGCCTAGCTGTGCACCGGTCCAAATGCTCTCCGATTCAAGGGTTCGGTCCAGTAAACACGTTTCAGTTTAAAACAGGCGTTCTGTTGTTCGGTTATGGTTTAAATCAAACGGTTATTTTTTAAATGGTCTCCTCCGATGTGCGATAAGATCAAACGGTTTTGATTTAACGGTGACGAAAAGGCAGCTTTGATCCAACGGCTGAAATTCGAACTTTCCTAACCGCCCAACTGATTTTGGTTTTCATCCAACGCTCCAAGACGAATCGGTTTGTTCTGTTTCCATCCGACGGCTGAGATTTAAAAGGTTCAAATCACCAACAGATGACGCATTGGCTATCATCTAATGCCTATAGTCGATCTACGGTTATGATCTGACGGTCACGATCTACGAAAACCGACTCCCCTATATAAATAGGGCAGGGTGTGCGATCTAGAACACTCCTCCTCTGCATTTGACGCCTTCTACATTCGTCACTCTCTGCTTTGTGCATCACGTCCAAGAGAAGTTAGGACACTCGAAGGTTTGTTGTAGTTCAAGTTCAGCAGTGTCGCTCAACGAAACAGGTACCCATTGTATCCTGGGAGACGGTTGCTAACGCCGTTTAGGCACAATATACCGGAGAAATACGTCTTAAGGACAGAGTCCTCGACTCGCCTCGGGTTTGGTTTACTGTTTATTGTTTTCATACACACACACCGAACGATTGCGTCTTGGTACAAGATTGATTGTCTCCAACAATCTTAAGACGTATTTGATTCAATTAATTTCTATACTGTTTTTCTTTTTACGCAAAGCAGTGTTCATACTGATTTGCAGTCTGCTTCTACCCATTTCTTATATCCGACTCTGTTCTGGTCTATACGTTTCGATCGAACTGAACATGAATGGAAAACGAAAGCTCAAATTCTGTTCAAGGCTTTAATGGTGCACACTCCGTGTCTGCACCTGACGGGGCCAATAACGTTGTTGCCAGTGTGCCGTTCAACACGGTTCATCTGGCACCTAGTGGAGGGCCTCAGATGAATTCAGCTGCCACAGCTACACACGTGGAGAAACCAGAAAAATTTGCTGGCAGTTTCTTCAAGAGATGGCAACAAAAGATGTTGTTCTATCTCACAGCGCTGGGATTGGCCAAGATGCTGAGTGAGGATCCACCAGTGGTAGAACCTGTGGAGGATCAACATCAAAACATGCAGAATGCCTTGGGTGCTGAAGCATGGGCGTATACTAATTTTTGTTGTTTGAATCTGATTCTGAGTTTCCTGGATAATACTATCTATGGCATGTTTTGTACTTATAAAACTGCAAAAGCTTTGTGGACGGCTTTAGATAAAAAGTATCGTACAAAAGATGCTGGCACGAAAAAGTTGATAGTTGGTAGATTTCTCGACTATAAAATGCTAGATTCCAAAACTGTCATTTTGCAGGTTGAGGAAATTCAGATGTTGGTATCTGAAATGGAAAAGGAGGGCATGACGGTCAGTGAACCTTTCCAAGTTGCAACTGTGATTGAGAAGCTACCTCCTTCGTGAAGGGAATTTAAGAGCTATCTCAAGCAGAAACGAAAGAAAATGAATATGGAGGATTTGATTGTCCAGCTTCGGATACAGGAGGACAATCGTCGTGCTGATAGGAAGCCAACCATGCAGTCTGGTCAAGCCAAGGTTCATGTTGCTGAGGCAAAGAACAAAAAGAGGAATAACACTTTGGGTGTGAACGTCAAGGGCAAGGAGATTGCAAAGACGTTCACAGGAAAGTGTTATAACTGGGGAAAACCAGGGCACCGTTTCAGTGACTGCCGTAAGCCCAAAAAGAATCAGAATCAAACCAAAGCAAAAGCGAATCTGGTCGGCGCAATGGAAGATCTGAATCTCTGCGCAGTGGTGACTGAATGCAACGCACTGGGGAATCCGTGTGAGTGGTGGGTAGACACAGGGGCCACTGGACATGTATGTGCTAATAGGGCAATGTTCAGTGACTATGTACCCATGACAAACAATGAACAACTCTTCATGGGAAACTCCGGTAGCTCGAAGATTGAAGGACCGGACAAGGTGGTTCTGAAACTGACCTCAGGACGGGAGCTGACCCTGCAGAATGTGTTGCATGTTCCGGACATTCGGAAGAACTTGGTATCTGGCGCTCTACTAGTCAGTCATGGGTTCAGACTAGTTTTTGAGGCAAACAAATTCACTCTTTCTAAAAATGGCTTGTATTTGTGAAAGGGGTACCTTACTGATAACATGTTTAAATTAAATGTTATGACCATTGTACCCAAGAAAGTTGCACCCACTGAGGCTAATAAAATTTTTTCCTCTTCTTCTTACATGCTTGAGTCATCTTGTTTATGGCATTTTCGTTTAGGACATGTTAATTACAAGTCAATTCAACGAATGATTAATCTTGACTTATTACCCAAACTGGACTTTAATAAAGAAAAATACCAAATATGTGTTGAAGCAAAGTTGACAAAAGCGCCATTTATTTCAACGGAACGAAACACAAAACCCTTGGATTTAATTCATACAGACTTGTGTGATTTAAAGTTTGTGCAAACAAGAGGAGGTAAAAAGTATTTTCTAATTTTTATCGACGATTGCACTAGATACTGTTATGTTTATTTGCTAAGTAGCAAAGATGAGGTAATTGATGCTTTTAAACATTATAAGAATGAAGTTGAGAATCAACTTAGCAAACGAATTAAAAAAATTCGAAGTGATAGAGGCGGGGAATATGACGCATCGTTTAATGAATTCTATTCAGAACATGGCATTATTCATCAAAAGACTGCACCATATTCACCTCAATCTAATGGTATTGCAGAACGCAAAAATCGTACTCTAAAGGAAATGATGAATGCTATGTTGATAAGTTCGGGTTTACCTCAGAACTTGTGAGGGGAAGCAATTCTCTTTGCCAACGTCATTTTAAACAGGATTCCATCCAAAAAGACGGATAAAACCCCATATGAACTTTAGAAAGGCTATAAGTCTAGTTACAAATACTTGAAAGTGTGGGAGTGTCTGGCGAAGGTTGCTGTACCTAAACCAAGACAAGTGAGAATCGGGCCTAAAACAATTGATTGCATATTCATCAGCTATGCAACAAACAGTAGTGCATATTGTTTCTTAGTGCACAAATCGGACATTTCCGAGATACATGAAAATGTTGTCATATAGTCAAGGAATGCAGTGTTCTTTGAAAATGTCTTTCCGAAGAAAGACAAAAATAATGAAGAAGCTAGCACTAGTAAACGAGTGCTTGAGACGATTCCTGAAGAGACTGAGGAACCTCGTCAAAGCAAACGAGCAAAAATACCGATGTCTTTTAGACCAGATTTTCTAACCTACATGGTAGAAAACGTGCCGAGATCTTTTTTTGAGGCAATGACAACTCCAGAAGCTCCTTTCTGGAAAGAGACAGTAAATAGTGAGATAGATTCTATTCTTCAAAATCACACTTGGGAATTGGTGGATCTTCCTCCAGGAATTAAACCACTCAGATGCAAGTGGATTTTTAGGAAAAAAACTGAAAGAAGATGGATCTATTGACAAGTACAAGGCCAGGTTGGTAGCCAGTGGCTACAGACAGAAAGAAGGATTTGACTTCTTTGACACCTACTTACTAGTGACTAGGATCATTTCGCTATTGTTGCAGTCTACAACTTAGAAATCCATCAAATGGATGTGACGACTGCCTTTCTGAATAGTGAGTTAGAGGAAGAGATTTATATGGAACAACCCGAAGGGTTCGTCATCTCAGGACAAGAAAGGAAAGTGTGTAGACTTGTTAAGTCTCTGTACGGACTTAAACAAACACCCAAGCAATGGAATTTAAAGTTTGATCAGGTAATGATGTCAAACGGCTTCAGGATCAACGAGTGTGACAAGTGTGTGTATATCAAGAGCACACCAAATGCCTATGTGATAGTATGTCTCTATGTAGACGACATGCTAATCATTGGCAGTACTCGTGACTTCATCTTGAATACAAAGAAGATGTTAATACGGAATTGATATGAAGGACATGGGGGTTGCCAATGTTATTCTAGGAATTCAAATTTCTAGGATAGCTGATGGTCTTGTTATGTCAGAAACTCACTATATTGAATCTGTTCTCAAACGATTCAATATGTTTGAAACAAAACCAATAAAAACCCCACTTGACTTAAGTATACACTTATGGAAAAACCGAGGCAAACGTGTAGCTCAATTAAAATACTCGTAGGTAATCGGGAGTCTGATGTACATAACAAATTGTACAAGACCAGACTTAGCTTGTTCAGTAAACAAATTGAGCAGGTTTACCAGTAATCCAAGTGATGATTATTGTAAAGCTCTAAACAGAGTGATGAGGTATCTGAAATACACAATGAACCTTGGATTATATTACACGAGATATCCAGCAGTATTAGAAGGATATTGCGATGCAAATTGGATATCAGATAGTAAGGACTTGAAGTCCACCAGTGGATACTTATTCACTGTTGGTGGTGCTGCTGTGTCGTGGAAATCCACGAAAAAAATGTGCATAGCTCGGTCCACTATGGAAGCTGGGTTTATAGCGCTGGATAAAGTTGTGGAAGGGGCTGAATGGCTTTGTAATTTCCTAGAAGATGTTCCATGCTGGCCTAAGCCAATGCTCCTATTAGCATACACTGTGATAGTCAATCAGCTACAGGACGTGCTCAAAGCAGCATCTACAATGGTAAGTCACGACACATACGTCAGAAACATGACACTATTAAACAGTTGATCTCTAATGGCGTGATTTCCATTGATTACATAAAATCAATGTAGAATCTTACGGATCCGTGATGAGGATCAAGTGTCCGATGAGGATCAAGGGTCCGATCAAGAGATCAAGGGTCCTATGACAAGAAGGAGGGCAAGAGAACTTTGTCATCAAGTTGCCACCTTCTTGTATAAGCATGTACAAGATGAACCTAAGGTTCCATGGGTTCACTTCAATGAACCCACTCTTTGAACGTTGATACATATGCATGTGTGTTTTATTATCTTGTTCCTTGTGATCTTTGTTTTTATGTCTTTTCTTTGTAGGTAAATTAGGTACATAAAAGTCCAAAATAAAATAAAGGACCAAGATAAGCAACATAGGCGTGTGTGGCAAAAAGGAAGACAAAAACAGAATGTTGTCTTGAAGAGAATGTTTGTCTTCACAAAGACAAATTCAAATGTGTCCAAGATGGATTCCTCCTTTCAAAATTGAACTCAAAATCATCTCCAAGGAGAAAAAGGGGGCCGGCCAAGATTGAAGAAAAGATGAAGATCAATTTGAAGTTAAACTTGAATTTAAATTCAACCATAATTTGAATTCAAGTTTCAACCAATTTGAGGCTTACATTTCAAGAGGAATTCAACTATCATCTCCGCCAACCTACACGCCATTTAGAAGGAAAAAGGAAGAATAAATTCCAATTCAAATTGAATCCAAGTTTGAATTCAAATTCAAACTCAATTTGAATTCAAACTTCAACCATCATTTGGATTCAATTCCAGCCAGCTTATCAACATCAAATCAGATTTTCTAACCTCCATTCACCAACAAATACATGGTTGGAATAGGTGGAAAAAGATATGCAAGAGCCAAGTTCAAAGGAAACTCAAATTCAAAATCAACTTGAATTCAAATTCAACCAACTTTTGAATCAGGCCTCATCCTACTCATCAAATCAGCTCTTCCAAGGCATTAATTGGCTCTCATACACGACTGAACATGGAGAGAAGGAGATCTTGCAAGCATTTCAAATTTTAGCTAGAATTTGTTTTAGTTTTGAATTCAAATAATTTCCAATTTTCAAACATTATTAGCTAGCTTATTTTGAAATAATTTCTGGTCATTTGAAGTATAATAGGACGTGGAATAAGGCCTATAAATAGACCCCTTTGGCCGATTGTAAACTCACCTTTTGATGAATAACAATTCTTGATATTTCTTTCACTTTATGTGAGACTTTGTTTTCTTGGTTTTGCATTAAAAACCTAAGTTAAGATCCTTCAAGGTTGAGCATTTTGAAGGTGTTGCCATTGCTTAATGGTGCCATCCAGGAGGGCCATTTTGGTTTTCCCGATCAACGACCATCTTGAAGTGTTGGTCTTGCTCATTTTAATCCACACGTTTTTTATTCACTAAGGAAGCAAGGGGAAGTCTTCTTCCTTGTGCCTAACCCTTTGTGAAGGACGTTTGGAAGGTGGAATTATAGGAGCCCACGAGTTGCACGCATCAAATTGGTATCAGAGCTAGGTTACTCTATTCCACCATCTATCATTTCCTTTTCGTTTGAGTCTAGTCATTTCAATTTCAGTTGAGTCCTTCTACCCCTCACTCTACACGCCATTGTCTTGCATCTCATACAAAAAAACGCCCAAAAAAAACATTGCTTTAAGTCCTTGCATGTTGCTGCATTTTGCTTTTCATCATTCAAGTGTCATCTCTTTTATTTCCTTTTCGCATCACAATCTGATTTTGAGTCGTTCAAACTTCAACAAATTAGGGTTTGTTGCATTTTAGGTTACATTCAACCTTCTTTTAAATATTCCAACCATTAGCCTATAAAGCTACCTCGGTTTCAAATCATCTTCTTGCTACCGAAGCTTTTAGTTGGTGATGATTGTATGAATCTTGTGATTCGCATCGTGATTGATTTCATGCTTTAAATCAAGTTAGTCCTACGTGTGTTTTTCAACAACAAAACCCTAATCCTACCCCCACACCACACGCCCAATCAGCCCCACCACAACCCCACCCTAAAACTCACCAGCCTGATTCCAAACGGCCCTATTTACACCCCCAACAAAAAGCCCTAAAACAATTTTACCACACACAATCAGAATCTAAAGATCCCAATTCATTCAAATAATCCCTAACCCTACAATTTGAATTTTGTTCAAATTCTGTCCTAAACCAACCAATACCCAAATTGACCACACCAACCATCAATTACCAACCACAAATACCCATATACACCAAACAATCAACTCCCAAACCCCAATCCAGCAAATACCCAAAACATTCAAAAAAACCCTAAATCAAAAGCCCTAGGCCCATTCGGCCCTACCCCAATTTCCATCGCTTTCCAAGGTTATTTTTGTGGCAAGCCCAAGTTACAAATTGCATTTTAAATACATTGCACTATTCTATCCAAAAAACAAAAGTGCTAAGTGCAAAACGCGTGAAATTTCAATTCTGCCCCTAGTTAAAAAAAAGAGAATCTGAACCTTGCTCAATTGAAATAGCAAGGAGGAGAAAAGAAAAAAAAAGAACAAGAGAAAAGAAAAAGGGCAAAACATTCGTGCATTGCGTGGAAAATTTTTGGTACGATTTGCAAACCTTGGATACCGTATTTCGTTCCTTACTCCATACAACCGCCCTATTCTCCTTATGCTACTCTTCTTGAACCAATCACACACTTGGTTGCTTGATTGTTGCATGACTTGAACAATTTTGTGGATAGTAAGTGCATAGAATTAAAAGTAACTAAAGATTGCCCACGGCAACCTTTAGTTCATCTTTGGTTCAGCCTTATACATCAACTTTGGTTGCTTATTTTCTTTGAATCTTAGTAGAAAGTTCAAGTTTGTGTTCATTTCAAATGATTCTACTTTGATACTAATTGCTGCAACTTGAACGCAAAAAGGAAGAAACAAGTGGAGAACATTGTGATTTGAAGAAGCATTGGCAATACACTTTCTAATTGATCACTTTGATCCTTCTTAACTTCAGGTTATCCAAGAACCTAAGTGGTAAGAGAGTGAAAAAAAGAGAAAGCGGAGTGTTTTGTTTTTACTAATCCCTTAACGTTTGCTTGTCTTTGTGTTAGTTTGCTTCTTTTCTTCTCTTTTCGTTTTTAATTGATCACTTTAGGTAAAACATGGATAGCAGCACTCACTCAGCATCTAGCAAGTCAAAAGAGGCCGAAACTGTTGACAACACGCAACAACAAATGGTAGAGATGCTTAAGAAACTCATGCATGACAATAAGGTAATTAAGCATCGCTTGGAAGACGTGGAGCGAAGCTACAAAACGAGTGATGACCAAGGTACAAGCAGGGCCGCTCCCCTACCACAACCTAGGCGCCACCCACCAGAGGAAGTTGAAGATGACAACCTTAGACCGCCACACATCGAGGCACGAAGGTTTGTTCCTCCTACACAACCAAGAAGGTACGTCCCACGAAGGTATAACGATGATTACATTCCATATGAGCATGATGATTATGACTTTGATGACCACCCTCCCCGTGGTTACCAAAGACGCCAAAATCCCCTTTTCCCACAATATGACGATTTTCTCAAAACCAAAATAAATATTCCCACGTTTTATGGTAAAAGTAATGCGGAGGAATTTTTAGAATGGGAAACGAAAGTGGATTTAATCTTTTCTTGTACCAATTATAGTGAATTACAAAAAGTGAGGTACGCTTCTATTGAGTTTTCTGGTTATGCACTTAATTGGTGGACAAATTTGTGTCGAAATAGAACTAAGACAAGGCAACCTCCAATTGCCACTTGGGAAGAAACGAAGTTTGAAATGAGACAACGTTTTATCACAAACAATTATGAGAGTTCTATTTTCACGAGTTTGCAAAACTTACGTCAAGGTTCCAAAAGTGTAGACGAGTATTATAAAGAGTTAGAAATTTTGTTGGAAAGGTCTAACTTGCAGGAACCTGAAGAAGCCACCAAGGCTCGTTTCTTACATGATTTAAATAGGGAGATTGCGCAAAGGGTTGACCTTCAACCTTATCTCGACCTTACAACCATGGTCCATATGGCGGAAAAGATTGGACACCAATTAAAGGTACGTAGTTCCTCCAATTTCAATTCCACTTATCGTACTAATCACTCTTCATCAAGATTTCCCAGCAAGCCTTCAGGAAGGGGAAGTTCACGGTCTATAGGAGGCCAATCACGTGACCAAGGTTCATCACAAAGAATGGACAATCGTGTGCAATCCACACAAAGGAGAGATGATCGCACCCAACAAAAGGCTCCTATCGGAAATTCTTCTGATCCCTCAAATAGGTTTAGAGACATTAAATGTTATAAATGTCAAGGACGTGGTCACATAAGAAAAGAGTGTACTAATGCAAAACGAATCATGTTAATTGAGGAGACAAACGAATATGTGTCTGAGTCCGAGCATGAAAACGAGTCTGAGCATGATAATGAAATTGAACCTGAAGAGGATCTAGGCGTATTTGATGATTTTGACACTAAGGAGTTTCTTGTTGTGCGTCAAGCTTTAAATGCCTATCTGAAATTAGATGATCACGAACAATATAGAGAAAACATCTTCCATATTCATTGCATGATAAACGGTAAGGTGTGCACCATGATCATTGATTCTGGGTCTTGTGCGAATGTGGATAGTATCGAATTGGTAAGAAAATTGAATTTGCTTATGACTAATCATCCGCATCCTTACAAACTTGCATGGCTAAATGATTGCGGTGAAGTTAGCGTGAGTAAACATGTTTTGATTTGTCTTGGCATTGGTAGTTACAAAGATGATGTTTTATGCGATGTTCCAACAATGCATGCTAGTCATATCTTACTTAGTAGGCCAAGGCAATTTGATCGATATGTGACATATGATGGTTATTTGAATCGTTATTCTTTCAAATTGAATGGAAAATTGTACAAATTGCATGCACTTCCACCACACAAAGTACACGAGGATCACCAGCGCATGTCTAAGTCTAGGGCCGATCCTAAGGAAAAAAGAAGCCGAGAGAAAATTCATGGAATGCATGAAAAGTGAGAACAAAAAACACGAGAGCAAGGGAAAAGAGGTAGTGCCCCTAAGTGTCAACGATTCCAAAAAGAAATGTGGGTATTTCGCAAAGAAAAGAGAGGTCACACGCGCCCTTTATAACAACCAAACTGTCCTCATCATCATTCCAAAGTCGTGTCACCTTGCCCTAGAAGAACTCCCACCAAACTTACCTACCTCAGTTCCGTCCCTTATCAAAGAATATGAAGTTCTATTTCCCTCCAAACCACCTTTCGGATTACCACCCATTAGAGGGATAGAACACCAAATCGACTTTGTCCCAGGAGCCGTGTTACCCAATCGCCCAGCCTATCGAGCCAACCCCGAAGAAACCAAAGAAATCTAAAGGCAAGTAGAGGAGCTCCTAGCGAGTGGACAAGTCCGAGAGAGCCTAAGCCCATCTGCCGTCCCAATCATTTTAGTACCCAAAAAGGATGGAACGTGGAGAATGTGTACCGATTGCCGAGCCATAAACAAAATTACCGTCAAGTATAGGTACCCCATACCTAGGCTAGACAATATGTTGGACATGTTGCACGGATCTAAATTCTTCACCAAAATCGACCTTAAGCAAGGGTACTTCCAGGTAAGAATTAGAGAAGGGGACGAATGGAAGATTGCATTCAAAACCAAGTTTGGGCTCTATGAGTGGTTAGTGATGCCCTTCGGGCTCACCAACACCCCTAGCACCTTTATGCTGCTAATGAATGAAGTCTTACGAGCGTTCATAGGCTGATTTGTCGTTGTCTATTTCGATGATATCCTAATCTATTCCCAAACCATAGAAGATCATCTTGACCACATTAGAGCCGTTTTTGAAAAGCTTAAGCAAGAACAAATTTACGCCAACTTTAAGAAGTGCTCCTTTTGTTTAGAACGCGTAGTTTTTCTAGGCTTTGTCATTTCGGCTGAGGGAGTAGAAATGGATGAGGAAAAGGTTAGGCCAATTGTGGAGTGGCCAATACATAAGAATGTAGGGGAAGTTCGCAGTTTCCATGGACTTGCAAGTTTTTATAGACGCTTTGTCAAAGGTTTTTCTCCCATAGCTGCACCCCTAAATGAAATTGTTAAAAAAGATGTGCCTTTTAGGTGGGAAGAGCCACAACAACAGGCATTTGATGAGCTTAAGCGTAGGCTGATCGCTGCACCCATACTTAGGCTACCAAATTTTGACGAGACCTTTGAGATCGAGTGTGATGCAAATGGAGTGGGTATAGGCGCAGTTTTAACCCAAGGTAAGAAACCCATAGCCTATTTTAGTGAGGAATTGAAAGGAGCTGCATTGAATTACTCTACCTATGATAAGGAACTTTATGCCCTCGTGAGATCCCTACAAACTTGGCAACACTATCTTCAACCTAAAGAGTTTGTGATCCACACTGACCACGAAAGCCTTAAGTATCTTAAAGGGCAGGGAAAGTTGAACAAAAGACATGCCAAATGGGTAGAGTACATAGAACAATTCCCTTACGTGATTAAGTACAAACAAGGAAAGGACAATATAGTTGCCGATGCACTCTCTAGGAGATACACGTTAGTAACAACATTATCCTCACGATTCTTAGGATTCGAGTCACTTAAGGAATCGTATCCAAACGACCATGACTTTGGCACCATTTTTGAGGCTTGTAAAGATGCATTCTTTGGGAAATTTTACATACATGAGGGTTATCTTTTCAAAGAACATAAGTTGTGTGTTCCCCAAACATCCCTACGATAAGCATTCACTAGAGAAGCCCGTGGGGGAGGATTGATGGGTCATTTCAGAGTGTTCAAAACCCTTGAAACTCTTAAGGAACATTTCTATTGGCCCCACATGAGAGTAGACGTCGAGAGGTTGTGTGGAAGTTGCATCACTTGCAAACAAGCCAAATCCAAGTCCCAACCACATGGCCTTTACACGCCTTTACCCGTTCCTGATTCACATTGGATTGACATTTCCATGGACTTTGTTTTAGGACTTCCCAGGTCTCGGGGAAGACGCGATAGCATTATGTTGTAGTTGATCGATTTTCAAAAATGGCACATTTCATTGCATGTAGAAAAATCGATGATGCCACACATGTTGCTGATTTGTTCTTTAAAGAAATTGTGAGATTGCATGGCATGCCACGTACAATTGTAAGTGATAGAGATACGAAATTTTTGAGTCATTTTTGGCGTGTTTTGTGGGCTAAACTTGGTACACAATTGTTGTTTTCAACCACCGCACACCCACAAACTGATGGACAAACTGAAGTCGTTAATCGTACTCTTTCTCAACTTTTACGTGCCATTTTGAAAAAAAAACATTAAACACCGGGAATATTGTTTACCATATATCGAATTTGCATACAATAGGAGTGTCCATCACGGTACTTTACATAGTCCATTTGAAATCGCGTGTGGCTTTAATCCTTTGTCTCCCCTCGATTTGATTCCTATTCCCGTGCATGAACGTTCTAGTCTTGATGGTAAACAAAAAGCGGAGAAGATAAAGAAATTGCATGAACAAGTTAAAACACAACTTGAAAAGAAAAACAAAGCTTATGAAAGACGAGCTAACAAACATCGGAAACGAGTTGTGTTTAAACCTGGGGATTTAGTGTGGTTACATTTGCGCAAAGAAAGATTTCCCAATGAGAGAAAGTCAAAACTGTTACCTCAAGGCGATGGACCTTTCAAAGTTTTGAAACGCATAGGTGACAATGCACACATGCTTGATCTTCCCGAAAGGTATGGTTCAATTTCGCCTACTTTTAATGTTGCTGACCTCACCCCTTTCACCGATGACCTTTTTGATTCGAGGATGAATCCTTTTGAGGAGGGGGGATTGATGAGGATCAAGGGTCCAATGAGGATCAAGGTTTCGATCAAGAGGTCAAGGGTCCTATGACAAGAAGGAGGGCAAGAGAACTTTGTCATCAAGTTGCCACCTTCTTATATAAGCATGTTCAAGATGAACCTAAGGTTCCATGGGTTCACTTCATTGAACTCACTCTTTGAATGTTGATGCATATGCATGTGTGTTTTATTATCTTGTTCCTTGTGATCTTTGTTTTTATGTATTTTCTTTGTAGGTAAATTAGGTACTTAAAAGTCCAAAATAAAATGGAGGCCCAAGATAAGCAACATAGGCGTGTGTGGCAAAAAGAAAGACAAAAAAAGAATGTTGTCTTGAAGAGAATGTTTGTCTTCACAAAGACAAATTCAAATGTGTCCAAGATGGATTCCTCCTTTCAAAATTGAACTCAAAATCATCTCCAAGGAGCAAAAGGGGGCCGGCCAAGATTGAAGAAAAGATGAAGACCAATTTGAAGTTAAACTTGAATTTAAATTCAACCATAATTTGAATTCAAGTTTCAACCAATTTGAGGCTTACATTTCAAAAGGAATTCAGCTATCATCTCAGCCAACCTACACGCCATTTTGAAGGAAAAAGGAAGAATAAATTCCAATTCAAATTGAATACAAGTTTGAATTCAAATTCAAACTCAATTTGAATTCAAACTTCAACCATCATTTGGATTCAATTCCAGCCAGCTTATCAACATCAAATCAGATTTTCTAACCTCCATTCACCAACAAATACATGGTCGGAATAGGTGGGAAAAGATATGCAAGAGACAAGTTCAAAGCAAACTCAAATTCAAAATCAACTTGAATTCAAAATCAACCAACTTTTGAATTCAAGTTCAGGCCTCATCCTACTCATCAAATCAGCTCTTCCAAGGCATTAATTGGCTCTCATACACGGCTGAACATGGTGAAAAGGAGATCTTGCAAGCATTTCAAATTTTAGCTAGAATTTGTTTTAGTTTTGAATTCAAATAATTTCCAATTTTCAAATATTATTAGCTAGCTTATTTTGAAATAATTTCTCGTCATTTGAAGGATAATAGGACGTGGAATAAGGCCTATAAATAGACTCCTTTGGCCGATTGTAAACTCACCTTTTGATGAATAACAATTCTTGATATTTCTTTCACTTTATGTGAGACTTTGTTTTCTTGGTTTTGCATTAAAAACCTAAGTTAAGATCCTTCAAGATTGAGCATTTTGAAGGTGTTGCCGTTGCTTAAAGGTGCCGTCCAGGAGGGCCATTTTGGTTTGCCTAATCAACGACCATCTTGAAGTGTTGGTCTTGCTCATTTTAATCCACACTTTTTTTATTCACTAAGGAAGCAAGGGGAAGTCTTCTTCCTTGTGCCTAACCCTTTGTGAAGGATGTTTGGAAGGTAGAATTATAGGAGCCCACGAGTTGCACGCATCAATCCTCTTACAAAAGGCTTGCATAGAGATCGGATGTCAATTTTGACAAACGGAATGGGACTAAAGCCTCTAATGCAAGAATCTTTGTAATGGTAACCTAACCTTGTTGACTGGAGATCTCAGAATCTCGGTTCAATGGGACAACTAAGTTATGAAGTTTCAGTTTAGCACTTACTCATTCCTTTACATAAGAGTGATGTTTGCAAAGAATATTTAGGGTAAGCTAAAGCTTTCAATGATGTCCTATATCTTGATACATCAAGTGAAGTATGGCAGAATACTCTTGATAGGAATCACCTATGTAAGTGTGAAGTGGGGCAGCTTCTATGAGAAGTCTGGGAGGCAAGATTTCTCTAAAACACTTTCTGAAACCAGGTTGTTCATGGCCAAAACGAACACAACCATGAGAACCAAAAGGGTGTTAAAGAAAATGTTGTGTGAGTATCGTTGTGTAGGTTCACAACAAAGGCTGACTGGTTCAAGCCATCAAGTCACTAATTAGTCGAGTGAATCCGATGGTACATCACTATGAAAGGTTCAAAGCCAGAAGCTACCTCTTCTGACGCAACATTTTCTTGTGTGACTTCTCCTTAGAGTCTGCATCTGCATTTGCATGAATTTCCTTTCATGTGGGGGATTGTTGGAGGAATTGGAAGTTTGGGCTTTGGCCCATTAAGGAAGGTTGCAAAACTTGGTTTAGAAACATACTTTGAGAAAATTTATTTGGGCTCGGGCTCGTGGGCCTGTCAGTCCGTCCTTCCGGCTCGGGCTCGGGCTCGTGGCTTGTGGGCACGTGGGCTTGCGGGTCGGGCCGGTTCCTATCTTTTTGGAGAAAATTTATTTGGGCTTTTTGGATTAATTATTTTTTGTAAATAGTTAAAGGTTTCAGGCCTAGCTGCGCAGCGGTCCAAATGCTCTCCGATTCAAGGGTTCGGTCCAGTAAACGCGTTTTAGTTTAAAACAAGCGTTTGGTTGTTCGGTTATGGTTTAAATCGAACGGTTATTTTTTAAATGGTCTCCTTCGATGTGCGATAAGATCAAACTGTTTTGATCTAACGGTGACGGAAAGGCAGCTTTGATCCAATGCCTAAAATTCGAACTGTCCTAACCGCCCAACCGATTTTCGTTTTCATCCAACGCTCCAAGACGAATCGATTTGTTCTGTTTCCATCCGACGGCTGAGATTTGAAAGGTTCAAATCGCCAACAGATGATGCTTCGGTTGTCATCTAAAGGCTATAGTCGATCTACAGTTATGATCCGACGGTCACGATTCCATCTACGAAAACCGACTTTCAACCGACTCCTCTATATATACAGCGCAGGGTATGCGATCTAGACACACTCCTCCTCTGCATTTGACGCCTTCTGCATTCGTCACCCTCTGCTTTGTGCATCACATCCAAGAGAAGTCAGGACACTCGAAGGTTCGCTGTAGTTCAAGTTCAGCAGTGTCGCTCAACTGAACAGGTATCCGTTGTATCCTGGGAGACGGTTGCTAACGCCGCTTAGGCATAGGATACCGGAGCAATACATCTTAAGGACAGAGTCCTCAACTCGCCCCGGGTTTGGTTTACTTTTTATTGTTTTCATACGCACACACCGAACGATTGCGTCTTGTTACAGGATTGATTGTCTCCAAAAAAATACACGTAGCTTGTTTTCCGATGATTCGTAATAAAAATTGCGTCAAGTTGTGTCGATCAACTGCTACTTCACAATATCAAAAATGAATCCAATTTAGTGTGTGATTTTGTTTTATTCCATCATATTCCAAAGTCAAAGAAAAGTGTGACATTGACTCCATTGGAAATGGAAACCAGGGTTGGATATCATGTAGCACGATTATTCTGGCTTTTTCGTGGAGGTCAAATTTTATAATGATGCAAGAATAACTGGCAGTTGCATATTATCTAATGAGATATTTGCAGGCAGTGAGCGGGTTATTCCTATTTTAAACGTTACCATCTATCTGAAATGGTACGTCTACATCCTTATCGATTTAAGAATATAGACTACTAAAGATAACTAGTAGTTGATGTTCGGTTGGGATCTGAGAAGGCAAAAAGTGAGGCAAAATATGAGGCCTCCAATCACGCGCTGCCACGTGTACAAGTAACTATTTTTTAAAAACAAAAAAAATTTAAACTTCTTACACTTTTGTACACGTGGCAGCGCGTGATTGGAGGCCTCATATTTTACCTCACTTTTCACCTCTTCAGATCCCAACCGGTTGATGTTACTGCATATTTTCTTCATACAAGTTAAATTAGCTTACCACAACAATAGCTTTGACATGCCGGAGGTCGAAGGGGAACTCAGCTTCTTCAGATTTGAGGAATGTCAAAAGGGTCGAAAGCAGATCATTCTTTTGCTTTTCTTTCCATGTTTCTTCATGCTCATGAATTATCTTCTCAAAAAACTCATCAAAGGTTTTCCCAAGTGCCTTTGACCTCCTTGTTATTCCTTGAAAATCAAATTTTTTGAGAAATGGAAAAAATTCACCCAGATTAAGGGTGTGAAAATTCAAATGCATTCAAGCAGCACAGCACAGTACAATTCGAATACTGTGCTCTTACACCAAACGAACAACAAAAACACTAATGTGCATTTGATCAAACTGAAAACAACAAATATAAACGGGAAAACGCAATGTTTCCGTGAGGAGAATAACCAAGAAACATAGAGAGAATGAAGAACGAAATCAAAGCTTGAATTAATTTCAGAAAACTTCTGAATTCCTCACGGTTTCAATTCTGTCGAACGGGCCATATAAAGCAAGCTGAAGAAGAAGAAAAAATAACTGCCAAATTGCGAAATTACAAGAATATCCCTATATTAAACTGACTACTCCGTTTACACACGGGGGCACAACGGTAAAATCCCCCATTTAAACTGCTTCCCGCGTCCTGGAGCTCCCCTTTTTCCCCCGTTGGCTTTCCAACCACCGTGCCAACCGAACCATCCGTCTTTCTTCCTGCTCCCTTCGATCTCCTGCTCTTCAATCGCAATCCTCGTCATGTTGGTGCAACCAATAGGATGATTATGCATATTAACCCACCAATCGGATTCAATCTTTGCTGTCAACTCGGATTGCTCCATCCTCATCATCAAGCTCAACCTTCTTTGCCACGTTATGTTGAGCTGCAACACCATCACATTTTTGATCATCAACACCCCCCCTCAAGCGTGGCTTGCTATAGATGTTATGTATCCCCATCCTTTGAAGTAGCATCACCATCCTCTTATGATCCAACGCTTTGGTAAAAATGTCTGCAAGCTGGAATTCTGTTTTGATCGGCATGAGCTTAACAGTGCCCTGCAACACCTTGTCTCGGACAATATGGCAATCAATTTCGATATGCTTCGTTCGTTCGTGAAAGACCGGGTTCTCTGCGATGTACAATGCACTTTTGCTATCACAAAAGAGCTCCACGGGCTCCTGCCTAGACAAGCCAAGGTCCTTCGCTAGATAGATCAACCACTGCACCTCACACACTGCTAATGCCATGGCGCGATATTCAGCCTCTGCTGATGATCGTGAAACCGTGGTTTGCTTTTTGGCCTTCCATGATATCAAGCTGTCTCCAAGAAACATGCAGTACCCTGTGATTGACCTCCTCGTATCCTGGCATCCTGCCCAATCCGAGTCTACAAACCCCTTTAGCCTGAGCTCTCCGGAACTTGACAATAAAATCCCTTGTCCAATAGAGTTTTTCAGATATCTTAACACTCTATGTACACCTTTCCAATGATTGACTGTGGGACAGTCCAAAAATTGACTTAGTTGTTGTACACTAAACGCTATATCTGGCCGTGTGATAGTGAGGTATATTAGCTTGCCAACAAGTTTCCTGTAGCTTGTAATGTCATCCATAGGATCAGAATCACCCCGAAACAACTTCACGTGGCTCTCCATGGGAGTATGCGCAGGTTTACATCCCAGAAATCCTACCTGCTCCAGCAATTGCAGCGTATACTTTCTTTGGTTGATGATTGTACCCATCCGTGATCTAGCCACCTCAATTCCAAGGAAGTATTTCAACTCCCCTAAGTTTTTAATACGGAATTCTGAATCCAAAGCTCCTTTCACCTCTTCAATTTCACTCAAATTCTTGCTAGCTACAATCACATCATCAACATACACAAGTAACATGAGCAGAGACTCCCCAGATGATCTAGTAAACAAGGTGTAATCATTTTTGGACTGGGTGAAACCCAACGAAATCAGAAAATCAGTCAGCCTTGCATTCCATTCTCTGCTTGCCTGTTTCAATCCATATAAGAATTTCGGCAATCTGCAAACCATATTACCTTCCCTTACTGATAATCCAGGAGGTGCAGACATGTATATCTCCTCATGCAGGTCCCCGTGCAAAAACGCATTGTTTACATCCAGCTGGTGCACGTACCAGCCAGGCCTAGATGTCAAAGCCAACACCATCCTTACTGTGGTCATCTTAGCTACTGGAGAAAAGGTATCCTGGTAATCCACTCCAAGTTGCTGCGTATATCCCTTGGCAACCAACCTAGCCTTGTATCTCTCTATAGATCCATCAGGCTTGTATTTGAGCTTGTACACCCACTTGCACCCAATAGCCTTTTTTCCAGGGGGAAGTTCTGCCAAGACCCACGTATTGTTACTTTCAAGTGCTGCAATCTCCTCATCCATTGCCTTTTGCCATTCAGGAGACTGGCATGCCTCTGCAAAGGAGTCAGGCTCTGTGTACCTGCTTATGTTCAATGCATATGCTTTGTACTTTGGTGCTAACGAATCAAATGAAATATAATCATGTAGAGGATGAGGAGTAGTGAGTTTCGAAGAGGACAGTGACTCGAGGTGTGAGATGGTTTTAGATGTACTGGCGAGATTGCAGAAATATTGACTAAGATATTTGGGGGGCTGCCTTGCACGAGTTGGCCTTGCAACAGGCATGTCAACATGTATGGATTGGATTGCTATTTCTGGAGATGGGTCAGCATTGGGGGTTACTGGTATGGGACAGTTATGGTTTGGGGAAGTAGGCTGTTGTGGAGCATCATGTGGGCTTGATGGCATGCTGGTCAGATCATTGATTGGAACTTGATTCTCAGGTGCGTGGGTGAAGTCATCATGGGTTTCAAAGGATGGCCTGTGGATTTGTGGATTAGGGAGACTATACAAGTGAGTTTGGCTTGTCTGTGGAATGAGTGTTGGCATTGAAAGGTAGTCTGTAGAGGTTGAGGACGACGTTGGAATAGATTCCCCTGTGCCCCTTTCCTTGAAAGGAAACACACCTTCGTGAAAAATTACATCTCTGGATACAAACACTTCTTTGGTGGTCAAGTCTTGCAATATATAGCCCTTTGTGGTATGTGACATTCCAAGGAAGACACTCTTCCTGGCTCTGGGGGTGAATTTTTCTTTGGACGGGTTGACATTTGTTGCAAAACACAAGCAACCAAATATTCTGAGGTGACTGTATGAGGGGCTTTTGTCGTAGAGTTTCTGAAAAGGAGTTTTATGGTCTAGAAGAGGTGATGGGGTCAAATTGATGAGGTATACTGCGTGTTGCACGCAAAACCCCCAGTACATGGCTGGAACATGGGACTGGAACTTCAGGGCTCTGGCAACGTTAAGGATGTGCTGGTGTTTTCGCTCTACCAGCCCATTCTGTTGTGGTGTGTATACACAACTGGTTTGGTGCACTATGCCTTTTGATGCATAAAACGGATTCATCTTGAACTCAATCCCATTATCAGTCCTTATGACTTTTATGTGTTTCTCAAACTGGACATTGACATATATGCAAAAACTTTCAATAATGCTCCTGGTTTCCGATTTAGACTTCATAAGGTACACCCAACAATATCTAGAGTAATCATCAACAATGGTAAGAAAGTAATGCTGTTTATACAATGTGGGATGTTTGTATGGACCCCATATGTCCATGTGCACAAGACAAAAGGGAGAATCAGAAACTGAATGTGAGATCCCAAATGGGGCTCTTTTCTGTTTAGCTAATGGGCATACAGTACATGTTGAGGGATGTGAGGGAGCTGATACAAGAGGGTCAGATTTGCTAATTTCTAGAAGTCTAGAGTGAGAGGGATGTCCGAGTCTTGAATGCCAGAGATTTGAAGGGGATGAATCTGAGATAGCAGCATGAGCCTGGGAAGTGCTGTTCTGAACATTCATATGGTATAGGCCTTGTCTAACTTCAGCTAAACCAATCGTCTTCTTGCTGAAATGGTCCTGAAGTAGACATATATTAGAGTGAAAGGTCAGATCAATGCTACTGGTTTTTGTAAGCTGGCTGAGTGACAACAGATTAAAGGAGAAAGAAGGAACGTGTAGAACGTCTTTAAGTGTCAGGTATGGATTGATGTTGACTGTACCAACATGGGTGACTGGGGCAAGGTTATTGTTTGGTAACTTTACTGATACAGAACATACTGGATGATACGAGCTAAACAAAGATAAGGAATGACATATATGGTCTGTAGCACCAGAGTCCAATATCCATATGCATGAATCATAAAGAGGACCATTACCTGGCTGCTTGGCAGAGACACTAGTCTGCTGAGCTGACATCACGGCATGGTGCCCCTTGGCCTCATCATTGTGTCCACAGCCATCATCGTGTCTCCTCTCTTTCTTCTCCTGCAACAGTCTCATTAGTTGATCATATTGCTCAAGTGTGAGTGATGGAGCCATCTGTGAGGGTACACTCACTAAGTCATCATGCACACCATCAACATTTTGGTACTGATCACACTGCCCTTGGCTGTATACATCTGTTTCCCTAATATTGTAATTCTCATTTTCAACACAGTTTACCATGCTTTTGGGCTTAAAACCAGGGGGAAAGCTATGCTTCTTATAGCATCTATCTACAGTGTGGCCTATCAAATTACAAAAGGTACACACAAGTGCCTTAGAGTTGTACGAAGAAGGTTTCTGAAATTCTTTCTTAAAACCCCTGCCAACTGATCTGTGCCAACCTGCACCAGACCCTGAACTGGCAGGTTTCTGCCCATAGGGAGCACCCTTATAACCACCATCAGCAACCATGACCATTGAGGGATTGTTAGTAAACGTACCTTGCACTGAAGAGTAGTTCAATTTTCTTTCTAACTTCACTGCCATTGCAAAAGTGGATTTTAGATCGGGCAACGGACTCATCAACAGGACCTGTGACTTCACAGGTTCAAATTCATCATTTAATCCCTTAATAAATCTGATTACATAGTCATCCTCAATGAATTTGTTAATCTGCGCAGAAACATTACAAGTACATCTATTGCATATACAATTCGGAATGGAACGAAGTACCATCAATTCTTCCCATATTACCTTCAACCGAGTGTAGTACTCTGTGACCGAACTAGTTTCCTGCCTAGTAGCATAAAATTGCTCCTGCAGGTCAGACATCCTAAACACATCCGCATTACCATACCTATGCTTCAAATCACTCCATATATCACAAGCATTATCAAACCACATAATGCTCTGACCAATCGAAGGTATAACAGAGTTAACAATCCATGATGCAACCATGTTATTTGCTCTGGTCCAGGCTATGTACTTACGATCCAATTCAGGAGGTTTGGGGATCATACCTGTGACAAAGCCTACTTTATTCTTCGACTCCAAGGCTCTTCTGAAGGCTCTGCTCCAACTATGGAAATTATTTCCATCAAGAAGAGGCTGAACAAGCACAAGAGAAGGATTGTCACTAGGATGCAAATACAACGAATCATCAGTAGGGTCCGTAGGCGCAAAATTTACTGCGCTATTCGAAGAGCTTGGTGTATTCTGAATGTTTGCCATAAAGCTACCAAAATTCATCAGACGTAACAAAATCTCTCTGATACCATGTGAAAATTCAAATGCATTCAAGCAGCACAGCACAGTACAATTCGAATACTGTGCTCTTACACCAAACGAACAACAAAAACACTAATGTGCATTTGATCAAACTGAAAACAACAAATATAAACGGGAAAACGCAATGTTTCCGTGAGGAGAATAACCAAGAAACATAGAGAGAATGAAGAACGAAATCAAAGCTTGAATTAATTTCAGAAAACTTCTGAATTCCTCACGGTTTCAATTCTGTCGAACGGGCCATATAAAGCAAGCTGAAGAAGAAGAAAAAATAACTGCCAAATTGCGAAATTACAAGAATATCCCTATATTAAACTGACTACTCCGTTTACACACGGGGGCACAACGGTAAAATCCCCCATTTAAACTGCTTCCCGCGTCCTGGAGCTCCCCTTTTTCCCCCGTTGGCTTTCCAACCACCGTGCCAACCGAACCATCCGTCTTTCTTCCTGCTCCCTTCGATCTCCTGCTCTTCAATCGCAATCCTCGTCATGTTGGTGCAGCCAATAGGATGATTATGCATATTAACCCACCAATCGGATTCAATCTTTGCTGTCAACTCGGATTGCTCCATCCTCATCATCAAGCTCAACCTTCTTTGCCACGTTATGTTGAGCTGCAACACCATCACATTTTTGATCATCAACAAAGGGAACCGGCCAATCCCGAAGCCTCTTGAGTCGCATCTTTGAATCCCCTCTTATCAAAATCATCGTTCCCATATTTCTTCCCAAAAATCATCAAGCAACTCATATTTGCGGTCACCGATGAGACGGCGGCGCTAAGATCAACCGTGGCACTATTTACTGCTGCTTGTTTAAGTGACCGAATCAACAAACGGACCTCATTTCTTCTCATATATTGAAAAGATTGAATTCTAAAGTTGCTAAGCATCTCTAGAATGCATATTTTTCGCATGGCACGCCAATAAGTACCGTATTGAGCAAAGGAAATCAGCCTTTGGCCATACGCTAAATACTTTAATACTTCGTTTGAAGGACGGCCAGCAAATGTGAGATCATGTGTCTTGAGGATTTTCTCAGCAGCAAGAGGAGATGAAACAACAACGGTTTCAATCCATCCGAGTTTTAAGTACATGAGGTCTCCATGCTTCCTTGCTAACTTTTGCAGATCCTGGTGAGGATTCTTCCCAAGTAAATGGAAGTGCCCAATGATTGGGAGCCCTCTTGGGCTTGGGGGAAAGTTTTTGCTCTTTCTCTTCCTCGCAATCGCGATCAAGATCGGAAGTATTGCAATTGCAATTGCTATCAAAGTCCATGCTGAGGACATCATATTCTTTTCCGCACTACTGTTGTTCCAAGCGAAGAAAATTCGGCAATGCATGAAACTAACATACCGTAAACGCTGCTTTAAATAATACAAGAATGGTCGACAGGGGTCATTTTCCTTTGTTTCTTTTCTAATGTCAGTAATCCTTTTTCTATACATGTGATTTTGAATATTGTCCATACTAGGAAAATCATGAAAAATGGTTGACTTGGTTATTCCGTTTACCCCACAGTTACAACCTTCTGAGGATTGAATTCAAGCTATCTATAGATCAATCTTAAGCTTTATTTATTTTGTTTTATTTTTTTCTTTTGTTTTTCTTTTTTTTTTTGGTTTTGCTTTTTTGTTTTTAAGTCGTAGTGTAAATCTATCCTTCTTGTTGTCTTATTGTATCATCTCAACCATGATTCTAACCTCAATACATAAAATTTTCACTCAAATCTTATACCCGGTATACGACATCGTATATATGATTCAACTGTCGCTATAGTTTTCTACCAATGGCTGTATGCTCCTCAATCATCATATCTTATACCCGCTATACGACATCAGATATATGATTCAACTGTCGTTACCGTGCTCTACCAATGGTCGTATGCTCCTCAATCATCATATGTCATATCCTTTTATATTGTCTATCTCTCTATGTCTTCTTTGATGTCTCTTTAACGTTTAACATGCACATTATTCATTGTCACACACCGTTTCACAAGTTCATCTGCAGGTTGCCTTTACACATGTCCATACTATCTTAACATTAACTTTCTCATCTTCTCATCTATAAAAGCCACCCCAATGTTTCTCCTTATGTTTATTTCTTATCTTATCTTTCGTTATATATCCACATATCTATCTTAACATTCTCATCTCAGCCACACTTATTCTTTATTCATGCTCATAATTGGATACCTAACATTCTAACACATATAGCAATGCGGGTCTTACAATCATATTGCAAAACTTTTCTTTATGTTTTAAAGGTACGTTTCTATCACAAAGAAGACCTGATACACTTTTTCACTTTAACCACACTGTATGTACCACGTTATTCACATCCTTGTCAATTCTTCCATTTTTTGCAGTATAGATCCAAAATATCTAAAACTCTCACTAATGTGAATATCTTGGTCTCTCAGTTTCAGACAAGGTTCCACTATCATTATTTTGTTGCTAGAATTTAATTTCATGTACCTTGTCTTCTTTGGACTCAATTTGAAGCTCTTTTTCTCTAGTGTCTCCCGCTGACATTCCAACTTAGCATTGACTCCCGACTTCACACAAGTTTCTAAAGTTTTTCTTTTGTTGCTAGAGTTAAGTTTCATATACTCCGTCTACTTTTAACTAAATTTAAATCAATTTTTCTCTAGTTTCTACCACTAATATTCTAGCTTAGCATTGACTCATTCACTAATCTTATCCACCAATACAATGCTATTTGCAAATAAAATCTTCCATGAAACTCTGTCTTGAATGTGTCTAATGAGCTCATCTAAGCAATTTTGACCGGATTCTTTGTCCTTGGGTGATTTCTTGAAAAACCTTCTCGCTTGAGCTTTGTTTCTCATAGGTACTTTTCTAAAATTTCTAACTAGAATAGCAACTTCCTCATCTGACTCATCAGACTCTACTACTGATCCTTTATGTGATGCATGTGTGGGCTTGATATGATTCATCCTATTTTGCTCATCAATTAGAATTTCATGAGTTAGTAGATTTAATAAGGATATTTACTGTTTCCTCCCCTGTGGTTTGGATTAATTACAATTACATGCCCTCTTGTTTGGTATTATACAAAAACCTCCCCTATGTTTTGGGTTAAAAACGCATCGACCGCATTCTGGCATTAACACAGAGGGTTGTGAGATGCACTCGCTGTAAATATGCATTGGCTGGTTTATTGTTTCGCACGTGTGGGAAATGTCCATTTAAAATGTTGTGGTCTCCAGATTATACCCTTTCTTTCACTCATTTTAAACGCACATTTTCCTATGATTTTTCTTTTGGAAACACAGGCTGCTTCCTTCCTTCGTCAGACTGAAAGTGGCAGCAAGAAGAAAACTGATGTCGGCAGTAGCAAGGAGGTGATACTTCTAAGAATCCAAGGTAATGGTTGTAGATTTTTTAGGGATGTAAGGTTTGTCGAGGGCTTAGATTTACCTAATAAGAAAGTAGAGTGAAAAAAATTTCCCCCTCCTGAAAACCCTAACAAAAGGTGGCTGATTCCGAGTGAAGAGAGTATGATTAAAGTTAAAGAATCGAGCTTTTCTTTCATACTGATCAGTAATTTTGCTATTTTTAGAGGTTTTAGGTTTATTAAAAGTGAAATTTTGTGGTCCTGAAGAAATCTAATAATTTTGTTATTTTGTGTTTCACGTTTTTTATCCTCCTTTGTTGATTTCTCGGTTTGTTCTGATCAGCAAATAAGTTGTTAATAATATGTGCACTGGATGATGTTTTAATTTCAGAAATACCGAGCTCAAGAAATAGGGGTGCAGGCTATAGAGATTCAGGGTTTCAAAACCAGAGATGTCACTGTGGAGTTAAAGTACCACTGAAGATTATAGAATTTGCGAAGGAAACTCGTGGAATGCTGTATTACTCGTGTGATCTGTGTGGTTATTGGAAATGGTGCTATCCAGTCCGAAGGGATGGTGCATTTGAGCATGAAATGGCTAAGCAATCAAGTTCAGTAGGGCCAGATGATATTGTTGCTGAAGTGGAAAGAGATCAACTTTTGCATACTGTTGTGCAAGTAATGGAGAAGATGGATAAGAGGTCAGAGGTAACGAGGATAATGATGTTATGCACTTGGGTCATTGTGTTTTTAGGAGTGATTGTTATGTTCAAGTAGATTGGATATTGAGTAATGTTCAAGTAGTTGTTATGCACTTCAGTCATTGTTGGTGTGTAATGTAATATTTATGGTGTTCAGTGTACTTATATGACACTGCAACGTTGAATGTTAGCATGACTGAAATCCTTGTTTATATTGCAACGTTGAAGTGGCTTATCAGGAGTCCATATGCGACATGATATTGTTCCATCATCCTTGTTTATACTCGTCAGACTTAAATCTGAAGAGGAAAGTGTCCTCAATTTATTCCATGAGCATTTCACCTTTGTTTTGCAATTTTCTTGATAGGCATGAAGAAAAGTTATTCCAAGAATCTGGCTACCAATGCATATTTCCACTTATCACCATCTTCATGTACGTATTCCGACTCCAATGCTAATTTTGATCAACTTTGCAATACGACAACATATGATATATCAATCATAAGTAACAATAACTGAACAAAATTACCCATCAATTCATGTTACAATACACATCACTTCATGCAAATAACATGAGTTGTAAAATTAGCAACTTAAATTATCTTTGTATATTAAATAGCTTCTTTTCATTCCATCGCTATAAAGATGCGAAGTAATCCACATAGTTTTACATATTATGTAAGCGAACTACACCAAAAGAAATCCAAAAGATGTCGGCATATTCTAATTCAACTAACTAGAAATGGACATAAACATTTCCCAGCATACCAAACCAAAAGTATTTTTACGATTGCTCTCTAGTCAACAGTACGTTTTGAATTGATCTGCCTTGCTCTAACCATGCTAATATTCTTCCTTGGACTTCTCCTTGGCTGGTTTGGCGTTAGTGCAAGGACTTTCCTTCTCACCTACACAGAGCTGGAAGAAGAACATGAAATATAGTCTACAACAATATACAAAAGGATGGTAGACACTGGAAGAAGAACATGAAAATCAGGTATGCCTCACAATATGGTGGGCAGCAGCTGATGGTTCTGATTACTCACAGTAAATCTCCATGCACTGGTTTTCTGCTTGGTTAGGCTGAGTTACAGCATCATCCATCCCATGTGACTGTTAGAATAAGTTGCACACTAAAAAGGAAGACTTACTCATGCACATACAACTCAGCAATGTACCCTTGCCTTTCTGGACAGTGGTTGCGTAGTTGCACTTGACACGCCACCAATGTCATCATCAATAGTAATCACTTCTATGATAGGTTTCCTACATGGATACTGTGAAATATATAACACCATATTAATAAAATCAAACAATATGTCATACAAATTACCATTTCAATACTTGAACATTTCAATGTCTTTTGTTAAAGACACTTGAAATCTTACCTTGAAAGATACCTAGTAAGTCGTTTGTTAAAGACACTTGAAATCTTGCTTGATTTACGGACATTCTGAAAAATAGAAGGATCAGTAGCAACACTTACTTCAAAAGTATACAACTAGTTATATGCAAGTGCATGACAAAAAATAGAATTAACAGGGCACTTACAAGTTTTTTGGCCTCTTAGCAACATGGTCAGTAGCAGCAGCATCCAACTGAGGTTTTGCACTACAAGTTACTAGACACTCTATCTGATTTTCAGTGTGTGGGGCTGGCCTACTTGCACTAATTTCCATGCACTGATTTTTCGCTTGGTTAGGCTGACTTACACCATCATCCATTCCCTATGATTGTTAGTTAGCAAAACAAAACACATGTAAATGACAAGATGTGAGTTGTCAATGAAAATATATGCATATTAATGAGTATATTGTGAGGTAGACCTGATTTTCATATTGTGAAACTGACCTACTTGCACAGATTCTTCTATTATGACAAAGTTGTTTGCATGTTTTACACCTAATTGTTAACCCCCGCCTATTTGATGTACTATATGGCCTTGGCAAATCTGGGTTCCTCCTTCTCAGTCGCTTAGGTCTTCCTAGCATTTTTTTACAACTGGTGGCCATATCTCTCCAAGACTCGTCTCCTACCAAAAATCAATTGATGACATTAGATACACACTAAATGAGTATGATGCCTCCCTCTTATACATAGCATCAACTTAGTCAGACACTTCACCTCTGACAAATTTTATTGCTGCTAGCACATGTTGGCATAGAATGCCAAGTAGATGAAACTTTCTACGAGTGCAAGTCCTTAAATGAAGGTCCACTACATAATGTCGAATCCGTAATTAACTCCAAACTTTTGGCCATCAGAATGCTCTGCGAAATAATTTCTACTCAACTCCTTGCACATTTCTATTTTCTTGCGCATGTTAGAGAGGAATGTGTCTTCATACCCAGAAATCCACTTCTTTTTTGTTTAGAAATCAACCTCATAATCATCCTTCTAATCCATTCCATCATAGACACGATGGACATATACCTAGCAGGTATAATGGCAGCATTAAAGGACTCATTCATATTGTTGATTAATGTATCACACTTGCTTCGATAGCTAAAAAAGGCTCTACTCCATTCTTCTTTTGGAACCTTCGCCAACCATCCATCGGCATTCTCACTACCATCCACAAATGGATCTGCTTGGTTAAGCATCTCCATGACCCGTCTATAATCAGCATGGTGTGTAGCAGAAGCAGATTTCTAGAATAAATCCATCAACTTTATCCCCTTGTACTTCTTCTTAAAATTTTTATACATATGCCTATGGCAATATCTATGCTTAGAATCCGGGAACAACTCATTTATGGCATTAACTAAACCTTTCTGCCTATAAGATATGAATGTGCAGCTATCGCCTCCAAGGTAAGCTCCTACGTGTTCAAGAAACCACTTCCGAGAATCATACTTTTCTGCCTCAACAACGCAAAATGCAATATGGAACATGTTGTCATTCCCATCCCTTCCTATCGCACTAAACATCTGTCCACCATATGTTTCCTTAAGAAAGCACCCGTCCAACTCTACGATACGTCTACACCTTATCAAAAATCATCTAATGCATGCATCTAAACGCATATACAACCTCTCAAAAATCCTCCCTTCTGTCACATTTAAGGGGGCCCCATCCCTACTCATCTCCCGTGGAACACCCTATAACTTAATCTTCAGAGTACTCCAGGATTGTATTTTCTCACATTTTCGTAGAAATCCCATAATCTTTTGTACTCTCTTACCTCGTCAACACCACTCATCAACTTTGACTTTCTCTTTGCTCTATACAATTGGAACCTACTAACCTCAACATTCAAGTCTCTCTTTGCATCTTTTTGCAACGCAACCACAGACAACTTTGAATCATCTGCTATCCTGTTAAGTACTTTTTTGCATATATGTAGACGTACAATGTTTTTTCTTGTACTGTCTACCACAAATATGCTCTCCTTTCAATGTTTTAATCATAAATGTTTGTTGTCCTTGGACTGGAGACGCATGAATCCTCCATGTACAACATGCGTAACAAACATCTGTTATCCTAGTTTTTTCATTCTTCACATACTTAAAAGTGAACCCATCTCTTATAGCCCACTTTTTCTGAGCTTCTCTGCATTCTTGTGGGTTGCTAAAAGTATGACCAACCCTAAGTTCAAACTTTGTTTCATGAAGCTCACACTCCAAGTCAAAGGCAAGTTATGACCTACCCTCGGTGTTAAGTAAGTCGTACTCATTTTCTGCATCATAGGTCCATTTGTCGATCTGTTCACCACCGTCATATACATCAACCTGTTCACCATCCTCATGTACACCAACCTGTTCACAATCTTCATCCATTTTTTTGTAACCCTCATCAAAATCATTCATTTCTTCATACTTCTCATCATCGCTCACGTCTGAAATCATCATGTACATCATCATCACTTATATGTGCGCAGTTAATGTCACCTAGACCACCCCAGATTTCTTCATCAACATCAACTCTACTCTCAACACTAAACCCTTCACCGTCATCCATGTCAAAATAATAGCAATGCAATGAAACTATCACAAAGACTAACAACTGTATACACAAACATCTGTTATAATTGCTCTAAATGTCCAAAACATGTTACTGTATATGGACAGCTTATTAACATAGGTAAAAGTCAATTTGTTCCATTTACATAGCACTTCAAATGATCAGGCTCATAGTACTTCAAATAAATTAACAGAGCCACGTACTGGATTCATCTCCTACAAAATTTTGATTTAAAACTTGCAGGCAGGATTCATTCGTTTACTGAGTTAGGCTGGTATAATAATTTTTATCAAACAATGCAATAGCTACATTGACATTTAACCCATAAACAAAATCACATCCCTAACAAACATATCAACAAACATCTGGAGACAATCAAGAATTCTCCAGCATTTATCCATATTGCCCAATAACTTAAAACATCAAACTGAACATGTCAATAATGAAAAAATGCTCACATGCATGATCAATTGACAACTACAATCTAACATTTACCAGTTAATCAATGCACTGTTATAGCTGCACAAGTAGTTCTTCACAATCCCTGATTGTTTGCTTCTTCCATGAGTCCATCGATGCACACCAACCCCCAACTATCTGTTGTAGCTGCTAAACCACCGAATTCTAGTATAGCAAGCTCCAATCGCCACCCTAGGTTGAAGAATGCAAATGTAGAATTTGTGGATGCAAAAGAAGATTTTTCCCTAGGTTGAAGAATGTTTTTTCGAAGGGAAATTGCGTTTTCTACTTTTCTGCTACACGGATACATATCAAAGTATAAGGGTACTTTGGTCTGTTGACATTTTCCACAGGTGTTAATGCCAGAATGTGGTCGCTGTGTTTTTAACCAAAAACACAGGGGAGGTTTTTGTATAATACCAAACAAGAGGGGAGGTAATTGTAATTACTCCAAACCACAGGGGATGAAACTGTAATTTTCCCGATTTTCAGACAATTCATCAAGAGTAAGTGTCTTGAGTTTTTGGACTCGGTGATGGCGGTCACTTTGGGTGTCTATTATCTTGGAAAAGAGTTGAGAAGTTTTGAGACAAAGTCTTTATTTGATATTTTCTTGTCAACTATGGAATGTTGATTCACTATACGGGTGAATCGGTCGACGGTTTCTTCAATCTTTTCATCACTCTTTATACCGAACATTATGTATTCTTTCATGAGCATAAGCCTCTTAACCATTCTCACTTTCTAATTTCCTCCATGTATCATTTCTATCATTTTCCATGCTTCATGGGCTTTTTCAAGACCTTAAAGTCTTATAAGCTCGGTAGTGGCTAGAGTGCTTGAGAGAATATCAAATGCCTTTCCATTTATAGCAAAAATTTTCTTCTATTCATCGGTGTAATCACCCTCATATTTGAACATGGACTCACCTTTTTGAGTTGGTAATAATATGAACTTTAATTTCCTTGTCAACAGCTCTCTATATTCAAATCCGCAACCTTTCAAATGATTTTTCATTTGAAATTTCCTTAGAGAATAGCTTTGAGCATCAAACATAGGAGCTTTGGTGTTTTGAGGGTAAGAATAAGATGGTTGGTTTGGAAGTTCAGCTGTAAGATGAAGAGGTTGTCATTGTCATGAACCTTAACCTCGCTACTTGAGAAAATTTGTCAAGCAATCAAAGTTAGGCTCTGATACCAATTGAAAGGTCGGTGACAATCACTCTAGAGGGGGGTTGAATAGAGTATTGGGCAATTTTGTAGAATTTTCTTGGTTTAGCTCACTCCAACTCAAATGCTCTCCAAATCATTAAAGAAAGAGATGAGAGATAATGAACGAAGACATACGATATCGAGTGGTTTGAATCTAAATGATTCTACTCCACTACCACTTTGTTTTCAAAGTGGATTTTTAACAACTACTCTTCTTATTACTTTTAATAAGAACAACAACAACAACAACAATACTTACGTTAACAACTAGTGTAAGTGACAATAACAACAACCACAATAGCTTCTTGGACAAACCACTTTGTGCAAAAACAACAACACCAGCTATAAGTAAGAACATTGCTTCTTCACAACTCCAACAAAGTTCTATCAAAGAACTTTCACACACTGGGTTTTAGAAACTAGTGGGGTTACACTTTCTAGCTATTCTAAACACAAGAAAGAGATTAAGTATATATAATTTCTCTTGTGTTAGACATGCACTCTCAAAATTTACAACAATATAGAACAAGCAATAAAATCTTAACAAGTCTTAAGCACTTTTGCACAATTGAGAGCTTTTTACAACAATGAAAAATGAAGCTTGAGGAGGATGAAAGTGTGTATGATCCTCATATGAGCTTCTTCAATATATAGAGGATGTGAGCCACGTTTTTGAAATAAGGCCTTCAACTCAATCAAAAGTCCTGACATTGTCCCATAGTCTTTAGCCAACCTGTAGTTTAATTTGGTCCTCCATAGCGACCCTAGAATATCTTAGACGTTTACATAATAGTCAAGAAAACATTATAGATGTCAGGAGAAAGTCCACAAGAAATCTGAGCAAGATTGGAGGGAGAAAACACTTTAAATGTCTCTTGGATTTTGTTCTAACAATCATAAAAATTTGAATCCTAGATGACATCAATCGATCAAAGTCTCCATTTTGAGAGATCGATGTCTTCCATTAAGACTTCAGTTTGGCACCTTACGTACATCGATCGATCGATGTCTCTTCCTTGAGAGACTGATGTATACATCAATCAATTGATGTCTCATCATTGAAAGATTGATGTCTTCCGGTAAGGTTTCAGTTTTGTACCTTACACACATCGATCCATCGATGTCTCTTCTTCGAGAGACTGATGTACAAATCGATTGATTGATCTCTCATCATTGAGAGATCGATGTCTTCCAATAAGGTTTCAACTTTCAACCTTAATAACATCGATCGATATGTCTCTAAATTTAAAGACTTATGTCACGTCGATCGATCGATGTGTCCCAATCTGAGAGACCAATGTTGGACAGTAAGGTTTCAACCTTGAACAGTCCTAACATAGATCGATTGGTGTTTCTTCTTGAGAGATTGATGTATACATCGATCGGTCAATGTGAGAGATCTATGTCTCACAGTGTGTTTTTCTCATTTTGTTTCAATTCAAAAGTGTGAAATACCTTTTAGCTATTTCTAAAATATCTTTTAACTTCATCAAAACATTTCATATTCTAACAAATGTTTGCAGGAGACACTTGAGGAAAAGAGTTTCAAATTGAGTCAAAGGAAAACAATAATATATGAAGTTTAATTTTAGCAACAAAATAATAATATTGGAACCTTGTGTGAAGTGAAAGTACAAGAAATTCACATGAGTGAGATTTGTAGGTATTCAGAATCTATATTGTATAAATATGAAAGAACTGACAAGGATATGAATAATAGGATATAGGCAGATAATTAAAGTAGAGAAGTGCATATGTTCTTCTTTGTGATAGGAAAGCACCTTTAAAGTTTAAAGAGAGGTTTTACAGGATGAAAGTAAGTCCCGCACTGTTGTACATGTCTGAATGTTAGGTCAATTCTGCGCATGAGCAAAGAATATGAGTGGCAAAAATGAAAATGTTAAGATGAATGCGTTGGCATATAAGGGAAGATAAGATAAGAAATAAACATATAAGGAGAAATGCTAGAATAGCTCCTATAGATACAAAGATGAAGAAGCCAAGGTTAAGATGGTATGGACGTGTGCAAAGGCGTTCAACAGATGCATCTATTAGGCCGTGAGAGACAATAAATGAGGTGCATGTTAAGTGTGAAAGAGGGAGAGCAAAGAAGACATAGAGGGACAATAAGGAAGAATATGACTTTTATGATAATTGCAGAGCATATGGTTAGGATGCAATACAATGAAGACAATTGATCATGTAGTCGATGTAATGTAGAGGGTAGAAGATTTATGTGAGAATCGTAGGTACTTAGGCCTGTATAACGGTTGAGATGATATGATAGTTTTGAAAGATGCATATTCTAAAAGCATATATCATGCATTAAATATTTTGAGACACACAAAAAGGATAAGATTTAGGTTACCAGTCAAAAAAATAAACAAAATATAAAATAAAGTAAAATACAAGAATAATGATTGATCCATAGAGCCAACCTCATATACTTGGAAAAAAGACTTAATCTCGTTTTTGTAATGGAGTATCATTTCACTCCATTTGTACCAGTACTCGACCCAAAAAAATGTTCCGTTGCAATTCGAATGATGCTAAAATCGTTGTCGCTACTTGCATTTCTCTTCTTTCGAATACCAATTCCAATAAAATAAGAATAACAATTTTTAAAAAATCTAAAAAACTCTTGCCATTTTTTCATGTATTTGGTCCGTTTTGACAATTCATCAATTACATTTTTTGGGTTAGTTTTGTGAGTTATTACAGAAATCCAACTTAATTCAATACAATATTTACTTTCTACATTCTCCACAATTCTCTTTTTTTTCTCCTTCAATGAAGCTATGAAACCAACACGTGACGGACTTCCATCATATTTGACCACACTGAGTACCCTTGTAAAGATAAAAAATATTAAATCATAAAGAAAGAAAACTGTGACATTACGTATAATTATGATCCAAGTGTTAAATATTATTATTGATTAATTTTTTTAGCCAACGAAGACGAAAGTCCAATTCTATTGACATTTAGTAATGCTTGTCCATAATGATGTCGCCGAGTTCGAACATGTTAAATGCAACAAATCCTGTACCAAATCGCAGTAGTGGTGTCTGCGCATGTAAAGACAGTAACCAGTAGATCAAACCTGGGGCGAGTCGAGGACTCTGTCCTTAAGACTTATTGCTTTGGTACAGTGTGTCTAACCAGCGTTAGCAATTGTCTCCCAAGATACAACATACATGTTCAGCCGAGCGGCACTACTACAACTAGAACCTCACCAAACTTTCGATCATCCTGACTTCTCTCGTACTTGATCCAAAATGTAGAAGGAAAAGAGAACGTGCATGTAGAGAAGGAGAGGAGAAAATCGATTGATGCAACAGAGGTCTGCCTTGGCTTGGTATTTATAGGGAAAAGCTAATTTAGGATGGTTAATTGCCAGTTTAACTACATCTGTCGGATCAGATTGACACCGTTAGATCAGATAACCGCTAACAGTTTAAATCGCAGTTGTTGGATCAGATAACTAATCAGACTGCTCATCACAGCCGTTAGATTGCGATCCGTGTCACTTGAAGATAGGAAAATCGGTTAAGCTTAACCGATTTTCAAATACCGCTTCTAGTTTGAATTACGATAAATTAACCGATTTTCAAATTATTTTTCTAGAAATATTTAAATAAATTTCTCCAAAAAGATAGGACCCGAGCCGGCCGGACGACAGCGCACACGCATGTGACAATCTTGTAGGTCTTCTCTCCGGTCAAAACTTCTCATGCCCTTAGGGCACATCTAAAGCGACCATTCTTGTACAATATTTGGTGGTTAACTCAATTCATTTCTCCAATGTGGTATCCTCAAAGTGATGATGTGTCTCTCCCTAAGGATGCAACATCATCACTTTTTGATAATTTCCACTTATTTGACTCCTAATTTGAGCATTAATTTCTCATTCACTCGGTATAGTAATTGAGTGATTGAAAAGACTAAAATTATCTATTCGTTACGTAGATAATTAAAGACTCATTAGTTTCTACTTAGTCTGCTCTGTGTGTGTTTCTGAGTGCGTTTTGATGTAAACAGTCACAGTGAACTCTTGTGGTTCGATTTTGTATGGTGTTGACTGTCTTTATCTTTTATAATGTTTGGTATGTTAGGTTTCATATTTTGCATTAATCTTATCATTGTTCTTTTAGGTTTCATCTTCTTCATATTTCTGTTCTCTTCACATCTGACTAGCGTAGTAAGTTTATAAATCATTGAATTTAGGAGCAAATTCAACACACGAAATTGAATGCTTACTTTCATACAAATAAGTTTTATTCTTCTGTTGCTTTTATTATCATAGCTTAAATCTTTTGTTGCGTAATCTAACGCTGAAGTCTTTTGGATATAACCAAATGAGATTTAGGTTATAAACTATAAGGACGTTTATGATGCATTAGGCTTCCGCGTTTGCGCATAGTCCGGAGAGGAGTCGGATCGCTTCTAAGGCTTATTTAAGACTCATGGTAATTTCAATCTTATATATGAGAAGCAATTTGGTAAACAAGATATTTAAGTAATAATATTGATTTTTTCTCTTTTCAAAAAAAATATTGTTTTCTTCTAGGTTAACATTAAGGTTCTTAACTTAGAAATTGGTGATGATTTTGTTGGCACAATCAATCCTGTACCAAGACGCAGTCGTACACTGTGTGCAAATGAAACAACAAAATAAATCAAACCCGGGGCGAGTCAAGGACTCTGTCCTTAAGACGTATTGCTCCGGTATACTGTGCCCAACCGGTATGAGCAATCGTCTCCCAGGATACAACGGGTACCTGTTCAGTTGAGCGGCACTGCTGAACTTGAACTCCTTCGAACGCTTAGAGTGTCCTGACTTCTCCCGGACAATATGCAAGACTCACGTGCTACGAATGCAGAATGCTTATGAAATGCTTAGAGCTTGGTGTGTCTCAAATGAACACCCTTAGCCCTCTTTATATAGGGGAGTCGGTTGAAGAACAAGGAACCGTGATCGTTGGATCAAAACCGAAGTTTGATTTAGGCCGTTGGATTAAAACCTCCTATCTAGATTAGGAAGGTTTAATCTCAGCCTTTAGATCGAAGATAGATAAGCAGGTTTAAACCTGGAGCGTTAGATGGAAACCATATTCGGTTAAGCGGTTAAGACAGTTTAAATCTCGGCCGTTAGATCAAAGCTGCCTCCCCACCACCGTTAGATCAAAACAAGTTGATCTCATTTAAACAGGAGGATAGTGTTAGTTTCAGATTTGAAACATAACCACTCAAACTGAAGAGATTCTGCACGCTGTTCGACATCGATCGATCACATCGATCGATCGATGTATACATCGATCGATCGATGTATCGATCGATGTACGTCAGAATCGTTCCTCACCTTTCTGTCCAACTTCGATCGATACATCGATCGATCGAAGTCAACATCGATCGATCGAAGTGATCGACTGATGTGAGACAGAAACATCGAAGCTCTCTGATCAACTTCGATCGATGACATCGATCGATCGAAGTGACATCGATCGATCGATGTCATCGATCGATGTCCGTCAGAAGCTCTTTTACACCACATGGACACATCCAACGTGATATTCCTCCATAAGGGTGACACGTCACCCATCCACAACATTTTCCATCCACTTTGAGCATTAATTTCATATTCACACAATACATAATTGAGTGAGTTCACATCCTAACATTAACCACTCGTTAAGGATTCATTAAGCTCATAGTACGTTGCACAACCAAGTTTTGCAACTTCCACTAACGGTCCGAAGCCCAAATCTTCAATCTCCAACGATGGGCCAAGCCCAACCTTAATTTTCCAACAATCCCCCACATGAATGGGAATTAATGCAGACACATATGCAGACTCTGAGGAGAAGTCAGACAAGAAAATATTGCATCAGAAGAGGTAGCTTCTGGCTTTGAACCTTTCTTAGTGATGTACCATCGGATCCACTCGGCTAAGTAGTGACTTGATGTCTTGAACTAGTCAGCCTTTGTTGTGAACCAAGACAATGGTACTCACACAATATTTCCTTTAACACCCTTTTGGTTCTCATGGTTGTGTTCGTTTTGGCCATGAACAACCTGGTTTCAGAAAGTGTTTTAGAGAAATCTTGCCACCCAGACTTTCTCATAGAAGCGGCCCCACTTCACACTTACATAGGTGATTCCTATCAAGAGTATTCTGCCATACTCCACTTGACGCATCAAGATATAGGACATCATTAAAAGCCTTAGCTTACCCTGAAATCTCTGCAGACAGCACTTTTACCAGACGGAATGAGTAAGTGCTAACTGAATCTTCATAACTTAGTTGTCCCATTGAACCAAGATTCTGGGATCTCCAGTCAACAAGGTTGGGTTACCATTATAAAGATTCATGCATTATGGGCTTCAGTCCCATTCCGCTTGTCAATCTTGACATCTGATCTCTAGGCAAGCCTTTTGTAAGCGGATCCGCAAGATTCTCCATTGATTTTATATAATCTATGGAAATCACGCTATTAGAGATCAACTGTTTAATGGTATTATGTCTTCGACGTATGTGTCGTGACTTACCATTATAGATGCTGCTTTGAGCACGTCCTATAGCTGACTGACTATCACAGTGTATGCTAATAGGAGCGATCGGCTTAGGCCAGCACGGAATATCTTCCAAGAAATTCCGAAGCCACTCAGCCTCTTCCCCAGCTTTGTCCAACGCTATGAACTCAGCTTCCATAGTGGACCTAGCTATGCATGTTTGTTTCGTGGATTTCCACGACACAGCAGCACCACCAACAGTGAACACGTATCCACTGGTGGACTTCGAGTCCTTACTATCTGATATCCAATTTGCATCGCAGTATCCTTCCAACACCGCTGGATATCTCGTGTAATGTAATCCAAGATTCATTGTGTATTTCAGATACCTCATCACTCTGTTAAGAGCTTTCCAATGATCATCACTTGGATTACTCGTAAATCTGCTCAACTTGTTTACCGAACAAGCTAAGTCTGGTCTTGTACAATTCGTTATGTACATCAGACTCCCGATTACCTAAGAATATTTTAGCTGGGCAACAGGTTCGCCTCGATTCTTTCTTAAGTGTATACTTAAGTCGAGCGGGGTCTTTACCGGTTTCACCTCATCCATATTGAACCGTTTTAGGACAGACTCAATATAGTGTGTTTGTGACAGTATGAGTCCCTCAGTCACCCTAGAAATCTTGATTCCTAGAATGACATTGGCAACTCCCATGTCCTTCATATCGAAGTTCCTCGTCAACATCTTCTTTGTGTTTAAGATTATGTCACGAGTACTACCCATAATAAGCATGTCGTCTACATAGAGACACACTATCACAAATGCGTTTTGTGTGCTCTTAATGTACACACACTTGTCGCATTCATTGATCTTGAAACCATTAGCTAACATAGCTTGATCAAACTTCAAGTGCCACTGCTTAGGCGCTTGTTTAAGTCCGTACAAGGACTTAACGAGTCTACAAACCTTAGACTCTTGTCCTGGAACCACAAACCCTTCGGGTTGTTCCATATAGATTTCTTCATCCAACTCACCATTCAAAAACGCAGTCTTCACATCCATCTGATGGATTTCCAAGTTATAGACTGCAGCCATTGCAACTAGCATCCTTATAGAAGTGATCCTAGTCACCGGTGAGTAGGTGTCAAAAAAGTCAAAGCCTTCTTTCTGTCGATAACCTTTAGCTACCAACCTGGCTTTATACTTTTCAATAGACCCATCCTCTTTCAGTTTCTTCTTAAAAACCCACTTACACCCAAGTGGTTTACTTCCAGGTGGAAGATCAACCAACTCCCAAGTGTGGTTTTGAAGAATTGAGTCTATCTCACTGTTAATTGCCTCTTTCCAGAATGGAGCTTCTGGAGTTGACATAGCCTCGGAAAAGTTCCTTGGCTCATTTTCTACCATATAGGTTAGAAAATCCGGTCCAAACGAAGTTGGCATTTTGGCACGCTTGCTTTGACGAAGTTCCTCATCTCCTTGAGGAGTCGCCTCACGCAATCGCTTACCAAATCTTGTTTCTTCTTGAATTTTGTCTTTCCTCGGAAAGACATCTTCAAAGAACACTGCATTCCTTGACTCCATGACAACGTTTTCATGTATGTTAGGAATATCCGACTTGTGCACCAAGAAACGATATGCACTACTGTTAGTTGCATAACCAATGAATATGCAATCAACTGTTTTAGGCCCAATTTTAACCTGTCTTGGTTTAGGTACAGCAACCTTTGCCAGACACCCCCACACTTTCAAGTATTTGTAACTAGGCTTATAGCCTTTCCACAATTCATATGGGGTCTTATCCGTCTTCTTGGACGGAATCCTGTTTAAAATGACGTTGGCTGAGAGGATTGCTTCCCCCCACAAGTTCTGAGGTAAACCTGAACTTATCAACATAGCATTCATCATCTCTTTGAGAGTACGGTTCTTGCGTTCGGCAATACCATTCGATTGAGGTGAATATGGTGCAGTCGTTTGATGAATAATGCCATGTTCTGAACAGAATTCATTAAACGGTGTATCATATTCGCCACCTCTATCACTACGAATTGTTTTAATTCGTTTGCTAAGTTGATTCTCAACTTCATTTTTATAATCCTTGAAAGCATCAAGGGCCTCGTCTTTGCTACTTAGCAAATATACATAACAGTATCGTGTGCAATCGTCGATAAAAGTTACGAAATACTTTTTACCTCCTCTTGTTTGCACAAACTTTAAATCACACACATCGGTATGAATTAAATCCAAAGGTTCAGTGTTCCTTTCTATTGAAGGAAATGGCGCCTTTGCCATCTTCGCTTCAACACATATTTGACATTTTCCTTTATTATTAAAGTCCAGTTTGGGCAATAAGTCAAGATTACTCATACGTTGTATTGACTTGTAATTAACATGTCCCAAACGAACATGCCATAAGCAAGAAGATTCAAGCATGTAAGCAGAAGAGGAAGCAATTTTATTAGCCTCTGCGGGCAAATCTCTTTTGGGTACAATAGTGATGACATTCAATTTAAACATCCTATTCGACAAGTACCCCTTCCCCAAATACATGCCATTTTTTGAAAGAATAACTTTATTGGATTCTAACACTAGTCTAAAACCATGCATGACTAGAAGAGATCCAGATACTAAATTCTTCCGAATATCAGGGACGTGCAGCACATTCTGCAGAGTCAGATGCTTCCCTGATGTGAGCTTCAGAACAACTTTGCCCTCGCCTTCGATCTTCAAGGAGGCCGAGTTTCCCATGTAAAGCTGTTCATTGTTCCCGGGCTGGTACTCCGTGAACATCTCTCTGCTGGAGCAAACATGTCTAGTGGCGCCAGTATCAAGCCACCACTCACGTACGTTCCCCACAGCATTGCACTCTGATACCACCGCACAGAGATTCAGATCATCCAATGCATCGACTATGTTCGCCTTTGCCTTGGATTGCTTCTTCTTGGGCTTTCTGCATTCATTGCTGACATGCCCCTGAATGCCACAGTTGTAGCATTTCCCGGTGAACTTCTTGACGATCTGCTTGCCTTTCTTGTTCACCCCGAGTTGGCTCTTCTTTTTCTTGGCCTCTGCAACATGGGCCTTAGCCTGACCAGAGCTAGATTGTGGCGCTCTCTCAGATCTACGATTGTCCTCCTCAATGCGGAGTCGAACAATTAGATCTTCCAATGTCATCTCCTTTCTCTTGTGTTTGAGATAGCTTCTGAATTCCCTCCACGAAAGAGGTAGCTTCTCAATCACTGCTGCTACGACGAAAGATTCACTGAGCAACATGCCCTCCTCTTCCATCTCGGCAACCAACGTCTGAAGTTCCTCAACTTGAGAAACAACAGTGCGAGAATCAGACATTTTGAAATCCAGGAATTTGCCGACAATAAATTTCTTAGTACCGGCATCTTCCGTACGATATTTCTTTTCCAAAGCCTGCCACAAAGACTTTGCGGTCTTGTACGTACAGTACAAACCATACAAGGAGTTGTCCAAACAACTCAGAATATGGCTCAAACAAACATAATTGTTGAAGTTCCAACCTTCAACAAAATGTTGGTTTTGCATATTCTGGGCTTGGTCCTCCAACGGATCCACCATAGGCGGGTCCTCAGTCAGGAAATTTGCCAATCCCACAGCAGTCAAGAAGAACAGCATCTTCTGCTGCCAGCGCTTGAAGAAGCTCCCACTGAACTTCTCCGGTTTCTCCACTTGGGCCACTACAGGACCCTGTACAGGAGGAGCATGTCTTGGCACCCCAGCAGTTGGTGCCATTGGAGCAGAACTCTGAATGTCTGCACCATGAACCGAGCCTGAGCTTGCGTTCTCCATCAGATTACTGTTCAGTTGATCAAAACGAATAGATCAGAACAGAATCAGATTTAAGAAAGGAGTAGAAGTAGACTGCAAATCAGTACGAAACTGCTTTTGCGCAAATTAAAAAACGGTACAGAAATTAATTAAATTGAAATACGTCTTAAGATTGTTGGCACAATCAATCCTGTACCAAGATGCAGTCGTACACTGTGTGCAAATGAAACAACAAAATAAATCAAACCCGGGGCGAGTCAAGGACTCTGTCCTTAAGACGTATTGCTCCGGTATACTGTGCCCAACCGGTATGAGCAATCGTCTCCCAGGATACAACGGGTACCTGTTCAGTTGAGCGGCACTGCTGAACTTGAACTCCTTCGAACGCTTAGAGTGTCCTGACTTCTCCCGGACAATATGCAAGACTCACGTGCTACGAATGCAGAATGCTTATGAAATGCTTAGAGCTTGGTGTGTCTCAAATGAACACCCTTAGCCCTCTTTATATAGGGGTGTCGGTTGAAGAACAAGGAACCGTGATCGTTAGATCAAAACCGAAGTTTGATTTAGGCCGTTGGATTAAAACCTCCTATCTAGATTAGGAAGGTTTAATCTCAGCCTTTAGATCGAAGATAGATAAGCAGGTTTAAACCTGGAGCGTTAGATGGAAACCATATTCGGTTAAGCGGTTAAGACAGTTTAAATCTCGGCCGTTAGATCAAAGCTGCCTCCCCACCACCGTTAGATCAAAACAAGTTGATCTCATTTAAACAGGAGGATAGTGTTAGTTTCAGATTTGAAACATAACCACTCAAACTGAAGAGATTCTGCACGCTGTTCGACATCGATCGATCACATCGATCGATCGATGTATCGATCGATGTACGTCAGAATCGTTCCTCACCTTTCTGTCCAACTTCGATCGATACATCGATCGATCGAAGTCAACATCGATCGATCGAAGTGATCGACTGATGTGAGACAGAAACATCGAAGCTCTCTGATCAACTTCGATCGATGACATCGATCGATCGAAGTGACATCGATCGATCGATGTCATCGATCGATGTCCGTCAGAAGCTCTTTTACACCACATGGACACATCCAACGTGATATTCCTCCATAAGGGTGACACGTCACCCATCCACAACATTTTCCATCCACTTTGAGCATTAATTTCACATTCACACAATACATAATTGAGTGAGTTCACATCCTAACATTAACCACTCGTTAAGGATTCATTAAGCTCATAGTACGTTGCACAACCAAGTTTTGCAACTTCCACTAACGGGCCGAAGCCCAAATCTTCAATCTCCAACGATGGGCCAAGCCCAACCTTAATTTTCCAACAGATTTATGTATCTATAACTTACCATTTTATGTATGTCACAAGGTTATATGTTTTATGATTAAATTAAGTTGCAATAAACAAGGTTTTAGTAAATCTGATTAAAATACATAGGTATTGTTAAGAAGTCTTACATTTTTTAGACACGTATTTACTTGAGTTTGTGGTAGAAACATAACATAAACTAATGATTTATGAGATATTAGCAAAGATGAATACTTAGATATGCAACTTGGCAAATCTTAATCGGAAGTAGGACACCGGTCTAAAAATGCTTATGACACTGATCTGTCAATTGCGGGTTCAGATCCCCTCACCCATCCTCCATCACCGCGTGCGTCACCGCGCGACACGTGGCAGCAGGGAGGGGTGGTGAGGCTGGATGAGTGTCCTCACCACCCCTCCCTGCTGCCACGTGTCACGTGGTGGGGAGTGCGGTGAGTCAATGCGCGGTGAGGGGATCCCATCCGGCCAATTGCATGTAATCACTAATTAGTAAAGCGGATGAGATCCTATGAGGATAAAAGTGAGGCCTCCAATCATGCGTCGCCACCTGTACAAAATCAGTTTTTTTTTTAAAAAAAAATTGCAGCACCTCTTTGCTTTTGTACACGTGACGACGCGTGATTGGAGTCCTCACTTTTAGCCTCATTTTTATCCTCATAGAATCTCATCCGAGAAATTACAAGTTTAAAAAAAAACTTCCTATTGTAATTCATTAAATTTCCTTAAACTTCGGGTGCTTTAAATCTTCTATAGGAAGCTAGAACGTTAAAGAACATCGATGCTATTGGTGCTACTTATTCTTTATTGCTCTTTATTAATTTTGTACACGTGGCGACGCGTGATTGGAGGCCTCACTTTTAGCCTCACTTTTATCCTCATAGGATAGAGGATAAAAATGAGGCTAAAAGTGAGGCCTCCAATCATGCGTCGCACGTATACAAAAGCAAAGAGGTGCAGCAGATTTTTTTAAAAAAAACTAATTTTGTACACGTGTCGATGCGTGATTGGGGACCTCACTTTTATCCTCATTTTTAGCCTCCTAAAATCTCATCCGTTAATTTCTGGCAAGCCTTCTATAGAAAGATTTAAATCACCTAACGTTTAAGGAAACTGAATGAATTACAGTAGGAATTTCGTATAATCTTGTAATTTCTTACTCTCAAGCATCTCAAGACCAATATTACACTTGCATCTTTTGCGAGGATATTCGTGCAAGATGTTCCATTTTCGAAGGATGGTTTATCCGCTGGTATGTAATTAATTCTAAGTCGTGATGTTCAAGATGAATACATTATTTGAAATTTACAAGAATTAGATTTTCTCTGATAGTAACTTGGGACTTCTACAATTTCTCTTTGTCCTTATGCTATTAGAATTTAATGTATAGCAACTGTTATGTCAATTTTTTTTAATTACACAAATAATTATTATTAAACCTTTTCCAAATAAATAGAGATAGTGATAACTACAAATTAAATGGAATTGCATAGAGGTAGGAAACCTAAACCTGATACAAATAGGAAACCTATACCTATCCTATACCATTTACACTCTATAAATTTACATATAAAACACATCACACCAACTCCAAAATTCCCCTGTCCCTGCTCCTTCCCCCTCCCCCACAAAGAAAAATAAATAAATAAACAAACCCTCAATTTCCCCTTGAAGGACAGCCGACCCCTTTGTTAAAAAAACATATATTTTGTAAGACTTGTAAGGCACCACTAAAAGGGGGAGGGGATGAATAGTGGGTGCGGAAATTTTGGTTTTCAAAATGTATTGACCCAAAAAACCAACTTCTCAAAACAGTTTATGTTTTCAGGTCATGTTTTGCAACATTTGAAAAACTAGGTTACAGGCCTTCAAAAATTCTGAATTTTGGAGAGATTGTAGTCTCAGATGTTCTAAGTATCTCCTAAAACTTTTAGATCAAAACTCAACCTCTAACCCCTTGAAAAATTATTTGTGGTCAGATTGCGCAAATCTGCCAGAAACAGTAGTCTGATTTGAAAATTTTATTCCGATTAAGCCGTAGCTCCAAATGGCCTGAAAATTTAATGAAAAAACCTTACTATATGTATTTAAATGGGTTGAAATAGTTTTGAAAATTCTTTTGGGAAGTATGTCAAATACGTTCAAGTTCTCAACCTTTGCAAGTCTGAAAATCAGATTGCACTAGTCTCAGAGCTATTAGCGTTTGAATGACTTATACTTGTCCAAAAGGGTTGAAACTTGCGACAAATGAAACTAAGAGGTGTGGATGTGTTTCTGGAAAATTTTACAATTTTTGAAATTCGTTTGATGTTTGTACGATTGCGACGAAATGGATGCAGAATACTGGAAACTGAAAGTACTTTGTAGTAAAGTAAAAAACACAAGGAATTTTATACTGGTTCGGTTAAATCAACCTACTCCAGTCTTCGAGGACACCGTCCTCGGTTATCACTAAACAAAATAACACCTTACCACAAGGGTTGCTGGAGTTACACACCAACTCTAACCTTTTACACAAACGTTACAAGCAATCACACCTTTCACGAACACCACCACCGAACGGATGAAGGATTGATCACACCTTGATCAACCTTTTACAACAATGAGTATGTATGGTGATCTATACAAAGCCTATTCAATATATTTGAATATAAGAACAATAGGCTTGAGAGAGAAGAAGAAAGAAAAGTAGAAGACACTTATTGCACTTGAGAGAATGTGAAAATTGTCTTGCATTTGTGTGGCTCTCTTCCCTTCTTTTTATCTACTCTTGGCCACCCCCTAGGGCTTTTATTAACCTTGAGAATTCTCTTTTAAGTCCTTGGAAGTATGCATTGCATAGATGTGACATCAACTTGCTTACTTGACACAACTTGATTAGATGATTGTCTTAGACTTGCTTACTTGACACTCCTTGATTGGATGGGATTTGTCATCACTTGATGACTGTAAAAATATGAGAATATCATTCAATACATGTGCCAAAGTAGTAGTAAAAACATTTCCAAATTTCATACAATGAATCCCCACTAATTTGCTAAATGAATTAGTCTTCATTGTCATAGAGAATGGCCAACACCTATTGTAACATGCTGAATTTTCAGCATGTGCAATAATCTCAAGGCTTTGAAATTGTTACCATATTACTACACATAAATCCCTTGAATATTGAGAAGTAAATTTATCACAAATTAAGGTAATAAAAATATGACACATCAATTCACACATGCTGAATTTTCAGCATGCGTTACATTTGTAACAAAGTTTGAAATATTACCTTGTGCAGCTTCCTCTATTATGTCACTAACCTTGTGTGTCTTATTCTCCACCAATTAAGATGTCAAATAAGCTCCACCAAGGATGAATTAGGCGTGTGAAGTAGGATTGACCACGTGCTGAATTTTATTTTTGTAAGCTTTGTAAAATAGTGCACAATAATTATACACATATGGTATATTCTAATCAGTCCTAATTTGAATATTCTAGAACACTTTAGTATGTATTGAAACATGTAAAAAGAATCTAGATACATGTTACATGTCATGCCAAAAACATTTCATGTGTCGTGTTCGTAGAAAGCAGAATTTTTGACTTTTGTCAATTACACGATTTTTCTCCGACTAAATTCAAACTTTTTTGCACATGTTATATATATTATGTCACACGTAATATACATAAATAATTTGAATATTCAGCTCTTAATGGCTGAGACAATGGCGCCACATGTGACATAAAAGAATGAAATTGAAATCTCCACAATTTGGCCTTAATTGGGGGTAATTTGTGTGTGCCAACGTGAAATGATTTTAAGGATAAGTGTACCATGTAAGCCACGAAATTCATGGCCATTTTTAAAGTGTAGGGGCTGACCATCTATATATGGCAAGTACGTGACACGTTAGTGAAGTTTTGGTAGTCACCTGATACGGCTTTTTTTGGTTTAGAACCTTGTAACGTGTCGTTATAATTTTATCATCACCATGAATTATATCATATGATATAAGACCTGAATATATTCATAAATATGATGTAAGTATAGTGGTGTGACGTTGACGTACATTCGTAATATATGTAACGTGTCGGTAGTACGTTGGAATATATGTGTATGTGCCTTTTTATAAAAAATCTGAATATATACATATTATATATATATATATATATATATATATATATATATATATATATATATAACATGTGTGCTATAAGGAGAGGAGACTTTCCATTTCCATGTTTGTTGTCATCATGCCTTCTTCATATATATCTCCATTTAATGAACTACTTAGTTTATTTAACTAAGTACTTCACTTAATGAACTAGTTTAGTTCATTAATGGTGACACCTTGAAAATAGTTTAAACACAACAAATGTTTTCCATTTGATGTAAGCTTTAAAGCTTCATGGCTTGTTAGTACGGTAACATTATATATAAAGTATATAAGGCAAGTTTATCACAAACACGTGTCAAGTAATAAATTGTGTCATGCATTTCTTTAACACATATTCTTTAAATAATGCATTTTGTGAATCACTCAAACCCTTTTTCTCAACAATATCTCCCTTTTGATGATTTACAAAATAACCTTAGTACATGATTTAAATGTTAATCGCTCCCCCTCCAATCGTGCACAAATTTAAATTTCGAATTTCGAATTTTCTGCCCCTTGATTTTTGCAATCAATCACTCTCTCCCCCTTAAATCATGGACTTTCTCTCCTCCTTTATTTTGGAAACAAAATCAAAAGTGGACGTAAGAAATAAATATAAATTAGTATAAAAATCATGCATTTCAAGTATATTGTACAATAATATCAAAAATGCGTTCTTAAGAGTTATTTATTCAACCCTTTGCAAATGTCCCTTTTGGTATCCAAATTTGGGTAACCTTTCTAGGTCTTCCAAAAGGTGAGAAGGTAGATGATGACCCAACATCATAGACGTTTGGTGCAAATCCGTTTGGCCTTTGGCCGAGAATACCATCATGCACATAGTATGATCTTTGTTTTTTATAAGCATTTCGGTTTGCATGTACGGGGCATGATTTAGATGCATTTTTATGATATGGATTTCTCATATGCATCAATGGCTTCTTTTCATATTTTTACAGCGTAAAATTATATCTCATATGATATGAAGATGAAGCACATTGAAATGACATAGGGGGATCTAGGCGTTTCCTTAGGTGCCACATATGTCTTAGATGCATCTATTTTCTTAAATGTAATGAATTTTGTTGCCTTATTTAATTTCTCATTTTTCTCAATGTATCCTAATCTAGTTTTGTCGTTATTATGCTTTTGTGAAGTGATGCAATCTAGCATGTTTTTACCTGTGTCGAATTGTTTCACCATTTTTTCTAGATCTATATTCCTTGATATCAAATTTGAAATCTCGGACGTCATTTCATTGTTTTGTTTCGTTAATGATGTGACCTCTGATTTTAATGCATTGATTATGCAAGACGATTCTTCTTTTGAATTGTTTAATTGAGAAACAAGGTTCGTGTTAGAAGATTCTAACAACTTCTTGTCTTCAATTAATCGTTTTTTCTTTTGCAAGAGTCTTTGAGAACTTATGTGACTCTAAATATTGACTAAATAAATCATCATAAGAAGATTCAGAATCAAAATCAGAGTCAGAAGATACCTTATTTGATGCCTTAGATGTAAAGCATACTTGTGCCTTTTGTTCTTCCGTATCGTCAGTCTCAGAATCGGATGAATCACTCCAAATGGAGGCGTTGAAGGCTCTTCTCTTTTGTTTAGGTTCTGAGATGAATCTAGTTTTGATTTAATCCTTGTCAAGGTATTTGTTCGTTTGTTTGTCCTTGTTCGGGCAGTCATATGACATGTGTCTAAGTTTTCCGCATTCATAGCACTTTACGTCTTCATTATTTTTATTTCTATGATCCTTAGATGAAGTAGGCTTATGTTTGTTTTTAATCGATTTTCTCAAGATCTTTCTTAATCTTTTAGCCATTGTGATTAAATCTTCATCATCGAAATCTATGTCACTACCATCTACGCAATCATAAGAGGTAGAGACATATTCATTTGATTTAAACGCTATAGCCTTATCATTTTTAGAAATAGATTCAGAATTTCTTAAAGTGAGTTTGTTTTCATATGCCTTTAATGATCCGATCAATTCCTCCATTTTTATCGATTTAGTATCCTTACTTTCTTAGATTGCGGTAACTTTTGAATCCCATTCGGATGGGAGACTTCTTAGAACTTTTTGCACCTTCTCCTGCGAGGAGAATACCTTTCCAAGAGACTCAAGAGAATTGTAATTGTTAGTCAATCTTAGATCCATAACAACAATAGATTCATTTGGTAATAATTTAAAAGACTCAAGTGTGGACATAAGCATATTAATCTTAGACTCCTTTACTTGGCTAGTCCCTTCATGTTTCATCTCAAGAATTCTCCACATCTCTTGGGCACTAGAGCAATTAGATGCGTAAGTAGATTCACTTTTGCTTAGTCTATTTAACAGTAATTCCATGGCTCTAGCATTCATACTTAGTCTCTTTTTGTCATCACTAGTATATTCTTTTTTTTTGTTTTTATAACCTCTAGTTTAACACCATCAACAATAGACAACTTAGAAGGGATTAAATGACCATCTTCTATAATGGACCATAGGTCTATATCAATGGGCATAAAGAAAAGTTTCATTCTAAGTTTACATTGAATAAAAGACTCACCATCAAAAAGAGGAGGTCTTACGGTTGACATTCCTTCTTGCTCGGTTTTGTAGCTAGTGTTGCCATCTCACTAAGATCGTTGGATCTCCTTTTCGTGAGTGTGTCTGCGGTCTGATACCACTTGTAGGACTTGTAAGGCACCACTAGAGGAGGGGGGTTGAATAGTGGGTGCAGAAAATTTGGGTTTTAAATTGTTTTGACCCAAAAAACCAACTTCTGAAAACAGTTTATGTTTTCAGATCCTGTTTTGCAACGTTTGAAAAACTAGGTTACAGGCCTTCAAAAATTCTGAATTTTGGAGAGATTGTAGTCTCAGATGTCCTGAGTATCTCCTAAAAATGTTAGATCAAAACTCAACATCTAACCCCTTGAAACTTTGTTTGTGGTCAGATTGCGCAAATGTGCCAGAAACAGTAGTCTGATTTGAAAATTTTAGTCCAATTAACCCGTAGCTCCATATGGTCTGAAAATTTAATGAAAACCCCTTAATTTATCTATTTAAATGTGTTGAAACTGTTTTGAAAAATTCCTTTGAGAAGTATGGCAAATGCGTTCAAGTTCTCAACCTTTGCAAGTCTAAAAATCAGATTGCACTAGTCTCAGAACTATTAGTGTTTGAATGACTTATACTTGTCCAAAAGGGTTGCAACTTACGCGAAATGAAACTTAAGAGATGTGGATGTGATTTTGAAAAATTTTACGATTTTAGAAATTCGTTTGATATTTTTACAATTGCAACAAAATGGATGCAGAATGCTGGACACTGAAAGTACTATACAGTAAAGTAAAGAAGACAAGGAATTTTATACTGGTTCGGTTAAATCAACCTACTCCAGTCTTCGAGGACACCGTCCTCGGTTATCACTAAACAAAATAACACCTTAACACAAGGGTTGCTGGAGTTACACTCCAACTCCAACCTTTTACACAAACGTTACAAGCAATCACACCTTTCACGAACACCACCACCGAACGGATGAAGGATTGATCACAACTTGATCAACCTTTTACAACAATGAGTGTGTATGGTGGTCTATACAAAGCTTATTCAATATATTTGAATATAAGAACAATAGGCTTGAGAGAGAAGAAGAAAGAAAGGTAGAAGAAGAAAGTCGAAGACACTTTTTGCACTTGAGAAAATATGAAAATTGTCTTGTATTTGTGTGGCTCTCTTCACTTCTTTTTATCTACTCTTGGCCGCCCCCTAGGGCTTTTATTCACCTTGAGAATTCTATTTTAAGTCTTTGGAAGAATGCATTGCATAGATGCGACATCAACTTGCTTACTTGGCACAACTTGATTAGATGATTGTCTTGGCCTTGCTTGTTTGGCAATCCTTGATTGGATGAGATTTGTCATCACTTGATGACTGTAAAAATCTGAGAATATCATTCAGTAACATGTGCCAAAATAGTAGTAAAAACATTTCCAAATATCATACAACCAATCCCTACTAATTTGCAAAATGAATTAGTCTTCATTATGTCATAGAAACCGGCCAGCACCTATTGTAAGACATGCTGAATTTTCAGCATCTGCAATAATCTTATGGCTTTGAAATTGTTGCCATATTACTACACATCAATCCCTTAAATATTGAGAAGAAAATTTATCACAATCAAGGTAGTAAAAATCGGCCACATCAATTCACACATGCTGAATTTTAAGCATGTGTTACATTTGTCACAAAGTTTGAAATATTACCTTGTGTAGCTTCCTCTATTATGTCACTAACCTTGTGTGGCTTATTCTCCACCAATTAAGATGCCAACTAAGCTCCACATAAGCTCCATCGAGGCTGCATTAGGCGTGAGAAGTAGGATTGACCATGTGCTGAATTTTATTTTTGTAAGCTTTGTAAAATAGTGTACAATAATTATACACATATGGTATATTCCAATCAGCCCTAATTTGAATATTCTAGAACACTTTAGCATGTATTGAATATGTTAAAAGTGTCTAGATGCATGTTACATGTCATTCCAAAAACGTTTTATGTGTCGTGTTTGTCGAAAGCAGAATTTTCGACTTTTATCGATTATGCGATTTTTCTCCGATTAAATTCAAACTTTTTGCTCATGTTATATATATATATATTATGTCACACATAATATACATAAAATAAATTGAATATTCTGCTCTTAATGGCTGAGACAAATTGCGCCACATGTGACATTAAAGAATGAAATTGAAATCTCCACAATTTGGCCTTAATTGGGGGTGATTTGTGTGTGCCCACATGGAATGATTTTGTCTGAGTGTACCATGTTAACCACAAAATTTGTGAGCATTTTTGAAGTGTAGGGGCTGGCCATCTATATATGGAACTACGTGACATGTTAACGGAGTTTTTGTCGTCACTCGATACGGCAATTTTTTGGTTTAGAACCTTGTAACGTGTCGTTATAATTTTTTCATCACCGTGACTTATATAATATGATATAAGACCTGAATATACTCATAAATATGAGGTAAGTATAGTGGTGTGACGTTGATGTACATTCATAATATATGTATCGGCGGTACGTCGAAATATATGTGTATGTGCCTTTTTATAAAAAATCTGAATATATATATATATATATATATATATATATATATATAACTTGTGGACTATAAGGAGAGGAGACTTTCCATTTCCATGTTTGTTGCCATCCTGCCTTCTTCAAATATATCTCCATGTAATGAACTACTTAGTTCATTTAACTAAGTACTTCACTTAATGAACTAGTTTAGTTCATTAATCATGGCACCTGAAAAGAGTTTAAACACAACAAATGTTTGTTGTTTGATGTAAGCTTTAAAGCTTCATGTCTTGTTAGTATGGAATATATAAAGTATGTAAGGCAAGTTTGTCACAAACACGTGTCAAGTAATAAATTGTGTCATGCATTTCTTTAATACACATTCTTTAAATCATGCTTTTTGTGAATCACTCAAACCCTTTTTCAACATATTTCACCTTTGCTAAGAAGATCAGCCGAGGTTGAGGTAAAGAGAGGGAAACAAAAGATTTTGCATGGGAGTTTTTCGCCGGAAAAAGGTAGGTTACCTTCTCCTCTTCTCGGATTACCCACACTTTGTGTGTGAATCATGCTTACTTTAAAATTTGTGTGTAATTCGTATATCTTTTTGTATGCATGCCTTTTATTATGTTCGTATGCACGGGTATATTTGTGTGTCCAATGGTGTTGTTCGCGCGATTTGAAATTAATTAAAAAGACTCGATTTTTATGCGATAAGGTGGAAAATTGCATAAATAGCCTTAGAAATAGATCACATAGCCCGGAAATTAGGTTGGATTTGAAAATTGAAATAAGTCTTAGACAACACGCATGCGTGAGGCCCACATGTGGCCCTACGCGGCACGTGCAGGCCACGCACTGACGTGCTCGATATATTGGATGCGTTACGTTAAATTGAAGATTTTATTGATGTTAGAAGAACATAGGTTTTAATTGAAAAAAACAAAAAGAAATTCTAGGTCAGCAGGCCAGGACCGACTGGACTGCTGCAGCCGACCTGCCTGAAGGAGGACTGTACCAGGTCTGCCTATCCTGGCCTGGTCTGCGCTATTGGGCAGGGCTGGAATATTTAAAAAAGGAAAAAGGGAGCAGAATCGCTGGCGGGCCAACGGGTCAAGTCAGATGGTTTCCGGCCAGGCCAAATGGGAAAAAATAAAAATAATTATAAAAAAATAGAGAAGACAGGATTGCTGGCAGGCGAGTAGGCCAACTGCCAGCAAGCCATAGGCTGCCTTCGGGCTGGGCCGCAGGAAGGAAATAGAAAAAAGGTCCATATTTAAAAAAAGAAAATTAATATAATATTAATATTATTTAATAAATATAAAACTTAATAACTCATTCAATAAATAAAATAAAATAAAATAAAATATATATAAAATAAATAAATAATGGAAATAATAATAACAATAATAATAATAATAATAAATATATGTAAATAGATAAAAATAATGCTAATAAAATAGGGGTATTCTTACTAGTATATGTGCACGTGTATGGGTGCAGGTATATATATAAGTAGGGATACGCCGTAATAAAATAGAGGTAGGCATGCAAGTATATATGCATGTGTATGTGTGCAGGTATATATAGGAGCATGGATGCGCCGGATTGTGTGTGAAGCATTCATGGCACCTGCATTACATTGCATCCTTTCGGGACGTTGACTCCACGGTATGGAGTGGTGTCTGCTGACTCCACGTTACAGAGCGATGTCCGCTGACTCCACGTTACAGAGCGATGATAGTTGACTCCATGTTATGAAGCGATATCTGCTGACTCCACGTTACGAGCGATGACTGCTGACTCCACGTTACGGAGCGATGAGTAGGACTCGGAACATGAATGGCATATCATGGAAAGAAAGGAGCATGTTGTGTGGAATAATAATATTGCTGCGTGTAGCGAGAAGGAGAATGCACCATGAAGTTGCAAATTGCATTGAATTGGATGAGTGTGTGGTTATCCTACGCTTCAGTTATTGGTTTTCTATGTATTGATATATATGATGTTGCTTTTCTCTATGTGCTTATGTATTTTGTGAGTATTATCCTTTCTGGAAAAAGACGCGTAACCTACGGGTGATTTTTCAATCACTCACCCCTATATCAATCCTTCTATATGTGAGCTGTCGAACCTGTATAGCACCACTAGAAGAGGGGGAGGGGGTTGAATGATGAGTGCGGAAAAATTGGTTTTTAAAAAGTTTTAATGACCAATTACTCACTTTAGAAAACATATTCTATTTTCAGATCTCGTTTTTGATTAACTGAATGGCCAGGTTCTTAACCTCCAAAATTTGTAACATTTTGTGACAGTGTACTCTCAGGTGCTATCTATATGTCATAAAAATTTCAGATTAAAACTCAAAGTGTAAGGTCTTGAAAAAATGTTTTTGATTGGACTCTGTCAATTTGTGAAAAGCTTTCTCTCATAATGACAACTCAATTCCTATTTGATGAAAACTCCAAATGGTCTGAAACATTTATGCGATGTCCCTTGAAATGTCTAGTTTAATGGGTTGAAATAGTTTTTCAAAACTTCTTTCGAAAGTATATCAACCACGTTGATGTTCTCAACCTTTGCCAATCTGAAAATCAGACTGCACTAGTCTCATATCTTTGAATGTTTAAATGACTTATACTTATCCAAATTTGATAAAACTTGTCTTAAATTAAATCTAAGTCCTTTATCTATGTCTCAGCAAAATTTGATGATTTCTAAATATCATTTGCTATTTTTTCAGTTGTGTTGAAAACGTTGCAAAAACAGAAACTGAAAGTAAAAGTGTTGAAAGTAAGAATGCGAAGATTTTTATACTGGTTCAATCAACGCGACCTACTCTAGTCTTCGAGAAAACCTTCTTCGGTATTCAATAATCACCAAAAACACCCTAGAACAAAGGTGGCTAGAGTTATACACCAACTCCTTTAATGTCCACCCCATTTACAAAGGACAACAACAACAGTCAACAAATGCACCACCACTTCACTAATGAAGGTTTGATCACACCTTGATCAACCTTGTACAAGAATGGAACGTGTATCGGTGGTATGAATGAAGCCTATAAAAATTATGGAATGTATGTTTGATAGGCTTAAGGCTATGTACAAGAGAATAAGATAGGAGAGGAAGAGAAGTCTTGCTTTGCACTTGATAGAATATAAAAATGAGTCTTGAATTGTGTTTGATCTTCTTGCTCCCTTTTGTAATGTATGGCACGCCTCTTTTGGCTGAAAACTCTCTTGAAGAATGTCTTGAATACCCTTGGAAGATACTTTGTATAGCCTTGTGACATACCTTTGCTTATTTGGTAAAAATATGATTGGACAAGTAATGTGTCCTCGCCTTATTCTTAGCTCCTTATTTTTGGAATGAATTTATCCTTGAAGACATGCAAAAATCGGACATTTGCATGTGCTGAAAACCTCAGCACATTTGTTTGAATTTTGAAACCTTACCTTATGTGTCTTGTCCTCCATCAATACTTGCATTCTTTTGTGGATCATTCTCCACCAATCATAATGCAAAATGAGCTCCACCTAGGCTCCAACTCAGCTCAAATCACTCGCTTACTCAGCATGCATGTGCTGAAAACATTTTTTCCAAATTTTGAAAGATAATAATGTAGTATTTTCATTAACATGGTATATTTTAATCACCATTTTACTTTTTTCTAGAATACTCCAAGATATGTCTTGGATGTGTAAGACATGTCTAGATACATGTCACAATCTGTAGGAAAAAACGTTCCCTTAAGGATGATGTAGGAACTTGAATTTTCGACTTCCGTCGATTACGTGATTTTTCTCCAATTTATCACAAAACCCTTAGACATGTAAAATGTGTTATACATCATATAATATACATAATATAATGTATAATGTCATCTCCAAAAGGTGTAACAAATTTCGGCTGAGTGGTGTTGTAATTTGAATTTGAATTTTCAAGAAACCAAGGCAAATGATAGATAATTGATATATGTAGCTGCGGAATGACTTTGGTCCTGTATTTTCCATGCGGTGCCAAAAATTGTTATGTATTTGGAGTGTATATTGGCTGGCCATCTTTGTATGGTAAGTATATGATATATCAGGGACGTTTCGACAATCATTTGATGTGGCAATTTTCGGTTTATGGACTTATGACGTGTCGGTGTATTTTTAGAAGCTTGATGACATGGAATAATTGACTTGGAATATGTATATACTCAACAGGATGATGTGTATATAGTTGATTGGCGTTGACATACGTTGATGATGTGTCGATGAAATATCGGTATAGAAAAGTATATCTTGTCGTCCTTTTAATACATATATATATATACGCATACACATACATACATATATACATACATATATATATATATATATCTAATATATATGCCGTGTTTGCTCTACCCCAGATCGAGGACCTTTTCGACCAGCTGAAGGCAAACCTTCTAAGTAATGTAATTGATATTTAGTGATGTTTAAACTCAAACTAAACGCGTACAGTTCCATCCCTACAGGGTGCAAAAGGATGCTCCAAGTTAGATCTTCGATCTGGATATCATCAGCTAAGGATCAAAGCAGATGATATTCCAAAGACTGCCTTTCGCACCAGATATGGCCACTATGAGTTCGTAATGATGCCATTTGGACTGACAAGTGCTCCAGCTGCCTTCATGGTTTTGATGAATAGTGTATTTAGAGATCATCTTGATAAGTTCGTGGTGCTTTTCATCGACGATATCTTGGTTTATTCTCCTGATAAAGAGACGCACGCTGAGCACTGCAGAGAAGTTCTAGGGACCCTCAAGCAGAAGAAGTTATATGCCAAATTTAGCAAGTGTGAATTTTGGCTGTAGGGCATGGCTTTCTTAGGTCACGTAGTCTCGGAGGAGGGGATCTCAGTGGATACGAAGAAGATTGAGTCGATCACTTAGTGGCCCAGGCCAACCAATGTGACTGAACTAAAAAGTTTTCTTGGGTTGGCTGGCTACTACCCGAAGTTTGTTGAGGAATTCTCTACAATAGCCGTACCTCTAAGCAGGTTGACGCAGAAGAAGACAAAGTTCGAGTGGATTGTGGATTGTGAGAAAGCTTCACTGAGATGAAGAAGAGATTGACCACTGCCCCCATATTGGCGCAACCATCGGGTTCTGAAGGATTCGTCATTTATAGTGACGCGTCCTAAGAGTAAACTAGGTATACGTATATGACTTCAATTCGAGTTTATATACATTTCAACTGTGGTCTAGTTTCTTTGTTTCAGGGTGTGTCCTTATGCAAGAAGATAGAGTTATTGCGTATGCCTCGCGCCAATTGAAGCCCTATGAGCAGAACTATCCAACTCATGATCTTGAGTTAGCTGTAGTGGTTTTTGCACTTAAGATATGGCGTCGCTATCCATATGGAGAAAAGTGCAAAGTATTCATGGATCATAAGAGTTTGAAATACCTTTTCACGCAGAAAGAGTTGAACATGCGTCAGAGGAGATGGTTGGAGTGACTGAAGGATTATGATTTGACCATTAGCTACCATCGGGGAAAGGCGAACTGAGTCGCTGATGCGTTGAGCAGGAAATTGAGCCACACCAGACAAACACCTTTGGAGAGAGAGATTACCGAGTTTGTGTTGGATATAGTGGATGATGCAGCAAATGTTCTAGCGGCCTTGATCATCACTCCATCCTTAATTGATCATATTAAAGGGTCTTAGAAAGATGATGTGACCCTCAGAGATATTTGCGAGAGGGTGATGACTAGTCAGATTGATGGGTTTCAGATTCACGATGACGACAGTATGTTGTACCTAGGACGATTATGTGTGCAAGACATTAAGGACCTCAGGAAGGAAGTATTGAAGGAGGCATACAACTCTAAGATGTTGATTCATCCATGTGCCACAAAGATGTACAATGACCTAAAGAAGCATTACTGGTGGAGTGGCATAAAGAGACACATAGCCGAGTTCATTGAGAGGTGTCTTGCATGTCAACAAGTTAAAGCAGAACATCAGAAGCCAGGAGGTCTGATGATGTTGTTGGAGATACCTCAGTGGAAGTGGGAGCATGTGACTATAGATTTTGTGGTAGGGCTCCCGAGAACAAGAAACAGCAATGACATCATCTAGGTAATCATGGATCGATTGACTAAGTCTGCTTATTTTCTACGCATACAGAGTGACGCGATCTTAGAGAGATTGGTGACACTGTATATTGATAATATCGTCAGCTTGCATGGAGTTCCAGTTATTATTGTCTCGGATCGTGACCCTAGGTTTACTTCTAGGTTTTGGTAAGTATGTCAGAAGAGGATGGGGACTGAGTTACGACTGAGCACGACATTTCATCTCCAAACCGGTGGTTAGTTAGAGAGGACGATGCATACATTGGAAGACATGTTGAGAGCATGTGTTAGGTCCGAAATACACTCTAGAGGGGGAGTGAATAGAGAGTTCGGCTCTTTTGCAGGATTTTTCTTGTGTGACTCAACTCAAAAGATATTCAAAATCAGAGCAAGAATGGGAGATGAGAAGTAATGAATGAGTACACCGGATATAGAGTGGTTCGAATCGTAAATGATTCTACTCCACTACCACTTTGTTGCCAAAGTGGATTTTCAACAACTACTCTTCTTATTAAAGACAATAAGAACAACCACTGCAACACTTACACTAACACCTTAGTGTAAGCATCAACAACAGCAACTTCTTGCACAAAACACTCTTGTGCAACTACAGCAACTACATCTCTTAGCAAGAACAACTTCTTGCTACCTCACAACTTTAACAAAGTTCCCTCAAGAACTTCTCACAGTAGGTTGAAGAAATATAGTAAGGTTCACACTTTCTCATTAGTCTAAGCACAAGCAACAGATCAAATATTTATGGTTCCTCTTGTGCTTGACTCTCTTTCTCTCAATATACAACAATGAAGAGCAAAGAAAAGCTAAACAAGATTTAAGCAAATTTACAAGTATGAGAGAACTATACAACAACGAAAGATGAAGCTAGATGTTGTTGAAAGTGTGTATTTGCTTCATCCAAGCCTCTTCTATTTATAGACGACGTTCTTCTAGCTCTACATGCTTTCTTCACATGTCCTAGTTAGTTGCAATGAAAACAAGTGGGTACATGCTTTGGTTTAGAAGATGATGGATTTTGTTGTGTTTTTCTATTATTTGCCCTTTTCTTTAAGGCCTTAGGTTTAATAGAAGAAGGTGATGAATTAAATCCTAAACCGGATTTATCATTTCCAATTCTTTGATTTCCAAGTAGTATGTCTAAATTGTTTTTACCATTTGTTAGTCTTTGTAAGTCTAACTTTAGTTTCTCACGTTATTTTCTAATTTCTTCATTTTCAAGAGCTATGGTTTTATGCATGGTGAGTATGATTCCATGCTCTTGAAACATCAAAATATTCTTGTCATGCAAGCTCTTATTTTCTAAGATGCATTTCTTGAACTCTTTCTTCAAATGCTTATATTTTAAATTCAATTTTTCAAAGTCATCTTGCAAATCTCCTATTTCATCATGCAAATTTGAAGGATTAGAATTTACCTCAATATCATCTTCAATTGCCATAAGGCAAGTATGTTGAATCTTTGGATTGTCAACTATTGCAACAAGTCCAACACCTTGATCTTCACTCTCTTCTCCTTCCGATTCTTAAAGGAGATCATCCCACGTGGTTACCTCTGTATTGAGGGCTTTCTTCTTTTGAGGAAAAACCTTCTTCTCTTGCTTTTGCGGCTCTTTTACGTGGCAATCGGCAATGAAATAACCGGGTTGTCCACATCTATAGCAATTTTCACTTGCTTCCTTTTCTTTAGATGGTCTTTTGAAAAACTTGCTTGCTTGAGCTTTTTTCTAGTTGTCATTCTTCTAAATTTTCTTACTAGAAGGGCAACTTCCTCATCCGATTCATCGGACTCTACCACCAATCCTTTGTGTGATGTTTGTGTAGGCTTGATAGGGTTCATCCTATTTTGTTCATCAATAAGAATTTCATGAGTAAGAAGATTACCGGATAGCTCATCAAGGGTAAGAGTCTTGAGATTCTTTGATTCGGTGATGGCGGTGACTTTGGGTGTCCATTCTCTTGGCAAAGAGTTGAGGAGTTTTCAGACAAGGTCTTCATTTGAGATTTTCTTGTCCACCATGGAGAGTTGATTCACTATTCGTGTGAATCGATCGATTGTCTCCTCTATCTTCTCACCACTTTTCATTTCGAACATCTCATACTCCTTCATGAGCATGAGTCTTTTGGCCATTATTACTTGCTCAGTTCCTTCATGTATCATTTCAAGCCTTTTTCATGCCTCATGGGCTGTTTCAAGACCTTGAAGTCTTATGAGCTCGGTGGTGGTGAGAGCAGTTGAGAGAATATCAAATGCTTTGCCATTAATGGCAAATTTTATCTTTTCTTCATCGGTGTAGTCATCCTCATCTTTAAACATTGATTCTCCTTTTGAGTTGGTAATCATAGAAACTTCAATTCCTTTGACAACGGCTCTCCATATATCAAATCCACATCCTTTCAAATGATTGATCATTCGAAATTTCCACAAGGAATATTTTTGGGCATCAAACATAGGTGCTTTAGTGTTTGATCCGGAAAATAGTGCAGTGGGCTTAGGAGATGAAGTGTGAGATGAAGAGGTTGAAGTTGAGGTTGTCATTGCCATGATCTTTAACCTTGCTACTTGCAAAGATAGGCCAAGCAATCAAGGTTAGGTTCTGATACCAGTTGTTATGTCCGAAATAAACTCTAGAGCGGGGTGAATATAGTGTTTGGCTCTTTTGCGGAATTTTTCTTTTGTGACTCAAATCAAAAGATATTCAAAATCAGAGCAAGAATGAGAGATGAGAAGTAATGAATGAGTACACCGGATATAGAGTGGTTCGAATCGTAAATGATTCTACTCCACTACCACTTTGTTGCCAAAGTGGATTTTTCAACTACTATTCTTATTAAAGACAATAAGAACAACCACAACAACACTTACACTAACACCTTAGTGTAAGCACCAACAACAACAACTTCTTGTACAAAACACTCTTGTGCAACTACAGCAACTTCAGCTCTTAGCAAGAACAACTTCTTGCTACCTCACAACTTCAACAAAGTTCCCTCAAGAACTTCTCACAGTAGGTTGAAGAAATATAGTAAGGTTCACACTTTCTCACTAGTCTAAGCACAAGCAAGAGATCAAATATTTATGGTTCCTCTTGTGCTTGACTCTCTTTCTCTCAATGTACAACGATGAAGAGCAAGGAAAAGATAAACAAGCTTTAAGCAAATTTACAAGTATGAGAGAACTATACAACAATGAAAGATGAAGCTAGATGATGTTGAAAGTGTGTATTTGCTTCATCCAAGCCTCTTCTATTTATAGATGAAGTTGACCACGTTTTTGAGGCTCTCCACCAAGTCTTCATCTTCAAAAATGTCAAGATAATATCCAAATAGTCTTTAGCCACCCTGTGGAGTGATTTGATCTTGAATAGCCACCCTAGAGAATCTTAGACATGGTTAAATAGTCAAGGAAGCATGTAGTATGTTGGGTTAAAGTCCACAAGAAATTTGAGAAAGATTCGAGAGAGAAAACATCATAGATCTCCCTTGGATTTTGTTCCAACGTTCAAAAAATTTAGACTTCTGGGGACATCGATCGATCCACGTGCCAGTGCTGAGAGATCGATGTCTCTCAGAATGACGTTGATCGATCGACGTCTGCCCTGACTGAGAGATCGACGTCTCTCAAAATAACGTCGATCGATCAACGTCTCCTAGGATGAGAGATCGACGTCTCTCAGATTGACGTCGTTCGATCGACGTCTCCTAGGCTGAGAGATCGACGTCTCTCAGAAGTACGTTAATCGATCGACGTATCTTTAGCTGAGAGATCGACGTCTCTTAGAAGAGCGTCGATCGATCCACGTCTCTTGACTGAGAGATTGACGTGGATCTGAGAGCTCAAACATTTACAAAACTTCACATGGATCGATCCGTGTGCCTCCCTGAGGGACTGATGTATACTTCAACCGATCCATGTGAGATTTACGTCTTGCAATGTGTTTTTCTCAATTTGATTCAAAACCAAAATGTGAAATTCCATTTTACCCCTTTTAAAACATCTTTTTAACATCATCAAAACATTTCATAATCCAACAATCTCCTCCTTTTTGATGATTTCAAAACCATGATTTTAAAAGATGTTGTTGCTTCATTTTAATTGTTTGAATATTTCGTACTTGAAAAATATCAATCTCCCCCTAAGTATATGCACTTTATACCTTCCGTAATAATCAATGTGAACAATATTTTACAACTCCAATCAAAATACTTTTGTTTAAAATTGCTTCCCCTTTACCAAACATGTATCAACAACCCAACTTTTAAACATACTCATTTTCATCCAACAAGGATTCCAATTTCCAAACTTACCTCATTTTACATTTTACCAGCAACCAACAAAGTTTCCAATTTTCAAACTTACCTCATTTTACCAGCTACCAACAGAAATTATCTCATCAAGCAAACTTTAACAAATAAGCAATAATAAGCCAATAAGCCACTTTCTCCCCCTTTTTGAAAGCATCAAAAACAATAAGCAATAATATTCCATTAAATTCAAATCACAACCAAGTTTATCAACTAGCAAGACATCCTAAACTAGAATCATAGATAAAACAAAAAATGAGCTAAAAAACATCGTAGTCTTCATCGGAAGAAAACGTGATGCCAGGAATGCACGCTTTCATCTTTGCTTTGAGCTTTGCAAATCTTGACTCATGTACGGACACCTTTCCTCGAAGCTCACCAACCTCTTGTTGAAGACTAGCAACTTGAGCTTGAAGTTCAGGCACAATTGAGCTCAAGCTACTCGGTGCTTCTTGAGTATCTGTTTCAGGAATGGGTGCCTCATCCGGAAGGTCTTCGTCTTCTCTTGCTTCCTCCTCTTGTTCTCTCCTCATTGCTTCTTTTCTAGACTTGAGTATTTGTTGGATGTTGACTTTATCATAAAAATCCTTGTGCGTTATGTTGTCAACATCCGTATCATCCACATAAATACCCGATTTTACAAGCATCCTATAGATAAGGTTACTATAGGGTAGGGCTTTGTTTTGTTTGATGGTGGCTTCGATAACGTTGGTCATAAAAAGCTCTCCAAAGTTAACCTTCTCATGGTTAGCTATTCTGAATGCTACGTAAAAGTCTAGGTTACTTGGCAATTTGGCAGATTTACCATTTATACAAAATGTAACAATGGCAAGAAGGGTACGGTAAACTAAAGGCATATCATTTGTGTTTTTACTGGGATGGAAGCCTAAGAATGATTTCACTTCATCTTCAGAGACTTTCCACCGAGCTGCATTCCACTTCCACGCATCAAACTCAAAGTACCCTTCGTTGGGTACACCAATCAATTCACAAATTTTTTCAACTTTCCATTTAATGTGATGTCCATCAATAACGGAATGTAGAACTAAAGGAAGGCCATTTATGTATTCAATCCATAAATTAGCATAAAAAATTCTAGTATACCTAGGGGACATTTTGGACATCTCTCTCTCATTCCATATACTCATCCATCCTTGAACATCTAACCACTCAATGATAGGACTTAGTTCATTATTGCTTAGAATATCATTTATTCTAAGCAGTTTGAGTGGGATGGTGGCTCTCTCATCATCTTCCCATTTATCATATAATATCTGAGAATGTCTAGTGATATACCTTACATGTCCTGGGGGTAGGGGTTCCGTCAAAGCATCCTTGGCATCTTTGGCTTTGATCCAAGGAAAGTTGAAGAGAGTTAGCCCACTTCTAATCCCGGCAAGAATTCGTCATTTGCTCTCATCCATAGATTGTTTTCTGCTAGGTTGAGAGGTTTGTCCTTGAGAAGGGTTGCTTGACCCTTCTCCTTCACCCCTAGAAGAACTTGGCCTCTTGGTTGTATTTTTGCTCCTTGAAGACATTGTAGAAAGTTTAGGGCACGAAATGTTTGGGAATTTCTAGAGAGGAATGAAAGATTTGAATGGAGAAGATAAAAATCAAGTGTAGAGATGAAGAAGTTTTGATTTGGAGATGAAATAGAAGAGAGGAAGGATTTTTGGAGAGGTAGACGCAGGGTTTTGTAGGGTTTTAATCGATTAGAAATGAGAGAAATGAAGAAGGGTTCGTGTTTTGGAAGTTTTTAAATGTGCTGAAATCGACGACGTCGATCGATCGATGTCAGAGATCGACATACATCGATCTCTTATTTTGATACGTCGATCGATCCATATATGTAGAGTTTTGAAATTTTTAATTTTAACCCCTTAAACATTGTTTATCATCCCTAATCTTGTTCTAATGGACTCAAATGTCTCAGTAGGAAGGGATTTGGTGAATATATCCGCTAGTTGATCATTTGTTGGAACAAATTCAACGCATACCAATCCTTTTTGAATGCAATCCCTTATGAAGTGATGTCTCACTTCCATATGTTTGGTCCTACTATGATGTATTGGGTTTTGCGCTATACTTATGGCTGAGGTGTTGTCACATAGGATGGGAACTTTATCAAACTTAACATTATAATCGTTTAAAGTGTTGATCATCTAAAGTAGTTGTGCACAACACGAAGCGGCCGATACATATTCGGATTCTGCCGTAGAAAGTGACACGCTATTTTGTTTCTTGGAGAACCAAGAAACTAAGCAATCTCCAAGGAATTGGCATGTCCCGGAGGTGCTTTTCCTATCAACAAGATTTCCGGCATAGTCGGAGTCACTATACCCTCTTAAATCAAAACATCCATTTTTGGGATAAAACAATCCAAAGTTCAAAGTTCCTTTCAAATACCTAAAGATACGTTTAATAGCCACTAAATGTCATTCCTTAGGCATACTTTGAAATCTAGCACATAAGCACACAACATGCAGAATATCCGGCCTACTAGCAGTTAAATAGAGTAAACTACCAATCATACCCCTATATTTGGTTACCAAAACCGGCTTTCCTTTTTCGTCTTTATAAAGCTTTGTACTTGTGCTCATTAGAGTGCTCACACTTCTTCCATCCTCAAATTTGTACTTCTTGAGCAAATCCTTTGTATACTTCGTTTGAGATATATACACTCCATCTTGAGTTTGCTTGATTTGAAGACCAAGAAAGTAGTTGAGTTCACCCATCATGCTCGTTTCAAATTCTCCTTCCATCAATTTTTCAAAATTCTCACAAAGAGAATCATTAGTAGCACCAAATATAATATCATCCACATAAATTTGAACAAGCAAGTGATGGTTTCCTTGTTCTTTAATAAAAAGAGTAGTGTTGACTTTTCCTCTTGAAAACTCATTTTCAAGAAGGAAGTTACTTAATCTATCATACCAAGCCCTAGGAGCTTGTTTAAGTCCATAAAGGGCCTTTTTGAGTTTAAAAACATGATTTGGATAATCAAGATTTTCAAACCCCGGAGGTTGAGCTACATAGACCTCTTCTTGAATTATTCTATTCAAGAATGCGGATTTCACATCCATCTGATATAGTTTGAAATCCTTATAGCATGCATATGCTCATAGCATTCTAATAGCTTCTAACCTAGCTACGTGGGCAAAAGTCTCATCATAGTCTATGCCTTCCTCTTGCATGTATCCTTGGGCTACTAACCTAGCTTTGTTTCTAGTGATGTTTCCTTTATCATCCATTTTGTTTCTAAATACCCGTTTAGTGCCAATTACAGATGATCACTAGGTTTAGCAACTAATTCCCAAACATCACTTCTTTCAAATTGATTTAATTCTTCTTGCATGGCTAATACCCAATCTTCATCATTTACAGCCTCTTTTATATTTTTATGTTCAACTTGTGAAATAAAGGCGTTTTCATTGAATTTCCTCCTAGTCATTATGCCTTGGCTAGTTTCACCTAATATTAACTCTTTAGGGTGATCTTTTATAAACTTATATGAATCTGGTAAATTTGATGTATCTCCTCCTACTTCTTCATCTTCAAACTTAGGTTCAAGGAGATCAATCCTAAGGTCAATAACAATATTACCTTTTGGATTCTCAAATTTCTCTATATGGCTTACTTCAATTATTTCATCATCATCATCATCATTAATGTTTGATTCATCCTCAATGAGTTCACTGAACTTGACATGAATTGATTCTTCAACTTTCATGTTTCTTTTATTTTATACTTTAAATGCCTTGCTATTTTGAGAATAGACCATGAAGATTCCTTCATCCGCTTTGAAGTCGAGTTTATCCAAGTTATCTTTGGTGTTAAGTATAAAGCACTTACAACAAATACCTTGAAATAACTAATATTTGGTACTCTACCTTTCCAAAGCTCATAAGGAGTCTTTTTGAGAGATGGTCTCAAATAAACTCTGTTTATCACATGGCAAGCGGTGTTTACCGCTTTGGCCCAAAAATATTTGGGTAGCTCAAATTCGTTTAGCATGGCTCTACTCATTTCTTGAAGTGTTCTATTTTTCCTTTCCGTAACACCATTTTGTTGAGGAGTTCTTAGAGCTGAGAAATTGTGCCCATACCCTTTGGATACACAAAATTCTTGAAATTCTCCATCAAACTTCCCACCTCTATCACTTCTAATTTTCTTAATTGTGTATTCTCTTTGATTTTCTAATCTCCTACAAAGTTTTATAAATTCTTGACATGCATCATTCTTTTTAGCTAATAACATTACCCAAGTGTACCTATAGAAGTCATCTACCACCACAAAGGTGTAATGTTTTCCACTTAGACTTGCCATACCAATATCCCCATACAAATCCATATGAAGTAATTGTAGGGGCTTGGTGGTGGAGATTTCACTTTTGGGCATGAAGCTTGTTTTAACAAGCTTTTCCTTTTGACAAGTGTCACATAAGCCATGGTTTTCGAAATTTAATTTTGGAAGACCTTGGACTTTTTCATTTTTGCAAATCTCTTTGAAATTTTTAAAATTAATATGTCCAAGTCGTCTATGCCATAGTTGAGTCAAATTATTTTTGGCAACTAGGCAAGAAACATTTTGTGATATCAAATCATGTGTGCTACATTTGTAAACATCATTTTTACGTATAGCCTCAAAAACAATCTTATCGTTCTTTTTCACAACACATTTTCTTTTCACAAATTCAACTTGAAAATTAGCATCATATAGTTGGCTAACACTTATCAAATTATACTTAAGTCCTTCTACATATAGTACATTATTAATAGTGAAAGAAGAATTATCAATTTCTCCATGTCCAATGATTTTGGCTCTCCCATTGCCAAAATGCACCGTTCCACCATCATAGAGCTTGAGCTTGGTGAACAACGTTTTGTCTCCGGTCATGTGAGTTGAACATCTGCCGTCCATAAGCCATTTGGTTCCTTCTTCTTTGGCTACTCTATTTATCTTGAGAGCCTACAAAACCAAAAGATGTATGCATTGGTACCCTTTGATGGTTGGGTCCTTTAGGGTTAGTTTGTCGACCCGTAGGCTTCCAAACATATGTACTTCCAAATCTAGCTCTACATGCTTTCTTCACATGTCCTAGTTTGTTGCAATTAAAACAAGTGGGTACATGCTTTGGTTTAGAAGATGATGGATTTTGTTGTGTTTTTTTATTATTTGCCCTTTTCTTTAAGGCATTAGGTTTAATAGAAGAAGGTGATGAATTAAATCCTAAACCAGATTTATCATTTCCAATTCTTTGATTTCCAAGTAGTATGTCTAAATTGTTTTTACCATTTGTTAGTCTTTGTAAGTCTAACTTTAGTTTCTCACATTATTTTCTAATTTCTACATTTTCAAGAGCTACGGTTTTATGCATGGTTAGTATGATACCATGCTCTTGAAACATCAAAATATTGTTGTCATGCAAGCTCTTATTTTCTAAGATGCATTTCTTGAACTCTTTCTTCAAATGCTTATATTTGAAATTCAATTTTTCAAAGTCATCTTTCAAATCTCCTATTTCATCATGCAAATTTGAGGGATTAGAATTTACCTCAAGATCATCTTCAATTGCCATAAGACAAGTATGTTGAATCTTTGGATTGTCAACTATTGCAACAAGTCCAACACCTTGATCTTCACTCTCTTCTCCTTCCGATTCTTAAAGGAGATCATCCCACGTGGTTACCTCCGCATTGAGGGCTTTCTTCTTTTGAGGAAGAACCTTCTTCTCTTGTTTTTGTGGCTCTTTTACGTGGCAATCGGCAATGAAATGATCGGGTCGACTATAGCAATTTTCACTTGCTTCCTTTTCTTTAGATGGTCTTTTGAAAAACTTTCTTGCTTGAGCTTTGTTTCTAGTTTCCATTCTTCTAAATTTTCTTACTAGAAGGGCAACTTCCTCATCCGATTCATCGGACTCTACCATCAATCCTTTGTGTGATGTTTGTGTAGGCTTGATAGGGTTCATCCTATTTTGTTCATCAATAAGAATTTCATGAGTAAGAAGATTACCAGATAGCTCATCAAGGTTAAGAGTCTTGAGATTCTTTGATTCGGTGATGGCGGTGACTTTGGGTATCCATTCTCTTGGCAAAGAGTTGAGGAGTTTTGAGACAAGGTCTTCATTTGAGATTTTCTTGTCCACTATGGAGAGTTGATTCACTATTCGTGTGAATCGATTGATTGTCTCCTCAATCTTCTCATCGCTTTTCATTTCGAACATCTCATACTCCTTCATGAGCATGAGTCTTTTGGCCATTCTTACATGCTCAGTTCCTTCATGTATCATTTCAAGCCTTTTCCATACGTCATGGGCTGTTTCAAGACCTTGAAGTCTTATGAGCTCGATGGTGGTGAGAGCACTTGAGAGAATATCAAATGCTTTGCCATTAATGGCAAATTTTATCTTTTCTTCATCGGTGTAGTCATCCTCATCTTTGAACATCGATTCTCCTTTTGAGTTGGTAATCATAGGAACTTCAATTCCTTTGGCAACGGCTCTCCATATATCAAATCCACAGCCTTTCAAATGATTGATCATTCGAAATTTCCACAAAGAATATTTTTGGGCATCAAACATAGGTGCTTTAGTGTTTGATCCGGAAAATAGTGCAGTGGGCTTAGGAGATGAAGTGTGAGATGAAGAGGTTGAAGTTGAGGTTGTCATTGCCATGATCTTTAACCTTGCTACTTGCAAAGATAGGCCAAGCAATCAAGGTTATGTTCTGATACCAGTTGTTATGTCCGAAATAAACTCTAGAGGGGGGTGAATATAGTGTTTGGCTCTTTTGCGGAATTTTTCTTTTGTGACTCAAATCAAAAGATATTCAAAATCAGAGCAAGAATAGGAGATGAGAAGTAATGAATGAGTACACCGGATATAGAGTGGTTCGAATCGTAAATGATTCTACTCCACTACCACTTTGTTGCCAAAGTGAATTTTTCAACTACTATTCTTATTAAAGACAATAAAAACAACCACAACAACACTTACACTAACACCTTAATGTAAGCACCAACAACAACAACTTCTTGTACAAAACACTCTTGTGCAACTACAACAACTTCAGCTCTTAGCAAGAACAACTTCTTGCTACCTCACAACTTCAACAAAGTTCCCTCAAGAACTTCTCACAGTAGGTTGAAGAAATATAGTAAGGTTCATACTTTCTCACTAGTCTAAGCACAAGCAAGAGATCAAATATTTATGGTTCCTCTTGTGCTTGACTCTCTTTCTCTCAATATACAACAATGAAGAGCAAAGAAAAGATAAACAAGCTTTAAGCAAATTTACAAGTATGAGAGAACTATACAACAATGAAAGATGAAGCTAGATGATGTTGAAAGTGTGTATTTGCTTCATCCAAGCCTCTTCTATTTATAGATGAAGTTGACCACGTTTTTGAGGCTCTCCACCAAGTCTTCATCTTCAAAAATGTCAAGATAATGTCCAAATTGTCTTTAGCCACACTATGGAGTGATTTGATCTTGAATAGCCACCCTAGAGAATCTTAGACATGGTTAAAATAGTCAAAGAAGCATGTAGTATGTTGGGTTAAGGTCCACAAGAAATTTGAGCAAGATTGGAGAGAGAAAACATCATAGATCTCCCTTGGATTTTGTTCCAACGTTCAAAAAATTTTGACTTCTGGGGACGTCGATCGATCCACATGCCAGTGCTGAGAGATCGACGTCTCTCAGAATGACGTCGATCAATCGACGTATGCCTGACTGAGAGATCGACGTCTCTCAGAATGACGTCGATCGATCGACGTCTCCTAGGCTGAGAGATCGACGTCTCTCAGATTGACGTCGATCGATCGAGGTCTCCTAGGCTGAGAGATCGACGTCTCCCAGAAGTACGTCAATCAATCGACGTATCTTTAGCTGAGAGATCGATGTCTCTCAGAAGAGCGTCGATCGATCCACGTCTCTTGGCTGAGAGATTGACGTGGATCTGAGAGCTCAAACATTTACAAAACTTCACATGGATCGATCCATCTGCCTTCCTGCGGGACTGATGTAAACCGATCCATGTGAGATTTACGTCTCGCAATGTGTTTTTCTTAATTTGCTTCAAAACCAAAATGTGAAATTCTATTTTAGCCCTTTTAAAACATCTTTTTAACATCATCAAAACATTTCATAATCCAACAGCATGTGCATTAGACTTCAAAGGAAACTGGGATGGTCTGGTCAAGTTGATCGAGTTCTCCTATAATAACAGTCACCATAGTGCCATCGACATGGCACCATTTGAGGCTCTCTATGGACGCAAGTGTAGGTCGCCTATAATTGGGATAAAGTTGGAGAGCGAGCTATCACTAGATTGGAGTTAGTCGAGCAAACTAAAGAAAAAGTGAAGATTATCCGTGATACGCTCAAGACCGCCTAGGGCAGAAGTAAGAGTTGTGCAGATACTAAGAGGCGTCCCTTGGAGTTCAAAGTTGGAGAGAAAGTTTACCTTAAGGTTTCACCCACTAAGGGTGTGATGCGTTTTGAATAGAAAGGGAAACTAAGTCCTTGTTATGTGGGTCCCTAGAGGTACTTGATCGAGTTGGCACGTTGTCCTACCGTTTGGCGTTACCCCCTGCCTTGGCTCATGTGCACAACGTCTTTCACGTATCGCAGTTGAGTAGGTACGTCTCGGACCCAAGTCATGAGTTAGATGCTCGACCACTGAAGGTGCATGCGGATACTACTTATGAGGAGCCCCTTATTTGGATTGTAGATCGTAAGGATCAGGTATTGAGACGTCGAGTCATCCTTTTTGTAAAAGATCAGTGGACCAACCATACGGAGCGAGAAGCGACTTGGGAGGCCAAAGAGCTTATGCGCGAGCGCTACCCACATCTCTTCGAATAAAGTACATAAGTTTCGAGGATGAAATTTTTTGTAAAGGGGGAGGAATGTTATGTCACTTTTTTTTTATTACACAAATAATAATTATTAGTCCTTTTCCAAATAAATAGAGTTAGTGATAAGTACAAATTAAATGGAATTGGATAGAGGTAGGAAATCTAAACTTAATATAAATAGGAAAAACATATACCTATCCTATACCTTTTACACCCTATAAATATACATATAATACACACCACACCATCCTCAAGAATTCCCCTGCCCCTGCTGCCGTCCCCCTCCCCACAAAGAAAAATAAAAAATAAATAAATAAACAAACCCTCAATTTCCCCCTGAAGCACAACCGCCCCCTTTGTTAAAAAAGTATATATCACCATTTCCAAGACTAAGATCAGCCAAGGTTGAGGTACAAGAGAGGGGAAAAAAGATTTCGAGTAGGATTTAGTCACCGAAAAATGGTAGGTTACATTTCCATCTTCTCATATTACCTACACTTTATGTGTGAATCATGCTTGCTTTGAAGTTTGTGTGTAATTCATATATGTTTTCTTATGCATGCCTTTCATGATGTTTGTATATATGGTTATATTCATGTGTCCAATGGTGTTGTTCGTGCGATTTGAAATTAATTAAAAAGACTCGGTTTTTATACGATTAGGTGGAAAATTACATGAATAGCCTTAGAAATAAGTCACATAGCCTAGAAAATAGGTTAGAATTAATCAGGAAATTGAAAAACAGGGCACATGTTGCACACGCGCGCGTTCATGGAAGACACGTGAGGCACACACGTGGCCCTAAGCGGTGCGCGCATGCCATGCGCTGACGTACTCGATGTAGTGGATGTGTCGCGTTAAACAGGGTTAAATGATATTTGTTTGGGTCAATTTAGAGTTAAATTGAAGATCTTATTGAGGTTAGAAAAAAGTAGGATTTAATTCGAAAAAAGAGAAAAAGAAATTCCAGGTTAGCCACTGAATCCGACCCATCTAAAGGCGGGCTGGACCAGGTCAGTATGGCCTGGTATGGCCTGTGCTATTGGGTCGGGCTGGAATATTAAAAAAAGAAAAATGGGGCAGAACCGCTGGCAGGCCAGCGGGTCAAGTCAGATGGCTTCCGTTCGGGCCAGAAGATCTGGGCCAGGTCGAATGAAAAAAAAAATAGAGAAGGCAGAATTGCTGGCGGGTCGCAAGCTGCCTTTGAGCTGGGTCGCGGGCAGGAAATAGAAAAAGGGCCGTATTTGGAAAAAAAATTAATATAATATTAATATTATTTAATAAATAGAAAATTTAGTAACTCAATAGATAAAAAAATAAAATAAAATAAAAAAGGAAGAATAGTGACCGAAAAGGGATTAAAATAAATAAATAATGCATAAATAATAAATAAATAATGGAATAATAATAATAATATAATATTTAAATAGATAAAAATAATGCTAATAAAATGGGAGTATTCTTACTACTATATATGCACCTGTATGGGCGCAGGTATATATATAAATATTGATACACCGTAATAAAATGGATATATACATGCAAGTATATATGCACATGTATTGGCACAGGTATATATAGGAGCATGAATGCGTCGAGGATTGTGTGTGAAGCATTCATGGCACGTGCATTGCATTGTGTCCGTTTGGGGCGCTGATTCCACGTTACAAAGCAATGTCCGTTGGCTCCACGTTACGGAGCAATGTCCGCTGACTCCACTTTATGGAGCGATGAGTTGGACCTGGGACATGCATGGCATATCATGGAAAGAAATGAGCATATTGTGTGGGCATCATGAAGTTGCACAATTTATTGGATTGGATGAGTGTGTGGTTATCTTACGCTTCGTTATTGGTGTTTTTTATGTAATTATGTATATGTTGTTGCTTTTCTCTATGTGCTTATATATTTTGTGGGTATGATTCCTTTCTGAGAAAAGACGAGTAACCTACGGGTGATTTTCCAATCACTCACCCTTACTATTAATCCTTCCACAAGTGAGCCTGAATACGAGTACATTTTCGTTGCGGACGAGTTAGATTATACGAGCTAGGGCGAGTGAAGCTGTGGAGAGATTTTCTTGGGGATATTTGACGGCTTCCATATTTAGTTCGTTTTTATCAGACTTTTAGAATTTTGATTGACATGTTGGGTTTCCTCTTCCCTAAATATTTCATTTATTTTTGTATTGGGATTATTTATAAATTGAATTTGAATTTTCTTAATTATCGTTTCCGCAGGAAAATAATTTCTACGTTATTTTTGACGTGTAAGAAATTTAAACGATGCCTTGTAGTTCTCATAATAGACTCGCCGTTCCCGATGCTATGATTCGGGAGCGGGACACTATGGTAAGAATGATACAAATACCTTATTAGTTGCATTTCCTATAACCTATGTAAGTTTATCTTATTTGCATGCATATAAGGGTAGGGTACACATGTCTTCTATTTTTTATTTAGTATTCTTTTGTCGCAGGTGGGGGACATTACTGAAGATTTGGAGTAAAGTTCTTCATCGGGATTTTTTCTGAAGAAAAGCTTTTGCATTTGTTAGTTAATGTATGTTACTCATATGATATAGAATTCAAATTCATTACTCTCCTATCACAAAAATATTAGCGCATTTGACTTTTCTACATAACAAAAATTTGACGATGCTAAAAAGTCATAGAGTAACATTGAGATGCAGAGACTATTAAATTAATTGCACGGTGTTACATAGTTCAACTTGTGCTTCGTTCTTTTTAAAAACTTTTAATTCGAGATGTTTTAGTAATTAATTAGAAGAGTTGACGAGCATGAGACTGTATCATAGCGTGCATACGAACACATCGTCTTGAACAAATCAGCTATATAAATAATGGGTTTGGAAAGGGGAATAGTTTAGTCTTTTCTCTATTTTCCAAAGAGGGAAGATTCGAGAGGAAAATGACACTAGTAAAAATCAAAACAAAGGAAGTGACTGCCAATTTAAAGGTGTCCACAGGCTGAACATATGGAAATCCTTAGTTGGTTAATCTTGCACTTTTCTAGTCCATCCGCCACATAATTTACTTTGCACAAGCTACAATAATATGATTATCCAACGAAAAAAATGGTATACTTCAAGAAGCTGATGTAGCAATAATTGCCTATAAAAAGACTACAGAGCATAAAATGCTCACTTAAAGTTGTGGCCAAACAATACTAATGCAATTGAATTCCTGCCTTCAAAGCTGTGCACTTCCTTGATTGTAGCCTTTTGAAGAATCAGGTTTTTCTTATCAAATCCTCCAGCATATACCAGTTTTGGTGTGTAGTTGTCTCTTGAAACCCTTTTTTTCCCTTTTCTTTTCTCTTGCAGATATACTAGCGTGTAATTCCATCTGAATAATATTTCATTAGTGAATTAGATGAGTTTCTACATCATCTATTTTTAAACTAAAACTATTAAAAAATATCACTAACATAAGGAACGATAGGAACCGTTCATCTATATATATCCCTTCTTTTTCTCATTACCACTGAACTATGCCCTATATATATCCCTACCTATATGTAGATAAATTAAGGATAAACGGACCCTCCTCGAGCTTATCATCGTAATTTCAACAGCTAAAGGACAAGATTCTTCCATTTGCTTGTGGGTTCATCGTCCCTTGTAGTTTTTGCTACTCATGCACATTTGAATAATTCAATGCATCTTGTTATTAAAAAAAGATAACAACTCTCTAAGAATTCAAATTTCTAATGCTCTTTCTTTTTTCTTATATTTCAGAAGGAAAATAAGCATTTTCTTGTTGTCGCCAGAATCCTATAATCATCAGTTGAGGAAGCAGAAATATCCAGTTTGCATATGTTAAAGTTGGTGTAATCACAGAGTTCAATCATGTTATTTTGTGCTATGAGGACAGTGTGGCAATACTTGGTGATATCCCCAGCAAATCTTTGCAGAAGATATTGGAATAGACTTCTACTGTGGTACATGAAATATGAGATGCAAGGAGTCAACAACCAGCAGTTCGTGATTCCAAATGAAATGCTAAACAAGTTATTCTCCTGAAATTATTCAGCTAGAGAACCTGTCCAAAAATATTGTCACAGTTCACATTTCAACATAGTGTAATTTATACTAAGATTTCAACATAGTGTAATTTATACTAAGTTGAAAGTGAACTGTGACAATATTTTTGAGATCGAGAGGGTATTGTTTAATGATAATTTAGCAATATTGCAAATCTGTATAGCGTAGAGGTTCCAAACTTCACTCTTGATAATATAATGCATACATGATGAGGAAAACATAAGAACCATAGAGTACCTATGACTGTATAAATCGAGTTTTGGTATTAAGTGTGTGTAATTCTCAGTATCTTACAGTGCTTATCATAAAAGTTTGGTCTTAATATCAGGGAAAAAATTGAAACCAACTAATTAATGTTCATCTGCGATGTTCGTTTTCAGACAGGCGTGCAATAACAAGAAAGAAATAAATAGCTAGTGTTATTCCTACCATCTCTTTTGGTGTATGGATCTCTTACATCTTAGTGCTGAAAAACTTCATTTCTTATATCTTTGCATTTTCATTCTTAACACGGCGAAATCTCACTTTACTATGATGGATCAGAATCAATTCAAACAAACCATTTCAAATCTTTTGTCCTTTTATTCTAGAAAAGAAAGGTGATAGAGTAGCATATATGAAAATTATTAAAGACATGTATGAGAATGTGATGCGTGCAACTCGTGGGCTCCAACGATTCCACCTTCCAAACGTCCTTCACAAAGGGTTAGGCACAAGGAAGAAGACTTCTCCTTGCTTCCTTAGTGATTAAAAACGTGTGGATTAAACAAATGAGCAAGACCAACACTTCAAGATGGTCGTTGGTCAGGCAAACCAAAACGGCCCTCCTGGACGGCACCTTTAAGCAATGGCAACACCTTCAATATGCTCAACTTTGAAGGATCTTAACCTAGGTTTTAAATGTAAAACCAAGAAAACAAAGCATCACACAAAGTGAATGAAATATCAAGAATTGTTATTCATCGAAAGGTGTCTTTCAAGCGTCCCCCTAAGGCTCTATTTATAGGCTAAACTTGAGCCTTAAAATATCTAGAACTAATTCAAAATAAAGCTAGCTAACAATGTTTGAAAATTGAAAATTATTTAAATTCAAAGCTAAAACAAATTCTAGCTAAAACTTCAAATCTTGCAAGACATTATCTTCAATGAATCTGGTCATGTTTGATGATGAGTTTGGCGTTTTTGATGATTCATGAGGCTGTTGGAGACTTGATTTGATGATGATAAAGTGGTTGGAATTGAATTCAAATGTTGATTGAAGATTGAATTCAAATTAAGTTTGAATTTGAATTCAAACTTGGATTCAAATTTGATTTGTGATCTATCCTCATCCTTGCTTCAAGATAGGCGTGAGGTTTTTTCAAAAAATGGCTGAAATCTTTATCTTGAAACTTGAATTTTAAATCGTGGCTGAATTTTAAATTCAGGTTAATCTCCCTTTTTGAATTCCATATGGCCGGCCCCTCCTTTGGTGGATGAAGATACTTTGATTTCAACCTGATCAAGAGACTCTATCTTGGACACTTTTGAATTTGTCTTAGCATAGACAAACATTCTCTTCGAATATTCTCTTGAAACATTCTCTTGAAACATTCTCTTCAAACATTCTCTTCAAACATTTTCTTGTACCTAATTTACCTACAAAGCAAATACATAAAACTAAGATCACACGACACAAAATAAAATCCAAAAAACAAAGAGTGTAGACGTGCATGTGATACATTCTCAAGTTGAAGGTTCAATGAAATGAACCCAAGGAGTCTTAGGTTCATCTTGAACATGCTTGTACAAGAAGGTGGCAACTTGATGACAAAGTTCTTTTGCCCTCCTTCTTGTCATAGGACCTTTGACCTCTTGATGGGGCCCTTGATCCTCATTGGACCCGTGATCCTCATCAGAATGCGATGACAAACGTTAAGGACTCTAGAAGGACTAAGCACAGAGTACTTTATTTACAGTAGGTTTGCACCGAGAAGTTATATTAAGTTCATACAAATTGCTTTAGTTACAGATTAGTTCACTCGACACATCCAAGATATATATCCATGAAGCATGTTATTTCCAGATGACATTGTGTTGGTGGATGAGACTAGTGAAGGAGTTAATGCTGAGCTTGAATATTGATGGGAAACTCTAGAGAAAAAGAGCTTGAAATTGAGTCGATAGAAGACATAGTATATGAAATTTAATTTTAGCAGCAAAAGAATGACATTTGAACCTTCTGTCAAACTGAAAGACCAAGAGATTCTCCTTATTGAAAATGTTATATATTTATGATCTATACCACATAAATATGGAGGAATTGACAAAGATGTGAATACAAGGGAAAAAATGAATGGTTAAAGTAGAGAAGTCTGTTAGGTTTTCTTTGTGATAGGAAAGTGCCTTTAAAGCTTAAAGGGATGTTTTATCGGACGACAGTAAGACCCGCACTGCTGTATAGGTCTTAAATTATGCAGCCAATTATGAGAATGAATACATAATACAAGCGGCGGAAATAAGAATGTTAAGTCAGATGTGTAGGCATAAAAGGAATGATAAAACAAGAAATGAACATATAAGGAGAAAGTTTGGAGTGGCTTCTATAGATAAGAAGATGAAGGAGTCAAGGTTAATATGGTACGAATATGTGTAAAGGCGTCCTATAGATGCATCCGTTAGATGATGAGAGACAATGAATTAGCTGCATATTACACATAGAAGAGGGAGAGCAAAAACACGTGGAGAAAAACAATAAGGAATGATAGGGCTTGTGTGACAATTGAGAAGCAAATAGTCACTGATAGAAAACAGCAGAGATACTTGATTCATGCAACTAATGTCATGTAAAGGGTATATGATTTAAATGAGAATTTTAGGTACTTAGGTCTATATCACAGCTAAGATCATATGATAGTTTTGAAAGATACGTATTCTAAATAGGCGTAACATGTGTTAGGGATTAAATTATGACTAGAAAAGCACAAAAAAGAAAATACAAAAAGTAAAACAAAAAAGAAAATAAAATAAATGAAGTATAAAAGAAATGATTGATTGATATAACCGACTAGTAAAAAATGGTTGAGTGGTGTTGTTGTTAAAGTTTGTATTCTTGTTTCCTTTTGTTTATCAATCTGATGCTCTGTAACATATATCACATATGTTCACGTACTGTCATGCAATGATTAGCTACTCAAAACTATAGACATAAAGCACCTGCAGTAAACTGAAAGTTACGTTGGAGAAATTGGAAAGAAATTGAATTTGGACCTAGTTGCAAACTGTGGTTAGCAACGTACTTTGAGCTAAGATTATTATTAGTTTCATTAATGATGAGTAGAAACTAATGAGTCCTTATCTATGTGACAAGTAGATAATTTGAGGCTTTTGAATCACTCAATTTCGATATCGGATGAATGAGAAATTAATGCTCAAAGTAAGGACGAAAAGCAGCTCGGCTCGGCCCGTGCTTGGGCATGCGCTCAGGTTGCAGAATGAGCTGCGGACATATGGGCTCAGGTTCCGGACTGAGCTGCGGGCATGATGGGCTCAGGTTGCGGACTGAGCTACACGCCGGGCTGCGGGCTGTAGACTACAAGTTGGGTCCTGCACCAGCAGGTCGGATCTTATCAGCTAGGTTGAAGGTTCTTGAGTTTAAACTTCTCCAGGTTGTTAAGATATGCTAAGGTTATATTTTGAAAAATTGTTGAGCTTCAATAGATCGAGCTTACGTGAATGTTTTATGATTTAACGGCTTAGATTGAACAGTTATTTGATCCGACGGCTGAGCGTAGTCCTGATGCGATTATCTGATCCAAGGGTTCAGGTCGAGTAGGTATCTGATCCTACGGCTGTTGTTGAACTGACTGTAACAGACTGACCTCAGAATTTCCCAATAAATAGTGGTCAAGCTGACCTCTATGGTCACTCCCTCAGAAACATTCAGAAGTTCTTCTTTTCTCTACAAAATCCCTCTCTGCATAATCATCCTCTAGCATACACAAACAGTCTCCCCATTTCCATGTAATCCGAGAAGTTCAAGACAGCTTACAGGTTTGTTTGAGTTCATCAATGCAGTGCCGCTTGCCTGAACTGACTCTGTTGCATCTTAGGAGACGTTTGCTCCTTCTGGTTGGGCATAGTATACCGGAGCAATGCGTCTTAAGGACAGAGTCCTGGACTCACCTCGGATCTCTGTTCAACTGAATTGTTAAGGTTATTGCCGAGCTGAGCTCTACTTTGTGCTTAACTCAGCTGAACGAGGGATAGCACAGCACTATTATTGTAGAGTGCTGCCAAGCTAAGCTCTGTTGTTTGGCTAAGAGCATTCGTTGTTCTGCAGCACTACCGTGTGGAGCTCTGCTAGTGTGCTCAGTTTGACTGAAGTGGCTGAAAGCACAACTGTTGTTCTGTTGTGCTGAGGTGCTGAGGTCTGCAGGTCGACCATCAGTTCAGAATGTAAATACAATTGAGCTTTCTAGACTGATTTGATTTGGCTGATCAATCTGACTTCAGTTCAGCTTGGCTGGAAGGCTGATAGCACAGTACTACTGTTTTTAAGTGCTATTGTGCTCAGTTTGGCAAGTCGGCTCACTGTTCAGAATGCAAACTCAATTGCGCTATCTAAACTATCTTGACCTGGCAGATCAATCCAACCTATCCTGAGCTCGACAGGTCAGCCAGTGCTTTATTTCACAAACAGAATGTATAAAAGTCAATTTTGTCTGACTTGAATTATTCCCAACATTCTTAATATTGATTCTGTGCTGATTCTTGTTTGGTTCTTACAGCTTACACAAACTTAATAGAGAACACAAGCACGGTCTCTGTTCAGAGCGTTGATGTTCAGAGTGTTGCTCCAATGGCACCAAATGCTTGGTGCCGATGCCTGCTCCTCCTACACGGGTCCTGTGGTGGCCCAAGTGGAGAAACTGGAGAAGTTCAGTGGGAGCTTCTTCAAGCGATGGCAGCAAAAGATGCTGTTCTTCTTGACTGCCATGGGGTTGGCCACGTTACTGACCGAGGACCAACCTATGGTGGATACTGTGGAGGACCAAAAGCAGAATATGCAGAACAAACTGTTTGTTGAAGCGTGAAACTTTAACAATTATGTTTGTTTGAGTCATATTCTTGTGTGTTTGGACAACTCACTATATGGTGTGTACTGCATGTATAAAACGACAAAGTCTGTGTGGCAGGCTTTAGAAAAAAATATTGTACTGAAGATGCCGATACTAAGAAATTTATTGTCGGCAAATTTTTGGATTTCAAAATGTCTTATTCTCGCACTGTTGTTTCTCAAGTTGAGGAACTTTAGATATTGGTAGCCGAGATGGAAGAGGAGGGCATGTTGCTCAGTGAACCTTTTGTGCCGGCTGCAGTGATTGCGAAGCTACCTCTTTCATGGAGGGAATTCAGAAGCTATCTGAAGCACAAGAGAAAGAAAATGACATGGGAAGATATGATTGTCCGACTCCGCATAGAGGAAGATGATCGAAGATCTGAACGAAAGTCAGATGCAAGTGCTGATCAAGACAAGGCCCATGTTTCAGAGGCTAAGAAAAAGAAATGTCAACTTGGGTGAACAAGAAAGGCAAGCAAATAGCCAAGAAGTTCACCAGAAAATGCTACAACTGTGGAATTCAGGGGCATGTCAGCAATGAGTTCTGGAAGCCCAAGAAGAAGCAGACCAAGGAAAAGGCGAACATAGTTGATTCCATGGATGATTTGAACCTCTGCTCGGTGGTCTCAGAGTGCAATGCTATGGGAACATGTGCAAATGGTGGCTCGATACTGGCGCCATGAGACATGTCTGCTCCGGTAGAGAGATGTTTATGGAGTACCAGCCCAAGAACAATGAACAACTTTGCATGAGGAACTCGGCCTCATCGAAGATCGAAGGCAAGGGCAAAGTTGTTATGAAGCTCACTTTAAGGAGGCATATGACTCTGCAGAATGCGCTGCACGTCCCCGACAATTGGAAAATTTAGTGTCTGGAGCTCTTATAGTCATGTATGGTTTTAGAATAGTGTTAGAGTCCAATAAAGTTATTCTTTCAAAGAATAGCATGGGGAAGGGTTACTTGATAAATAGGATGTTCAAATTAAATGTCATCAGTATTGTACTGAAAAAGATTTGGCCGTAGAGGCTAATAATAATGCTTCCCCTTCTACTTACATGCTTGAGTCTTCTTGTTTATGGCATTTTCGTTTAGGACATGTTAATTATGAGTCAATACAATGTATGGTTAATCTTGACTTGTTACCAAAATTAAATTTTAATAATGGAAAATACCAAATATGTGTTGAAGCGAAGATCGCAAAGGCGCCATTTTCTTCAACAGAAAGAAACACTGAACCTTTGGACTTAATTCATACAGATGTGTGTGATTTAAACTTTGTGCAAACGAGAGGTGGTAAAAAGTATTTCATAACTTTTATTGATGATTGCACACGATACTATTATGTCTATTTGCTAAGTCGCAAAGATGAAGTCGTTCATGCTTTCAAAGACTATAAAAATAAAGTTGAGAATCAATTTAGCAAACGAATTAAAGCAATTCGTAGTGATAGAGGTGGTGAATATGATACATCGTTTAATAAATTCTGTTCAGAACATGGCATTATTCATCAAACGACTGCATCATATTCACCTCAATCGAATGGTATTCTTGAACGCAAAAACTAAACTCTACAAGAGATGATGAATGCTATGTTGATACGTTCGGGCTTACCTCAAAACTTGTGGGGGAAGCCGTTTTCTCAGCTAACGTCATTTTGAATAGAATTCCATCTAAAAAGATGGATGAAACCCCATACGAGTTTTAGAAAGGCCACAAGCCTAGTTACAAATACTTGAAAGTGTGGATGTGTCTGGCAAAGGTTGTTGTACCTAAACCAAGACAAGTAACAATTGGGCCTAAAATGGTTGACTGCATATTCATATGATGTGCAACTAACAGTAGTGCATACCGTTTCTTGTTGCACAAATTGGACATTCTCGACATATATGGAAACGTTGTCATGGAATCAAGGAATGTAGTGTTCTTCGAAGATGTCTTTCTGAGGAAAGACAAGAACAATAAAGAAACAAGAACTGGTAAGCAAAATGCATGAGGCAACTCCTCAAGGAAATAAGAAACTTCGTCAAAGCAAGCGAGTCAGAACACCAACTTCGTTTGGGCTAGATTTTCTTATCTATATGGTACAAAACGAGCCTAGGACATTTTCCAAGGTGATGTCAACTTGATACGTGTTTGAAGCACGTATGTGCATGTCTAGGACCCTTCCTTCAACTCTCCGAAGCCTCTAACCTTTGGTTAACGTTGAACAATGGTGCAAGGCACCACCTTTCTCCTCAATGGCGCTAAAAACGTTGGATGGGTGAGAAATTCAGCCTTCCAATCCACCAAGTCGTTCCTTTTTTGTAGATTGTGACCACCAACAAGGGTTTCTCAAATCTTGAATAGATCTAGCTTTGATTTGTTTAGGTAAAACCAAAGAAAACACACAAACTCCCAAAGGGAAAAGGCACACTAGGCTGCCAAAAGTTTTAATCAAAATCTGAGAATGAAAACTGTCGTTACAATGAGGACCACCCACCCCTGTATAAAACATTACATTCTAGTTCTAAAAGATAATAGAATTGTCGAAGATATCTACTAAAAGTTTAAATCAAATCAAAACCAATCAAGAAAATAGTTTGAAATCAAATCCCTAAATTTTTGGACTGTATGACACCCTGTCGGTTTCAGACTTTTACATGCTTGTAAAATTCGAATTAGCTTTTTGTATTATCTGAAAAGTTGTAGATCACAAAATTTCCTTGAATTTGGGCTCTGGAATCACCTAATTTGGACACTTCTTTGCGGTGATATCATTTTCCAAATGTTGGCTACCAATCTAGTGGGGCTTCAGTAACTTCCTAAATTTGGACCTCTATCTTCAAGCTGACTTTGGACCCTCTTGTAGCTCAAACTAGGAAAAGTGCAAAACATCAAAGTTGTCCCAATTTGAGTCTTCTAACATCTTCAAGTGATTTGATCATGTTTGGACTTGTCCTCCGAGCTGTAGGTCCAAAATACTGATCTGGGTGCAGCTGGATGACTTCCTTGAAATTAGGGTTTCCATGCCACTTTCCTTATTTGAATCATGCTCCTACAAATACACTCAAACAGCGGCATTAGTGCACCAAATTTCTCATGCATCTCAAGGTCACTATCTGATTTTGCAAATTATTATGGAAACCAATAGGCAATTTCTCATCAAATTCATGCACTTTAGAATGCAAAACAACATCACTACTTGAATCAGATTCAAACAATTTAGGATTATGCAAATCAAGACACTCATCATGCAAGTCGTGCTCATTAGGTACATTAGCTTTATCATCACACATCACATGTGTAACAATGAAAATTTCAGCATCATCATCATAAGAATCATGCTCAAGGTCAACACTAGAATCATCACTCGTATCACGCAAAGCACATGCCATTACAGAATTGGAGTAATCTTGACGTAAGCCAACTATCAATGCATGATAATGGTCTCTTATGTCATCCTCCATGAAATCCTTGACTATCCTGAAAACAAACACTAAATAAAGAAAAAGAAAACTAACATAAAGACAAAAGAAACATTGTTATGTTAGTTGAAATCCAAATGAATGTGTATTTTCTTTCTTACTTTTGTATCAATCAAAACTTGTGTTTTCCTAGAAACCTGGAGCTAGATACAGTCTAAAGCAAGTAATTCAAGTGATAAACATAATTTCAAGATGCACACACCCTTTCTCGATCACCAAGTCAACCAATTTCAACATTTCCAAAAGTAACAGTTTTAAGTCAGAAAATAAGACACCTTTCACACTTAACCACTAAGATTCAACAAAAAGAGACCTAAGATTATGTTAAGAGCTGAGCCAAAGAAAGCTAAGGCGTTGCTCTGGACAATCTTTAGCTAATCATAGCCTTATGCAAATCAATTACAAAGTGTTCATTTTATTACAACTATCAAGTATCCAAGAATAAAGACAATGAAATATGTAGGGTTTTGTCTTGTTTAAAAAAACACGGTTTGTGGTCTTGTAATGACACTTGATATGCACAAAATATATCAACAAACTTGATGCTCCTTTCACACAATGTTGCACCAATTTTGTGCTCTTTCCAGCCCGGGGTTCTGTTTTTTCGTCCGCTACCCGCTTTTTTTTACTTTTGTAACAAGAACACAAAGAAAGATATGTGTATCACAACAAATAGTACTTGACTAAGGGTCTTTTGATGGCCCTTCTTGCTATTCAAGGCAAAACAATTGGCACTTTTGAGGCTGTTTTGCAGTAACAGTCAAAACATATTTTCTATCGCCAAGATTAGGATTTTAGTGGCTTGGTGTGGTTTGAAAGATGATGTATTTGTAGCAAGGGGTAGGCCATGTATCTGGGGTGAAGTCAGCCTTGGATATAAGAAAATTGCAACAAAAACCAATCAAACAATGCAACTAACGTCACACAAGCCTAGGATCAACTAAAAGCTTTATTAGCAACAATATTTACATGTGTCACAAGGAAGAAATTTGGCTATGGACGTATTTATGTGAAAGCTAAGAATTTGAAGCCCTAAATAGCATGAAAACCTTAAATTAAGTGTGCAAGATTGACTCTTTGATGTAATAATGATAGAAGCAACGCAAAGATGCAACCTTTGATCCAAAGGCCTCTGTTTTGCACTTGTTTCATAAGAAAAGTCACTTCTTTTACTTTTTTTATGTATATGATCAGAGATGAGGTGATAAGATATGGAGGAGAACAAAGAAAAACAAAGGGCAGAAACAAGGTTGTTAAGTCATGTGGTGTATGGAGCGAATCAAAGGAAAAACAAAAACAAAAAAAAAGATATGTGAGTTAAAAGGAAGAACCTTGCTCTCTGATACCAAATTGATACGTGTTTGAGGCACGTATGTGCGTCTATAGGACCCTTCCTTTAACTCTCTCCAACCTCCAACTGTCAATTAAGGTTGAACAATGGTGTACGAAACCATCTTTCCCCTCAATGGCGTTGAAAACGTTGGATGGATGAGAAATTCAGCCTTCCAATCCACCAAGTCACTTCTTTTCCATAGATTGTGGCCACCAACAATGGTTTCTCAAACCTTGAACTGAATCTAGCTTTGATTTGTTTAGGTGAAACCAAAGAAAACACACAAACTCCCAAATGGAAAAGGCACACTAGGCTACCGAAAGTTTTAAACAAAATGGGAGAATGAAAACTGTCGTTACAATAAGGACGAACACCCCCATATAAAACATTATTTTATATTTCTAAAAGATAATTATTTTCTATTTCTAAAAGATATTAGAATTGTCTAAGATATCTACTAAAATTTTAAATCAAATCTACTTAGGAAAGCAAATCAAATCCAATCAAGAAAATAGTTTGAAATCAAATCTCTAAATTTTTCAGACTGGATGACACTTTGTAGATTTCAGAGTTTTACAAGATTGTACAATCAAATTAGCTTTTGAACTCTCCAATAAAGTTTTAAACCACAAAATATCCTTGAATTTGGACTCTGGAAGCACCTCATTTGGACACCTCTTCGTGGAGATACCATTTTCCAAATATCGGCTACCAATCCAGTGGGCTTCATGAACTTCCTAAATTTGGACCTCAATCTTCAAGGTGACTTGGACCCTCTTGTAGCTCGAATTAGGAAAAGTGCAAAACATACAAGTTGTCCCAAATTGAGTCTTATAACACCTTCAAGTTCTTTGATCAATTTGGACTTGTCCTACGGCCTGTAGGTCAAAAATACTGATCTAGGTGCAGCTGGATGCCTTCCTTGAAATTAGGGTTTGCATGCCACTTTCTTATTTGAATCATGCTCCCACAAAGACACTCAAACAGCAACATTTGTGCACCAAACACACAATTAAAGACTCCATAGGCTACCTTAGACCTAAACAAAGACAAAACAAATGAACTAGACTCTAGCTATGAAGCGCATAAGTGAAATGACCATTATCCCCTCCCACCAACCCTTACATCTTATAGTATGAATTGAAACTCAAGAATAATCAGATCATAGCCTCAATGAAGAGCACCCAAAGCTTCCCACTATGTGTTGGCACCTCTTGCACATGCCTTGCCAAGAAAGCCCCAATGTCAAACCCTAGTTGTCTTGATTGGCTTCTTATTAAGGGACCCGTATGTGTAGTTTTGGTGGGTCCTTGTGCAAGGTCATCATGAGGAGGCTCTTGATCCTCATCACAACTCCAGAAGCTCCTTTCTAGAAATAGACAATTAACAGTGATATAGTTTCAATTCTTCAGAATCACACTTGGGAGTTGGTTGACCTTCCACCAGGAAGCAAAACACTCGGGTGCAAGTGGATTTTCAAGAAGAAGATGAAAGAGGATGGGTATATCGAAAAGTACCAAATCAGGTTGGTAGCTAAAGGCTATTAGGAAAAGGAAGGCTTTGACTTTTTTTACACCCACTCACCAGTAACTAGGATCATTTCTATGAGGGTGGTAGTTGCTATTGTTGTTGTCTATAATCTTGAAATGCATCAAAAGGATGTAAAGTCTGTTTTTCTGAATAATGAGTTGGAAGAAGAAATTTATATAGAACAACCCAAAAGGTTTGTGGTTTCAGGAAAGGAATCGAAAGTATTTAGACTTGTTAAGTCGATGTACGAACTTAAGCAAACGCCTAAACAATGGCACTTGAAATTTGACCAAGCTATGCTCGCTGATGTTTTCAAGATCAATGAGTGTGACAAGTGTAGGACCTGTATAGCACCACTAGAAGGAGGTTGAATAGTGAGTGTGGAAAATTCAGTTTTTAAATTTTTTGGACCAAATAACTCACTTCTGAAAACTATTTTTGTTTTCAGATCCTGATTTGATTTATCTAGAAGACCTGGTTGTAGACCTCAAAAAAATATGAACTTTGTTGATGTTCTCAACCTTTACAAATCTTAGAATCAGATTGCACTAGTCTCTGAACTATTAACATTTGACTGACTTATACTTATCCGAATGTGATGAAACTTGTGCCAAAACAAAGCTAGGACGTGTGGATATGCTTCTGCAAAATTTTGTGACTTATGGAAAACGTTTGCTTTGTTTCCCGTGAGTATGAAAACGGTGAAGAAAACTGAAAACTGAAAGTAAATAACACCGAGATTTTTATACTTGTTCAGTTAAAACAACCTACTCCAGTCTTCGAGGATACCTTCCTCGGTATTCACTAATCACAAATGACACCTTGACACAAGGATGACTGGAGTTAAACGCCAAATTTTACACTTTTACAATAAAACAAACAAACACAACAACACGAGCACCAATGAAGGCTTGATCACACCTTGATCAACCTTTTACACGAGATGAACGTATGTGGGTTTTTTTACACAAAGCCTATATAGTATATGGAAAATATGTATGATAGGCTTAACGCTAAGAGCAAGAGAAACGAATGGAAGAAGAAGATAGTAGTCTTTCTTTGAACTTGTAAGAATATGCACTTTTCTTAGCCTTGTCTTGCACCATCTTGCCCATTTTTATAGTGTGTTGGCCGCCCCCTAGGTTTGTTTTCTTCCTTGAGAATTGTCTTGTATACCCTTGGAAGATTGCTTTGTATAGATGATGACACAACCTTGCTTACTTGGAGCAACACGATTGGACGAATGACTTGTCTTCGCTTAGTTGTCATTTATTGATAGGTCATCTATAGTCCACCTTGGCACTCCTTAAATGAGCTGGAAATTCTTCTTAAAAATCTGAAACATGGGCTTAAAATCAAGGTGATTAACTTCCAAATAATCATGATATGATCTCCCTTAAATTTTTTAATAAAATTGAAGACAAGGAGGGGAATAAAATCAGCCATCTCTCAAAGACATATGCTGAAATTTCAGCATGTGTTTAATTTGAATTGTTTCCTTGTGTGTTGCCCTCTTCAATGTCACCAATCATGTGTGGCTTATTCTCCACCCATTAATGTGCCAAATAAGTTCCACCTAGGCTCCAAGAAGGTGTCATAGGCATGTGAATGTTCAGTTGCATGTGCTGAAATTGTCTTTTGGTAAACTTTGTCACATAATGATGCACAATCTTCACATACATGGTAAATTGTAATCAGCCCTAATTTGATTTTTCTAGAACATTGTAATATGTCTTGAATATGTAAAAAGTGTCTAGATACATGTGATATCAATGTCAAAACGTTTTCATGTATGCCTAAGTGTAGAAAACCGAATTTTCGACTTTCGTCGATTACGCGATTTTCCCCTATTAAACTCAACCTTCTTAGACATGTAATATATATTATATCACACGTTATAAATAAAATGAGGTGTATATTTAGCTTCAATGGCTGGGGAAAAACCGCCCCATGTGACAAAATAAAGTTTAAGTTTGAATTCTCCACAATTGAAGCCAAAATGTGGTTGGTTGATGTGTGTAAGCTTGGTATGACTTTTGGACTGAATTTGACATGTGTACCACGAAATTTCTGAGCATTTTAAGTGTATGTGGGCTGGCCATATTTATATGGTAAGTATGTGACATGTCGGTGAATATTCGGTAGTCACCCGATGCGACTATTTTCGATTTATAGCTTCATGACATGTTGCTATAACTTTTGTATCAAGATGACTTGTAATGTATGATATGAGACCTTCATATACTCATAATATAATGTGTATATGGTGGTGTGACGTCGACGTACGGTTATGATGTGTATGACGTGTCGGTGGTACGTCGGGACATAAGTATATAGTTTGTCTTTATAAAAAATTTGTAAATGAAATATATATATATATAAGTATGTGGTGTGTGGGTTGGAGATGAGGAGAATTTCCATTTCAACTTTGTTGTCCATATAGCTTTCTCCAAATATATCTTCATTTAATAAAGTATTTAGTTCGTTAACTTAAGCACTTCACTTAATGAACTAGTTTAGTTCATTAATCATGGCACCTGAAAATAGTATAAAGACAACAAATGTTTGCCATATGATGTAAGGTTTAACGCTTCATGTCTCGTTAATACGACAACATTATATATAAACATGTAAAGCATTTTTATCATGTGAATATATCAAGTAACACTTATTTCATGCATTTCGCAAGCACGTACATTTAAATCATGCATTTTTGAATCACTCAAATCCCGATTTCTCAACAAAAGTGTTTCTACATTAAGAACACATAGAATGCATATGTGATAGTATGTCTCTATGTAAATGACATGCTAATCATGCAGTACTTGTGATATCATCTTAAATACAAAGAAGATGTTGATGAGAAACTTCGATATGAAGGATATGAGAGTTGCTAACGTTATTCTAGAAATTAAAATTTCTTAAGATAGCCAAAGAACTCGTTTGTCACAAACTCACTATATTGAATCTGTTATGAGACGTTTCAATATGCTTGATGTGAAACCATTGAAAGCTCCACTCGACTTAATATACACTTAAGGAAGAACCCAGACGAGCTAGTAGCTCAATTGGAGTACTGGCAAGTAATCAAAAGTCTAATGTACATAACGAATTGTAAAAGGTAAAACTTAGCATGCTCAGTAAACAAATTGATCAGGTTTACCAGTAATCCAAGCGATGATCAATGGAATGCTCTAAATAGGGTGATGAGATACTTGAAGTATACAATGAATCATGGATTACATTACTCACGATATCAAGCAGTGTTGGAAGGCCATTGTGATGCCAACTGGAAATCTGAGAATATAGATTCTAAATACACTAGTGGATATTTATTCACTATTGGTGGAGGTGTTGTATCGTGAAAATCCACGAAGTAATCGTGCATAGCTCGTTTCACTATGAAAGCAGAGTTTATAACACTAAATAAAGCCTGGGAAGAGGCTGAATGGCTTCAAAATTTCCTAAAAGATGTGCCTTGTTGGCCTAAGCCAATCGCTCCTATCAGCGTACACTATGATAGTTAGTCAACTACATGATGAGCTCAAAGCAGCATCTGTAATTATAAGTCTCAACACATGCATTGGAGACACAATACCATTAAACAATTGATCTCTAATGGCGTGATTTCAATTGATTACATAAAATCAAAGGAAAATCTTGTGGACCCGCTTACAAAAGGCTTGCCTAGAAATCAGATGTCAATTTTGGCAAATTGAATGGGACTAAAGGCTATAGTGCATGAATCTTTATAACGGAAAGCCAACCTTGTTGACTAGATATCCTAGAATCTTGGTTCAATGGGACAACTAAGTTATGAAGTTCAGTAAGCACTTACTCATTCTGTTAAATAAAAGTGCTATCTGCTGAAAAGTGAGAGTAAGCTGAGGCTTTTAATGGTTCTTATATCTTGATATATCAAGTTGGGTATGGCAGAATACTCTTGATAGGAAACACCTACATAAGTGTGAAGTGTGGCCGCTTCTGTGAGAATTTTGTAAGGCAAAAGTTCTCTAACACACTTTCTGAAACCAAGCGGTTCATGGCCAAAACGAACACAATCACGAGAACCAAAAAGGTGTTAAAAGAAATGTTGTTTGAGTACTGTTGTGTAGGTTCACAACAAAGGTCGGTTAGTTCAAGACATCAAGTCACTAATTAGCTAAGTGGATACGATAGCATATCAGAAAGAAAGGTTCAATGCCAGAAGCTACCTCTTCTGATGCAACGTTTTCTTGTCTAACTTCTCGATAGAGTCTGCATATGCATTTGCATTAATTCACATTCATGTGGGGATTTTTGGAGAAATTAGAAAGAAATTGAATACGGGCCAAGTTGCAAACTGTGGTTAGCAACGTACTTTGAGCTAAGATTATGATTAGTTTCATTTATGATGAATAGCAATTAATGAGTCCTTATCTGCGTGATGCGTAGATAATTTTAGGCTTTTGAATCACTCAATTCCGATATCGCGTGAATGAGAAATTAATGCTCAAAGTAAGGGAGAAAATCAGCTCAGCTCGGCCGGTGCCTAGGCATAGACTCAGGTTACGGACTGAGTTGGGGACCTGATGGGCTCAGGTTGCGGACTGGGCTATGCGCCGGGCTGCGTGCTGCATACTGCAGGTTGTGTCCTGCACCAGCGAGTCAGATCTTATCTGCTGGGTTTAAGTTTCTTGAGTTTAAACTTCTCCAGGTTATTAATGTTGGGAAAGTACTTTACTATGTGCTCCAAACTTATATAGAACTTATATGATGTTGTTTGGAAGATTGAAATGATTTTGTGAACACTTTGAACTTAAAATAGTTCACTTGGATCGATCTATATGTAGGTTGGATTGAACCAAGTGAAAGCTGAAATAAAGTTAAGTGTTCTGGAGGACTTCGACCGATCTATGTAAGGGACGATGTGAAGTGATGCAATGCTGGAAGCTTTCTGTCTAACATAGATCGATCACATCGATCAATCGATGTGACATCGATCGATACATGGATCAATCTATGTGAGTCAGAATGAAAATAAAATGATTCTGTCCGACTTCGATCGATCACATCGATCGATCGATCGAAGTGACATCGATCGACCGATGTGATCGATCGATGTGGCAATGGACAGAACCTTTCACTTTGAATTGCATCCTTTGGTCCAAGGTTCATCTCCCTTCGCCTATGAATGGGAAACAACTGACATTGAGGGTTGAAAAGATGCTGAAACAAGTTTCAAAAATGGTCTTTAACACACCCCAAAGTCTATATCTAGTTGACCTTGGTATCTTCAACACTATACAACACATTCTTGCAAAACTAAGGAAAATTCAGCATTCTTTCTCCTTCTACTATCTCCATCTTTAATCTCTTCTCGAAGCAAGTTCAATCTTCCTCTTCTAAAGTAAAGGAAATAAAGAAAACCGTTATATCTTGGGAAGCATTAGTCTTATTGTCTACCTTGCTCACCGGTAGAGGCTAAATTGCTTTAAGTACAGAGTTATCTAAAAACTCGTCTCGGCTTTTATTTTGACTGTTTCTTGTTTGTATTGCCATTAGTCCCAACAATCTTAAAGAAAATTATGATGGCATCCAAGCAAGGACTTCCAAATATGCCGAAAATGGAGCCATTTCATGGAAAATTCTACAAGAGGTGGGCAGCCAAGGTGCTGTTCTTCCTTGAGATGCTTTCGGTTTCTTATGTGCTCAAGATGGACAAACCAGATGGTGAAACCGAAGCATGTAAATATGATGCAGACAATACTACTTGTAGAGGCCAAATTCTACACTTCTTCGCCAACTCCTTATTTGACATTTATGTTGATTTCACTTCTGCAAAGGAGATTTGGTCCGCACTTGAGAACAAATACGGTGCTAAAGATGTCCGCAAACATGAGTACATGGTAAGTGAATTCCTCAAGTTTCATATAGTTGATCATGCTCCAATCAACGATCAAATTCATCACTTCCAACGATTGGTGGATAATCTGTAACATGAAGGAATTAAGATTGATGAGACGTTCCAGGCGGCGGCACTCTTGGAGAAACTCCTCCTTCTTGGAGCAAATAAAAGAAGAGAGGAAAGCATGCTGACGCCAAATTGTCTCTAGATGTTGTAATCAAACATATACGCATCGAAGAAAATAACATAATGGAATATGAATCTCACTGTGAAGAGGGCGTCAAGGCCAATGTAGTGGAGCATGCTGCGAAGAAACCAAAGTTCCATAACAACAACAGCGGCAACTACAACGGTGAAAACAAAGGTAAAAAAGTTGATGGTGCAGGTCAAGAACAAGATGAAAAGAGTCTGTTGGGTGTGTGGAAAGCCAGGACATCGAGCAGTCAACTGCAGAAAGAGGAAGGTCCAAACCAGCAACTAGGCAAACCTTGTGGAGGCTAAATGAGCAGCAGACGACATAATAGCAGCAGTCGTCCTAACAGAGGTAAACCTTGTTGGTGGCACTATGGAATGGGTGGTAGACACAGGCGCTACCAGGCATATTGCTACCAGTAAAGACCTATTTTCTGAATACAAAGAAATAGGCAGTGATGAGCAAGTCTTCTTGGGAGATGCACATAGTACCCAAGTCCTCGAAAAGGGTAAGGTGCTTCTCAAGTTGACTTTTGGGAAGAAACTGGAACTAAGGAATGTGTTGCACGTTCCTGCCATGCGTAGGAACTTGATCTCTAGAGTGCTGCTGAACAAGGCCAATCTTAAACTCGTTTTAGAATCTGATAAACTTGTGTTGTCTAAAAATGGGGAATTTATTGGCAATGGGTTCTGTAACGAGGGGCTGCTAGTACTTGATGTTGTTTGTTGTAATAATAAAGATACGTCTAGTTCTGTTTATATTGCTGAGTCTCTTGATATGTGGCATCCTAGACTAGGACATGCAAACAAAGGAGTAATAAAGAAGCTCAAAAACATGAATGTGATATCTTATGATGCTGATAGTTATCACAAATTTGAACACTGTGTGGAGGCTAAGCATCATAAGAGACCATTTAATAAAGTGGATAGAGTTTCTCAAAAACATGGTTTGATCCATAGCGACTTAGGCGATTTCAAGAGTCATATGAGTAAAGATGGAAAAGGTATTATGTCACTTTTATTGATGATTATTCTAGATATGCGAAGGTATATCTATTAAGTCATAAGGATGAGACCGAGTCTAAATTCATAAGTTATAAGAATGAGGTTGAAAATCAATTAGAATTAAGGATCAAAAGACTTAGGACTGATAAAGGTGGTGAGTATTGTACAGATTCTTTACAAAAGTTTTGTGAAGAAAATGACATTATTTATGAAGTAACACCTCCGTATACGCCTCAGTCTAACGGAGTAGCCATAAGGAAGAATAGAACGTTGAAAAATATGATGAATGCAATGTTGGTTAATTCAGGATTGCCGGACAACATGTGGGGTGAGGCAATCTTGACTGCATGTCATATTTTAAATAGATTACCACATAAGAAGTTAGACAAAACTCCTTATGAGTTATGGAAAAGCTATGCTCCAAACTTGAATTATTTGAAAGTGTGAGGGTATCTAGCCAAAGTTGTCGTTCCTGATTTTAAAAGAAGTAAAATCGGATCAAAGACAAGAGATTGTGTATTCATCGGATATGCTCAAAATAGTGCAGCATATAGATTCATGTTTATAAATAATAGTTCTATATTGGAATCTAAGGATGATGAATTCTTTGAGCATATCTTTCCTATGAATAGACAATCCGATGTGGTTTCCAGATTTGAGATAGGCGAGTCTAGTAAGACCGTAGTCGAACAAGAGGTTGATCTTCCTAGAAGAAGTAATAGAAAAAGAACTGAAAAATCATTTGGAAGTGATTTTACTACGTCTTTCATTTTAGAGGATGATCCCTAAACCTATGGAGATGCTATTAAGTCAATAGATTCTAAGGTTTGAAAGGAAGCCATTAATAGTGAACTTGAATCTATTCTAAGTAATAATACTTGGGAGTTAGTAGATTTGTCTAGAGGATGTAAACCTATCAGTTGTAAGTGGGTCTTTAGGAAGAAACTAAAGGCAGATGGAACGATTGATAAGTTTAAGGCTAGGCTTGTCGCTAAAGGTTTCACACAACAAGAGGGTACAGATTTCTTTGATACTTATTCTCTGGTTGCTAGGATCACTACTATTAGAATATTAGTAGCACTTGCCTCCATTTACAAGCTTGATATTCACCAAATGGATGTGAAAACAACATTTTTGAATGGATATTTGGAAGAGGAAATATACATGAAACAACCGGAGGGTATGATAGTTAAAGGCCAAGAGCATAAACTATGTATACTTAAGAAAACCTTGTATGGTCTTAAGCGAGCACCTAAACAATGGCACGAAAAATTTGATAATGCTTTAGTATCAAATGGTTATATAGTAAATGAAAGTGACCGTTATGTGTATAGTAAATTTAATGATTGTGTTGGTGTCATTATTTGTCTTTATGTTGATGATATGCTAATTTTGGAACCAACATAGAAGTTGTAAATGACACAAAATCATTTTTATTCTCTGTTTTTGACATGAAAGACATGGGAAAGGCGGACCTAATACTTGGCCTTAAGTTAGTACAAAAATGTGGGGATTATTTACTTTCTCAAGAACATTATGTGGAAAAGATATTGAGAAAGTTTAATCACTATGATGTAAAACCAGTTAGTTTACATTATGATTCGCATGTGACATTGACTAAAAATAAGTTTGAAAATGTGTCACAATGTGAATATGCTAGGATAATTGGTAGTGTAATGATTTGATGAATTGAACTAGGCCTGATATTGCATATGCCGTTAATAGACTTGCAAGATATACTCATAATCCGAATGAGAATCATTGGTGTGTATTAAGACGATTATTGAGATATCTTAAAGGAACAATGAATTTAGGACTCATGTTTAGTGGATCACCTGCTGTTTTAGAAGGCTATTGTGATGCTAATTAGGTGACTGACAATGACGAGATAAACTCCACTAGTGGATATGTATTTACATTGGGTGGTGGAGCTATCTCTTGAAAGTCATGTAAACAAACATGTAGTGCTAAATCAACGATGGAATCTAAATATATTGCATTAGAATTGGCAAGTACAGAAGCTGAATGGTTAAGGAATTTACTTATTGATATTCCTTTGTGGTCTAAACCTATTCCTTCTGTGTCTATTCATTGTGATTCTCAAGCCGCAATCGCACGTGCAAGGAATAAAATCTATAATGGGAAGAGCTGGCACATCCGTCTAAGGCACAACATCGTGCGTGAGTTGATTAGTTCAGGGGTGGTAAACCTGGAGTTTGAAAGAACCAAGTTTAACATTGCCGACCCCTTAACTAAAGGACTAAATAAAAAGTTAGTCTATGAAACATCGAGGAGGATGGGACTTATTCCATCTGTAGAGAATTCTTCATGACGGGAACCCAACCCACTTTTAGCAGAAATCCTACAAATGCGATTCAATGTGGTAAAAACAAGTCGTGAAAGAATTCTATGTTGCACTATAATGAATATTCATAGCCATATTATATGTTGGTGTGAATGGTGCTCATTGTAAAAACTTGAGGGTGAGATTTCAAGAATCTCTTAATGAATATTTATAGCCATATTATATGTTGGTGTGAACAGTGCACACTTGATGGATTTCACCTATATAAGCATGGAAGTGGTGCCGCTTCCTCTGAGAGACTGGAAAAATCTCTAGAGAGCTTATGAATCCCGAGATAGGTGCATGGCCGATATCGCTCCAAACAATAGTGGAGTAAGATTCAAAACAAAGTTCATCTTACTCCCGTTTATATAACTCAAGATGTACTACAGGTGATTCAAGACCACAAGTCATCGTATCCGTTTTATGTCATTATCTTCGATTGATAATGGAGAGGTCAGTTGTTTAATGTTATGAAATTGTTTATATATAAGTTTGGATCATATGGGGGATTGTTGGAAAAGTACGTTAAAGTACTTTACTATGTGCTCGAAACTTATATAGAACTTATACGATGCTGTTTGAGAGATTGAAATGATGTTGTGAACACTTTGAACTTAAAATAGGTCACTTGGATCGATCTATGGGTAGTTTGGATCGAACCAAGTAAAAGCTGGAATAAAGGTGTTCTAGAGGACTTCGATCGATCGATGTGAAGTGGTGCAATGCTGGAAGCTTTCTGTCCAACATAGATCCATCACATCGATCGATCGATGTCATGGATCGATCTATGAGAGGCAGAATGAAAATGAAATGATTCTGCCAGACTTCAATCAATCACATTGATCGATCGAAGTGACATCGATCGGTCGATGTGATCGATCAATGTGGCAACGGACGGAACCTTTCACTTTCAATTGCATCCTTTAGTCCAAGGTTCATCTCCCTTCGCCTATGAAAAGTAAACAACTGACATTGAGGGTTGAAAAGATGTTGAAACAAGTTTCAAAAAGGGTCTTTAATACACCCCAAGGTCTATATATAGTAGACTTTGGTATCTTCAACAATATACAACACATTCGTACAAAACTAAGGAAATTCAGCATTCTTTCTCCTTCTACTATCTCCATCTTCAATCTCTTCTCAAAGCAAGTTCAATCTTCCTCTTCTAGAGCAAAGGAAAGGAAGAAAGCCGTTATATCTTGGGAAGCATTAGTCTCATTGTCTACCTTGCTCATCGGTAGAGGCTAAATTGCTTTAAGGACAGAGTTATCTAGAAACTCGTCTCGGCTTTTGTTTTGACTGTTTTTTGTTTGTATTGCCATTATTCGCAATAATTAATATAGTTTAAGGTTAAATTTTATAAAGTTGTTAAGCTTTAACAGACCAAGCTGACCTGAATTTATTATGATATGACAGCTCAGATTGAACAGTTATTTGATCCGACGACTAATGCGGTTATCTGATCCAACGGTTCAGGCTGAGCAGGTATCTGATTTTACAGCTGTATTTGAACTGACTATAGGAGACTGACCTCAGAATTTCCTTATAAATAGTGGTGAAGCTAACCTCTATGGTCGTTCACTCAGAAACATTCAGATTTTCTTCTCTTTCTCTGCAATCTCCCTTTCTGCATAATCATCCTCCCGCATACACAAACACTCTCTGGATTTACAAGTAATCTGAGAAGTTCAGGACAGGTTACAGGTTCATTTGAGTTCATACGATGCAGTGCCGCTTGTCTGAATTGGCTCTATTGTATCCTAAGAGACGATTGCTCCTTCTGGTTGGGCACAGTATACCGGAGTAATATGTCTTACGGACAGAGTCCTGGACTCATCTCGGATCTCTATTTAGCTAAGCTGTTAAGGTTATTGGCGAGCTGAGCTCTGCTTTGTGCTGAGCTCAGCTGAATGAGGGATAGCGCAGTTCTGTAGTTGTACAGTGTTGTCAATATGAGCTCTGCTGTGTGATGAGCTCTATTGTTTGGCTGAGAGCATTCGTTGTTCTACTGCACTGCCGTGCTGAGCTCTGCTGGTGTGCTGAGCTCGGCTGAAGCGGCTGAAAGCACAAATATTGTTTTGTTGTGCTGAGGTGTCGAGGTCTACAAGTCGGCCATCAGTTCAGAACGCAAATACAATTGCACTGTCTGGACTGATCTAATTTGACTGATCAATTGACTTCAGTTCAGCTCGGCTGGAAGGCTGATAGCACATAATTACTGTTCTGAGTGCTATTGTGCTCAGGTCGGCAGGTTGGCTGACTGTTCAGACGCAAACCTAATTACGCTATCTTGACCTTGCAGATCAATCTAACCTACCCTGAGCTCGGCTAGTAGACCACTACTTTATTTAACAAGCAGACTGTGCAAAAGTCACTTTTGTCTGACTTGAATTATTTCCAGCAAGTTAAAATAAGATTATAGATACAGTACAATAATTTTCTTTGTCGTTTGTTAGTAAAAGCGCATGGTGGGTTGAACGCTAGTTAATATTAGCTCTAATGAGAACACTCTGAGTATGAGGTATATTTTAGTTTTCTTTTTTTTCCTTTTTCTTTTTCTTTTATTTAAAAAATGAAACAGAGGTGCATTTTGCTTTAACATTTTTTTTTATTTTCCTTGTCAAATTCACTCCAATATTGAGTTTATGACTCATCCTCATATATACTGTCGTTTAAAATCATATCCAGGAAAATAAAAACATTGAAAGCAACAGAAACGCAAATCCCTTTGGAAAGAAACCTTATATTGTTTTTTAGGACGAATCTTACATTCTTGAAGTTATGGTTGAAAAAGCAGGATTGGTTTACTGTTTTTTTGTTCAAGTATTTTTCTTAAACAAGGCGATGTTGAATCTAGAATATCTGTAAATTGTCGTTTAAAAATTTGTTGACTGTGTAAAACTGTAGAAGTAACAAGAGAAAAAGGCATGAGTTTTAAGGACCGGATCGAATGTCATTCAAGGCATGAATATTGCGGGCACATAACAATATTTGAGCCATGAAAATTTCGATCCTTCTTGTGAATTTTTCAAATGTCATCATGATCAATTACAATTGAAATACAGAAAATAACAGAAGCATCAACTGACAAGCTATCTGTTCGAAAGTGATCAATAGAGAATGCAAAAGAAGGAAAGAATACGTAAGAAACGAAATAAGAAGAGGAGTAACTTTCGAAATGAATCTATTGATTTCATATGAAACAGCGTCGAACAGTTTATACATGTTGCAGCTGAATTGCCAAAATAACTACCCAGTGAAATTACAAGAATGTCCCTATTAACTAACGATACACCGCAGAAATAAAAAGGCAACAATGTAATTTCGCCAGTTATTTAAACGTCCTGCCATCCTGCTCTACTTCTTCCTGGTCCCTGCTGTGCACTAGGTCACTCTTCCACGTGAAATAAACCAATCACCACTCCCACCAATTGATCCTGCCCCACAAGTGATCAATTATGTGTATTAAACATCTCATTCTCACACCTCTACTCATCATCTTACTGGATCATCAATCTGAACCTCTTCATCACGCTTCCTTCTCATGTGTGTCCACACTTAGCAAGCCTTTGACACCCCCCTCAAGTTGAGCTTGCTGTACATGTTATGAGTCCCCGGTTTACTTAAAAGCTCAACCATTCGTCTGCTGTCCAATCCCTTAGTAAATAAATTAGCCAGTTGAAATTACGTCCTAGCAGGCATTAGCTTCACCACCTGGCTTTGCACCTTCTCCCTCAATATATGGCAATCAATCTCAATATGCTTCATACGCTCATGGAAGGCAGGATTTTCTGCAATATGAAGAGCACTTTTGCAGTCAGAAAACATCTCCATAGGATGTTGATCCTTAAGCCCCAAATCTTTTGCTAAATATAGCAACCATTGGATCTCACATACAGCTGAGGTCATTGCCCTGTGCTCTGCTTCAGTAGATGACCTTGATACAGTGGTTTGCTTTTTCGATTCCAGAATACCAAGGCATCTCCTAGAAACACACAGTATCCTGACACGGATCTTCTTGTTTCATGACATCGAGCCCTGCCAGAATCCACAAATCCCTTCAACTTCATTTCACCTAAGCTGGGAAACAGAAGTCCTTGCCTAATAGACCAATTCAGATACCTTAAAATTCTATGTGCAGCTCTTATATGATTGACTGTAGGACAGTCTAGAAACTGGCTCAACTACTGCACCCCAAAAGAAATGTCAGGTCTTGTAATGGTGAGGTAAATCAATTTACCTAAAAGTCTCCTCTAGGAAGCTATATCCCCAAATAGCTCAGAATCATTGTGCATCAACCTTAAGTGGCTTTCCATTGCACTTATTGTTGGTTTGCACCCTAAGAACCCAGACTCCTCCAGCAATTCCTATTGTTGATGTATTAGTATTGCCCTTGTGTGACCTTGCTACCTCTATGCCAAGAAAGTACTTTAGCTCACCAAGATTCTTGATCTTGAACTTTCTGTGTAATGCCCCTTTAATGGTCTCAGTTGCCTCCAAACTGTCACAAGCCACTATCAGATCATCTACATACACCAGTAATGCCAACAATGAGTCTCCTGCTCTTTTTGTGAATAGAGTGTAATCATTCCTGCATTGTGTGAACCCCTCTGAAATCAGAAAGTTTGTCAGTTTAGTGTTCCATTCTCTATTAGCTTGTTTCAACCCGTATAGAGACTTCAGTAACTTGCACACCAATCCTTCTTGTTGCAACAGGACACTAGAGGGAGGAAGCATATATATTTCCTCATATAACTCACCATATAAGAAGGCATTGTTTACATCCAATTGATGTGTGTGCCATCTGTGTCTAGCTGTCATAGCAAGAACCATTCTAACAGGGCTCATCTTTGCAACTGGGGAGAAAGTATCCTGATAATCCACTACCAGTTGTTGTGTGTAGTCTTTTGCTACTAGCTTTGCTTTATATCTCTCCACTGATCCATCAGCTTTATGCTTCACCTTATATACCCATTTACATCCAATGGGTTTCTTTCCTGATGGCAGTTCAATCAATATCCATGTCATGTTAGCCTCCAATGCAGATATCTCAGCCTCCATAGCCTTCTGCCATTCAATAGATCCAGATGCTTCTGCACAAGTTTTGGGTTCTGTACATACACTAATATTTAATGCATATGTTTTGAATTTTGGAGCTAACATATCAAGGGTAAAGTACTTGTCTAAAGTATGTGATGTAGACTGGATATAGAATTCGTCGAGCTATGAGTTAAGGTGTAGGTCTGGTTTGGTTAGTTTTGCCACTTGATTGCAGTATTATTGTTTTAAGTAAGAAGGTGGCTGCTTGAATCTATGAGGTCTTGCCATGGGTAGATCCACGTTCATATATTTGATAGGAATAGGAGATGAAGAGGCTGGTGGAGTTGTACAGACTGAAGTTGATGGTGGAGTTGAAGAGTTATTGGCAGTTGATTACTGCTTGGTGGAGTACTGCTGGAGAATTACTTGGAGTAGAAGGTTGATTGTCTGTAAGTTGTTGAGTAGGAAAGTGAATTGGGTTAGAAGGTTGATTGTCCGTAAGTTTTTGAGTAGGAAAGTGAGGCCCCTTAGATGTGGCATTGGGCATGAAGTGTACATCAATTCCACAGGATGTGGAAAAATGAGGAACACAAGGGTTAGAAGAAGAAGAAAGATAAGTAGAAGAACTGAAAGGAGAAGATGACATAGATTCAACAACAAACGGAAAAGTAGATTCGTCAAATACAAGATCTCTGCATATGAATACATCCTTTGCACATAAATCTTGGAGAACATAGCCCTTGGTACAGTGGGATAGATCTAGAATATACTCTTCCTAGCTTTGGGACTAAACTTGTCCTTTGTTGGTAGGGTAACTGTGGCATAGCATAGGCAACTAAATGTTCTGAGTTTAGTATAAGAAGGAGAATGATTTTAGAGTAGTTCATAAGGTGTTTTATGATACAATAAGAGATAAGGAGATATGTTCATTAAGTATACTGCATGTTGAACACAAAAGCCCTAGTAAGAAGTTGTAACCTGAGACTGTAGATTAAGGACTCTTGCAACGTTTAGGATGTGTTGTTGCTTTCTTTCAACCACTCCATTTTGTTGAAGTGTATATACGCAGCTAGTCTGATGTATAATTCCTTTGGATGCATAAAAGGAATTCATCTAAAACTCAAGACCATTGTCAGTATTATTTTTATGTCTGTGGCAAACTATGTATGTACAAAGTTCCAAAAACTTTCTCTAATTTTTCTGGTTTCTGACTTTGTTTTCAGCAAGTATATCCAACAATATCTACTGTGATCATCCACTATAGTAAGAAAATAATGTTGCTGATACATGGTTGGGTGTTTGTATGGCCCCCAAATATTCATGTGAATAAGAGAAAAGTGTGAGTGAGTTACAGAATGAGATATAGAGAAGGGCAAACGTTTCTTTCTTGCCAAAGGACATACAGTACAAGAATTAGAATTAAAACTGGCATCTATCATAGGGTCTAATTTGCTAATATCTTGTATTCTGGATGATGCCTGATGGCCAAGTCTGGAATGCCAAAGAAAGGCATCTGAAGAAGAAGAAGCTGCAAGTGCTTGCCAAGGACTGACTGAAGGGAAATTATACTGGGATGAATCAATTAGATTATATAGGCCTTAGAACATCTTAGTTGAACCAATCATCTTCTTGTTCATATGATCCTAAATGTAACACATATTGGAGTGAAATGATAAATCAATATTCCCAGTAAGAGTAAGCTTACTGAGTGATATCATATTAAAGGTAAAGGATGGGACATATAACACTTTGTATAATGTAAGTGAAGGATTGACACTCACGGTTCCCATATGTGTGACAGCGGTGGAGTGATTGTTGGGCAGCTTAACAGACATGTTTGAGGCAGGGGGATAGGAATCAAAGAGAGAGAAAGAGAGAGAGAGAGAGAGAGGGAGAGAGAGAGAGCAGCATATATGATCTGTAGCACCAGAATCCAAAATCCATATACAAGAATTATTATGTCTTACATTACCTTGCTGCTTACCAGAGTCAGTGGTCTGTTGTGACCTGTTGAGATTTTTGCAGCATTTGCATTCATCAAAACTCCTCTATCCTTGTGCTCTTGCAACATACTCATCAATTGTGCATATTTTTCATGTGTCAAGGAGGGGGCTACATGTACAGGAGTTATAGCAGCATTGTCATTCATGGCTTCACTACTTGAAATGTCTCACAATTAGATTGATTGTATATAGTTGAATCACTCTCCACACGGTTTATTTGTCTTTTTGGTTTGTAGCATGAAGGAAAACCATGTTTCTTATAACACATGTCAATGGTGTGGCCTGACATATTACAATAAGTGCACACATGGGCTTTAGAATTGTTAGTACCATACCTTTGAGTCTGAAAATCTTTCCTACCACCTCTACCAGCGGGCTTTTGCCAATTCATATTTCCACAATTGGAACTCATTGGCCTGGGTTCATAAGTTCCATATCTAGGCATACTGTTAGTGTTAAGCACATGTGAGGGATTATTAGTAAACTGATTATGGCCTCCTGAATAATGCAGTTCTCTTTCCATCTTAACTGTCATAGCTAACATAGTCTTTAAGTCTGGCAAGGGACAAGACAGTAAAACTTGTGATTTCACTGGTTCATATTCATCATTAAGTCCTTTAATGAACCTGATAACATAATCATCCTCTATAAACTTGTTGATCTGACTAGACACATTACACGTACATCTATTGCATACACAACTGGGAATTGCTCTCAGCGCCATAAGTTCTTCCCACATAACCTTAAGTTTCGTATAGTATTCAGTGACAGAACTACCTTCTTTCTTCGTAGCATAGAATTGTTCTTGCAAATCAGACAATCTAAACACATCAGCATTACTGTGTTTAAGGTCATTCAAAATATCTAATGCATTATCAAACCATATTACATTTTGTCCAATAGAAGGAATAACAGAGTTTACAATCTACGTAGCAACCATATTGTTTGCCTTGGTCCAGGCAGCATACTTGCAATTAGTTTCCAAAGGCTTAGGAATATTACCTGTAATGAATCCAACCTTATTCTTTGATTCAAGTGCTCTTCGAAAAGTCCTGATCCATCCATGATAATTGTTGCCATCCAATAACGGTTGAACGAGCACAAGAGATGGACTGTCTCCTGGATGTATGTACAATGGATCCTCAGACAGATTAATTGGAATGGTTGAAGTATTCATTGATGAGTGATTCGAACTGCCAGGTGAATTTTGATCTTAAGCCATGAATGTTCCAAAGTTCATTGATTAATCAGTGATGATAGTGGTATAGTGCTCTGATGCCATGTGAATTTTTCAAATTTCATCAAGATCAATTACAATTGAAATGCAAAAAAATAATAGAAGCATCGAATGAAAAGCTATCTGTTCGAAAGTGATCAATAGAGAATGCAAAAGAAGGAAAGAATACGTAAGAAACGAAACAAGAAGAGGAGTAACTGCCGGAATGAATCTATTAATTTCATTTGGAATAGCGTCGAACAGTTTATACATTGTGCAATTGAATTGCCAAAATAACTATCCAGTGAAATTTCAAGAATGTCCCTATTAACTAACGATACACCGCAGAAATAAAAGGGCAACAATGTAATTTCGTCAGTTATTTAAACGTCCCGCCATCCTGCTCTTCTTCTTCCTTGTTCTTGCTGTGCACCAGGTCACTCTTCCATGTGAAATAAACCAATCACCACTCCCAGAAACTGATCCTGCCCCACAAGTGATTAATTCTGTGTATTAAACATCTTATCTCACACCTCTGCTCATCAGCTTACTCGATCATCAATCTGAACCTCCTCATCACGCTTCCTCCACATGTGTGTCCACACTTAGCAAGCTTTTGACATTTCTATTTCATTCGATCATAGCATAAAACAATTTAAAAAATGTTATCGTAAACTGGCTGAAGCATGCAATACAATAACCAACTACAAAAAAATAACTAATTGGGCGTAAAATATAAGTCTGTCCAAACTTTTTCCAATTCTAGTCACCAATAATCATATTAATCTTCTAAATATTCTCCAAGCTAACCCTTAAACGTACTGGACTTTTTGTGTGCGGTTTAAGACTCAAAAAGAAAAAGACCCTACGACTCTTGTTTCAAGATGGACCTTGATGCAAGGTTGATGCGTGCACAAAAAGGATATACACTCTCTTAAAATATCTTGATAACAAGAACATGAAGAACATATAAAGACACGCAAAGACAAGAAGAAGAACATGGCTGGAACAACAACAAAAGGCACATATAAAGAAGAAAGAAGAAAGAAGAATGAATAACAAAAGAAAACCTTCATCTGCCCTATGAAGAACTTTAGAACACCCTTGGAAAAGTATTTTGAAGACACATAGGGGCGAATTCATCATACAACTCTTGCTCAAAGAATTGATTGAATTCAAAAAGATGAAACTTGAGTAAACAAACTCCTAAATTCACACACAAATTTGGTGAGCATTAATCTTATTTTTTGAGATGTTTATTTATGAAAATCGTGTGCAAAATTGTCCAAATGGGTGAAATATTTATAGGAAAACGAAATCCTTGCTAGAAAGGAAAATGAGAATTTAAAGTCGTTTAGAATTTACATAAATTAACCTACAAGACATAACTTATTCCTAACTTACAGAATTTATTAAAAAAATGTAAGTAAAAACCAGGGTTAAAAATGTTCTATAATGATTACAACACCAGTGGCCCAAATAAAGGCTATGAAAAGTCCAAATTCAACAGCTGAGCTCTAGTCACCAAAAAATGGTCCAATTCAGCACGCTGACGTTTTAGTCCAATCCAATTATCTTTTGTTGGAATATGAATTGTTTCGATGAAGTTAAAATATGTTTGAAAAAGAGTTAAAAAGCTAGTTCATACAGAATTAAAACAAAATGAGAAAAACACATTGTGAGACATAGATCTCTCACGTAGATCGATCGATGCGTACATTAGTCTCTCAAGAAAGAGACATCAATCGATCTATGTAGGGACTGTTCAAAGTTGAAACCTCACTATCCAGCAAAGATCTATCTATCAGATTAGGATACATCGATAGATCGATGTGACATCAGTATCTAAAGTTAGAGACATTAATCAATCTATGTGATTAAGGTTCAAAGTTGACACCTCACTATCCAACATCTATCTCTCAAAGTGAAGACATCAATCGATCGATATATACTTCAGTCTCTTAAAGAAGAGACATCGATCGACGTGTGTAAGCTGCAAAACTAAAACCATTGGAAGACATCGATGTCTCAGTATGAAGACATTGTTCGATCAATGTAGGCATCAGTCTCTAAAGTATCAGACAAGGATCGATCAATGTCATCCAGAATTCAGAGTTTTGTAACAGGTGAACAAAATCCAAAGGAGATTTAAAGTGTTTTCTCTCTCCAATCTTACTCAAATTTCTTGTGAACTTCCGCTAACATCTATAATTCCTTCAACTATTATAAACATGTCTAAGATATTCTAGGGTGGCTATAGAGCATCAAATCCAATGATAGCGTGGCTAAGGACTATTTGGACATATTCAAGACATTTGATTGAGTTGAAGACTTGAGGGAGATTGTAAAAACGTGGCTCACACCCTATATATATTAAAGAAGCTCAGATGAGGCATTTACACAAGTTCATCCTCTTCAAAATTCTTCTCTCATTGTTGTAAAAAGCTCTAAAATGTGCAAAAGTGCTTAAAGCTTATTAAGCACTTATTGCTTGTTGTTCATTTTTGTAATTATGAGAACGAAAATATAACACATGAGAAACTATACAAATTTGATCTCTTGCTTGTGATATAGACATTTTAGAAAGTGCATCCCCAACTACTTCCTGGAGCACACTTGGTGAAAGTTCTTTGACAAAACTTTGTTGAAGTTGTGTAGAAGCAAGGACTTGTTCTTGATTATAGCTACTATTGTTGTTGTTCCACAAAGTTTTTTTGTGTAATAAGTTGATGTTGTTATAATTGTTGCTTGCATTAGTTGTTAGTGTGAGTATTTTTGGTGTTGTTCTTATTAAAGGTAATAAGAAAAGTTGCTATTTGAAATCCACTTTGGAAACAAAGTGTTAGTGGAGTAGAATCAATTAGATTTGAATCATTCTATGTCGTGTGTTTTCATCCACTATCTCTCATCTCTTTCTTTATCATTTTGGAGAATATATGAGTGTTCTTGAACATTCGATTCTCCCCCCCCCCCTCTTAGAGTGACTATCACGGACGTTATAATTGATATCAGAGCATAACCTTGATTGCTTGGCCAATGTTTGCAAGTAGCAAGGTTAAAGATCATGGCAGTGACAACCTCGTCATCTTATAGCTCAACTTCTAAACCAACCACTTTATTCTCAGCCTCAAACAAAAAAGTGTAGGACCTGTATAGAACCATCATAACTTCTTCCATCTTCTCCCATCACTCCCGAATTACTTCCTTTCACTTTCATCCCCTCGCCCAAACATCCCTCCCTCACTTTTCTTCCTTACTTTTTTGTTTTTAACTTATTTCATATCCCACCATTCATCTTTACATATTTCTATCACCATCATTTCTTTCTTCCAACCTCCTCCAACCACCATTTCTCTTCCTAAACACTTACAAGACTTCAAGGTGAAGTATTCATCTCATTTGTACACTACCTAGTCGTCCCCCTCTTCTTCATTCTCACTTTTTATTCTTCATCCATTACACCTCCTACACACTTTCCTTTTCTTTTGCACACAACAAAACAAGTCCCCCAACCTCTCTTGCTTCTCATATGATAGTGAGTTCATCCATGGACAAAAAGAAATTTTCTTCTGTTTTCATTTTCTACACACATCCAAGACCAAGTTCCCACATCCTCCTTCATCTTCTAAACAAAGAACAAAGTCTTCCCACCTCCACTTTTCCCTCTTGGCCGAAAGTTTCACAAGCAAAAACCAAGGTGTAGTTTTCTTTTCTACATCTAATACATACCTCCAAGAAACTATCTACCAGATCCTCCTTCGTTTTTAACACCATGTCCAAAATTCTAAAGGTTCAAAAACAAGGTCTATCAAGGTAAGAACACCATTTGAAGTAGGTTATATTTTTTTCATTTATTTAGCTTCATAAGTTGTACACTAACTCTTCCATTTTTGTCTCCAATTCGTGACCTCCAAGGAGAACAGGAGAAGGAGTTTTCTTCCAATCTAAGTGAAGAAATCTTCACTTTAAAGTGTAAGAAAAGTGGTAAAGGAAAATATTCTCCCTAGATCCTACATGGATTTTCAAAGGCTAAGTATATGTGTTGATATTAAAGTTGGATCATCCATATAGTATGTTCAAGATTTCTTTACAAGAATATGAAAAATACATGTTTTTATGTAAAATACTTGTTGTATATATATACTTTTATACACGGCCATAAAAGGCCTTTTGATGATAAAATGTATTTAGTATGTATTATACACACACATATGCTTAATGTATAAAAAATATGTACATGTAAAAAAACCTACATACACCATATGACTATAAGGCCTTTATTGGATGAAAATGGCTTAAACATACTTTATGAATACATAAAAGTATAGTACATAAATTAAGATATGAAATTATCAAGTATGTAGACTAAATAATATGACAAGAAAATTTTCTATATATAAGTACACATGTATATATTATTTCAGCCATAAGGCCTTGTCTATAGTAAAGATGGTTTAAAATATTTTAAGTATGCATATATGCCTAGCATATATGTTAAGGTATGAAAAAAATGATTATTTTATATTTTAGAAACATATATATATGGTACGGCCCTAAGGCCTTATATAGTAAAAATGACTTTAAAAATATATTACATACAGATATATGTATAATATATATGTTGAGATATTAAAATGAGTAAGTTATGTATAGTATGTAACATTTCCTAAAGTGTATAGCATAAATATACACACCTACGTATTTTGGACATAAGGCTTTTAAATGTTAGGATGGCTTTATTATGTTTCAAATATGCATGTATGTATAGTATATATATGTGTTAATATATGAAAAGGGCTAAGTTATGTATACTATGTAATATGTCATAAGAATGTATATATGTATAAGTATACACCTTTACACATTTCGGCCATAAGGCCTTACCATATTAAAAATGGTTTTCTTATGTTTCACATATACATAAAGGTATGATATATATATTAAGTTATGAAAATAGGCTAAGTATGTATTCTATGTAACATGTCGTAAAAAGGAATCAAATATATGTAGGCAATATGTACATATATAAATACACGGCCACAAGGCATTTCATATTATATATATGACTTTACTTCATGATTATGTATATTAACATGCAAGTTATTATAAGATGTAAGTTATGATATAAGTTATGAAATTATAGATGATGTGTACGGTAATTAGAAATTAAATGTTCTAGGCACTTAAGTTATGAATTATGAACTACATGTGTGGAATACATGTTAAGAAAATATTGTTAGGGGGAAATGACCAAAAAGGGGTTGTTTGGATGTCCTGGCCGATTGGTACTCTTATAGGGGTAAAAATGGTATTTTCTATAAGTTATGATATGTAGAATGTAAATAAGTTATGTTTAATGATAAGTTGTAGTATGACCAAGATACCCTCATACGACCGAGTCTCATGTTGCACGAAATTAAAGTTTGAAAAGTTAAGTTATCGCATCGCATGTTTTAAAAAATCATATCCATGTGAATAATAAACGCGAGACAATTGATTATATCGATACAGGATATGTTATGTTATGTTCATGATTATGATTATGTTATGTTTTGCCGGCGTGACATCGAAACAGGGTGGTAGGTGTCAGGGGCATATGATTACGTTTATGGCTGAGTGTAACACCGGGTCTGGGACGCGAAATCTCTGTCATAGCACGTCACTGTCAGCATATTCACATATTTTTTTGATGTTTTGTGTTGTACATGTACTATATAGGAAATCGATCGGTTCGTCGTGCATTATTATTCCTAAAAAGTGCTATAGCCATCATGAAATGTTATGTTTCAGATTATGAAATGCAAAGCCATGTTATGATGTATGAAACGCCAAGTTATGTATGTTTACAGAAGAAAGTCATGGTATGTTTATGAAAAGTCGTAGTTTATGCCTCATGTTGAGATACGTTTATGAAAAGCCATGTTTTATGCATCATATCATGATCATGTTACCTTAGGGTTATGATTAAGGATTCCTTTAGTCTATGATATCATTACCATGGTCAATGTAGTGATTATGTATGAAAGTGTACTATATGTAAGATATGCGAGAGTAGTATACGTTATGGATTAGAAGCTAAGTATGGATATTATGTGATGTTACGGACTAAGCAGAATGAAACGTTGCTATGTTATGTTGTGAAATTTTTCTTGTCTTACATGCTTTTGGTTTACATTTATGCTATGATACCTTACTTGTCAAAATGGAGACGTGCTTATTATGTTCGTTATTTATGGTTATTATGATTTATCACCCCGTCTCCCCATTTGTGGACTACTTGCTGGGCGATTACGTTTTATCTTTCATACTTACCTCATCACTTTACAGATAAAAGGTACCACTATACAGACTTGTTGAGGACAGGCTAGATAGACAACTGATAGCAACGAAGCATACCAAGAGATTAGCTTTGTAGACGTTAGGCCTTGGCTTATGATGTATTTAAGAAGATTTTAGTATTCTGTATATTGTGACTCGTACAGATTATGATGTAATGTATTGTGTGTCGATTATGATTTGTTTATATTATGTTGCTTACGCTTATCGATTCATTTATTCATGTCAACATGCACATGTATGGTATCGATGCCTTGTACTTCTCGTAGTAGAGTACGGCGGGTGCACCGGGCCAGAACCCTAGTTACAGGTGGGGCGCTACATTCCATGTCATCAATATTCCAAAAATATACCGACATATCACAAGTTTGTAAACCGAAAATTGCCACATCAAATGGCTACGGAACCGTCACCGACATGTCACATACTTACCATACAAAGATGGTCATCCAATATACACTTCAAATACACAAACATTTCGTGCACCACATGTCTAATACAGTCCCAAAGTCGTACCATAATTACATATATCAATACTTATCATTTGCTTTGATTTGTTGAAAATTCAAATTCAAAAATTACACCACATGGCCGAAATTATTTTCAGCTTTTGGAGATGAAATTATACATTATATTATGTATATTATATGGTGAAAAACACATTTTACATGTTTAAGGAGTTTGAGATAAAGTGAAGAAAAATCGTGCAATCGACGGAAGTCGAGAATTCGGTTTTCTACACTTTCAAGAAGACTTTTTTTTTGCTACACATAGTGACATGTATCTAGACATGTCTTACACATCCAAGACCCATCTTGGAGTATTCTAGAAAACCAAGTTAAATGGTGATTAATATTTGCCATATATGTGAAGATATCACATCATTATTTGTCAAAATTCATAAATGATTTTCATCACATGTGAGCTGAGGTTGGGCAGCTGTTATGAGCTGATTTGGAGCCTAAATGAAGCTTATTTTGCACTATTATTGGTGGAGAATGATCCACAAATGAGTGGTAGTATTGATGGATACCAAAACACACAAGGAAAGCTTTCAAAATTCAAACAAATGCTGAAGTTTTCAGCACATGTTCAACCGGCCGATTTTTGCATGTGTTTTGACATCAAATTCATTCGAAAAATGAGGGGCAATCATACTTATGATTGATTGGAAACTAAGACATATGAAAATTGAATTGTTTTTATTTTTTTTATTGTTAATTTCCAGGTCATATTTGATGTGCCAAGGTGGATAAATGAAGACCCTATCATAAAGTGACAACAAAGCGAAGATACATCTCTTGTCCAATCACATTTCGCCAAGTAAGCAAAGGTATGTCACAAGGCTATACAAGGTATCTTCTAAGGGTATTCAAGACATTCTTCAAGGAGGAATTCAGGCAAGGGAGTGGCCACACACATTACAAAAGCAAGGAAGAAGTGCAAAGCAAAAAAACA